>OZ026614.1:72398805-72998805 GCA_964020975.1 Hermodice carunculata | reverse complement strand
GGCGGAGTTCGTGAAACGAATAATTAAAGAACTCTGGCCTTAGGTTTATTCTGTAAAGTATACATTTGAGAATATTGCGAGACAATAATCATGTTGTTTGGTGCCATGTGGGAATCAGCGCCATGTCGGAATATTCCCACAACGCGCAGCGCCATATGAGAATTCCGATATGGCGCACCCATGTGGGAACTGCCAATGGAGGGGCAAGCATTGTTGACAATACTCACAATGAATGTCCAAGAACACAATTTCAAAATAAAAGTGCCATAAAACATACATTTTGCCATATCAGATATGGGAAATATATTTTGTGCTCATTCGTAATATTGTTGTAAGACTCGTGCGTCTAATAAATCCTTGTTTGTGTGGGCATGAATGCAAAGGCAGCTCATGGTACACCAGCAAATGAATATTAATATATATGCAATAGAGAGAAAAGAAATATGTTCTTACTGGAGTCAAGTTTGATAGTGAACCATGGCAGTATAATAGGACAGTATCACTGCAGATAAATATGGGTCTGAACCATATTGGAATTCCAACATGGTCCAACATATATTTCCAATATTTGAGACAGCAAAATGAATGTTTAATGGCACTTTCAGTTTGAGGTTGTGTTGTCAGACATTCAATGTGGGTATCATCAACAATACCTGTGGCTCCATAAGCAATTCCCACATGGGCGTCGGAATTCTCATGTGGCGTTGCGTGTTGTGGGGATATTCCGACATGGCGCAGAACAATGTCACAAAGGCAGCCAATCACAGGCCTCCTGGTTCTGTAGCAGGAAAATTATCCGGTTCTGTAGACACTTCATTTTAAGTGATTTTTTTTTCTTTTGGGGTTATCTTGATGGGCTATCCTTAAGAATCAGTCCCTCGATTTTCTTGGCCGTGAAACCATAAAGCAATATTGCCAATAATTTATTCCTCCATCGCCAAATGCTACCACCCAAATGTGCATCCAACAGCAAGCATGAAGAAGACAGTATTTTCAATTGGCTTTTTTCATGTAGATGTAAAAATACTACTGGTATGAGTTTTTTATTATGGCTTTATGCATTTTGAATCAGAATCAAATCAATCAAGGCTCAGTATCAGCTAGGGACAATTCCACTCAGCTTAATTCTGAGTTCTGTTTTTATCTTGGACAAACTAGCTACTGAAAATGTCCTTGTCAATTTTATATTGCAGTTTGTCTGGTGTAAATTATGGCAGAACTGCTGCCATTTGTCTTAATTTGGGATCAACGTAGCCCCAAGGGACCTCCCCACGCTCTGTTAAGCTTGCGCAAGCTTAACAGAGCGTGGGCAGGTCCCTTTGGGCTAGGATCAACGCGAAAATGTACCTGTTGATCTTCAAGTTTGATTTCAATAATCTAATTGTAAATGCAAGCGTCCTGTTTTTACAGACAGCCTGGAATCTTTTAGAAGAACGAAATACATGAGGTTATTTTATCGTCTCGGCAAATATACGCAGTTGTAACTTTTATTTACAATGACAACGTCAAAAGTTCAAACCGAAAACTTGATCAGTGGCTAAGGATCATAACTGCCCGGTAGCAGGAGTTATTTGAACACAAAATTCCTGCATATGTCTATGCTCACCTCTGTCCATTGCTGACGGGTAACCTAAAGATTGTATTGATGTTCTGAGTTACCTAATCCGTGTATACATTGGCACACAGTTTGTCCAAGGTCTTACAATCTCCTAACTTATCAAAGAGCCATCGTGCTCCTGTGCCAGTTTTGTTGATGGGTTGCTAAGTCATGTGATCAGAAATTGCCTAACTATAAGTTAACAAAGTGTCGGATTTTGACCATAGAATTCGCTTTTATCACTCATTCAGTGACTTTTGCAGACAAATATGTAACTAATAACTAGATAAGTATTCCTGTGTGTCAAATTATGAAATTCTTTTGCTAAATAAATGCACTTGTTGTAAATTGGAAAATGCCTAACTCAATTTCCTTCAGCAGTATGCAGCTTGGTGACACCAGGCAAGGCCATGCGTAGCTTTAGGTGCAACGACACGCGAATGAACGTACTTCTGCAAGGCCTGAACATGAACCTGTGAAGTTTATTATTATTATTGTTTGTTTGCTTTTTTTATTAAACCATTAAAATTTACGGATAATGGGTAAATTTAATATTTTAAAACATAATTATACCATAAATATGTCACTGACTGATTTGTACAGTGTGACACTTGGTTACAAGCAAGAATTTTGGGTTCAAATAAGTGGCAGGCTATTCCTCATAATTTGATGATTTTTGTATCATTCTAAAATTTATATTCACATTTCAATGAGATGTGTCGTTTTTTGTTGTTGTTTTTTTTTTTTTTTTTTTTTGTTTTGTTTTGTTTTGTTTTGTTTTGTTTTGTTTGTTTTTTTTTTGTTTGTTTTTTGTTTTGTTTTTTGTTTGCTTGTTTGTTTGTTTGTTTTTTGTTTGTTTGTTAGTTTGTTTTTATGTTCGTTGTTGATGGATGATACCAACATACTTTTATGGGGATAATTTCATTGATTTTAAAACAGAAAGAAAGCAAATTCTTACAACCTGTGGTTCTTTGTTAACAAACTAACAATTGGTACAGATAAGTCATATTTTAGCATTTTTACAACCAGACAAATAATCATAAGAAATATTTCGAGCTAGTTTGTGGAGGTAGGAGAATTAAGAGAGTATCATCAACAAAATATTTAAGAATCATATTTGATGATAAATCAAACTGTAATGACCATGTCGAAAGTGGATTGAACATCAGTTAATGCCAATAAATGTGTACATTGATTCAAGAATATCAAGAACCACCTTTCATATTACTGTGTCAAGATAGCGTATCACTCATCCATGTAATGAAATATTCTATGATACTGAAATATATCAAATATTTACAAATTGCAAGTTGTTCGAGACAAATCATTACAAATTCTGTTGAACTCCCACCCTGGAATGGCAGCTGACTTTCTGCACCGCAATGTCCAAATATTGAAAGTTGATCGTATTTCCATTAATTTTGTCTGTGAACAACAATTAGAGGCTGTTCATCTATTTGTTTGTTTGAGTAATTTAAGTGTTAAGATGGAAGCTGTGAAGCTTGTGCCCAGTGAGACTGGCAACTTTGGATCGCAATTACTCATTTATTTTTTTCACAAGTATATTAAACCTATATATTTTCTGATTACTACATATCCATAGTGTATCCATAGAGTTTTTTTTTTTTTTTTTCTTGCAGGATTGGAATCTTTTGAGATTTTATAGCATTCTTTCTGACTTGGTAGGATTTTCACATTTTTCGCGCAGAAGTCACACCATTTTTTTTTTTTTTGCCAGTTGAAATTTAAAATATATATCAATGTCCAAGATCAAATATAATGGTTAGTCCTGAAACAACAGTACAAATAAAAAGTTATAAAATTTTGAATTTAGTCCTCACAGGCTGTTCATATTCCTTCTATAAATTGCTCCAAAAGTCACGGAAGGGGTTGTCAGAAAAAAAAATCCATGGAACCTCGTTGCTTGATATGATATTTTTCTTTTAATGTCCGTTGATTTTAATGTGATAGGGCAAATCGTACGTTTGTGAGGCGAGATACAAATTGCAGAGGTTGAGCAAAAACAGTTCCAAGAAAATCGCAGTGAAAGAAAAAGTTGCCCATTCTTACGCATTTCTGGCTGTAATATGACATATACTCATTTCTTCTGTCCTGTGTTCTAATTATTGTGTGAAATGAACTTGTACCTTTACCTCTGTGATGTTGTCATTAATCATAAGTATATTTTGTGGCTTAAATCTCGACTTTTTTAACTTAGGAACACCACACTTGGCTTGTTTGGGTAAAGGTTCATATGCGGCTTTCCATATTCGGGGACCAGTAAGTGGATTGTGCTAATTTGTTTTTACATCAATAGAGAATTTCAAAGTAATCAGAACAATGGTAGGGATTAGTCTGAACTGGCCTATTCTTATGTCCACGCTAACGGTTTTCTCTGAGTGACCTTTGTCAATCGCTCAATTGGTTTCCAGGGGTCAGGGACTAATGACTGTGCAAACAATGACTCGGTTCATTATCATGCCCATGCAAATAAACCCATGTGCCCGGCACTGTTTAAACTTTTCATGGCAAACAAAAGTTTTTAGATCAGTTATCTCATATGAATTTTATGTTCACAAATCTGAGTGTTTTTTGGAGCATGTAGTTTAAGTATCAGACTATCCAAAAATATGAAAAAGTGATTAAAGGTGCCAGCTTGAGATCTTCCACCTTAATTATCTTATAAAATATTTTCAGTATCTCACAAGAGACCTCATTACATTACCAAATTACATGACATATCTTTGGTAGGCCTATTCGTACCCAGCTAGATAAGATCACTTCTTTGATAACCATCATCACCACATGTGTTTCATACTTATGTACTTGTATTTGAAAATAAAATTCAGCCATAAGTCTATTTAATATTTGTATTTGGTAGATTCTCCTCATTCACTTGTGTGGTAATTTTCACACTTGTGCCGGGGATAGACAACGCCGAATTTTCAAGCTCCTCAAGGATTAAAAATATGTTTGATTTAAGTTTGATTGATTATTTGATTGGCTTTTCTTTTTTATTTAATCATATAATATCTAAATTGAGTTTCTGAGCCTTTTTAGATTCATAGCATGCCCCTAAACAGTAATGAAATAGACGACAATTTCAGAGATTGACATGGCACAACACGCGGTGACCATTGTAATAATAGAAACTCTGGCTCTCAGCTTTTGTGTAGTGGTCCTGTGTGACACAGGTGGCCTAAAAAAAAAAAAAAACAGACGAAGCGGAGGAAACCATGGTTATCCTAATCAGCTTGTGCTGCCATGTTTTCGAGGACAAGAGCCGAGGCAAAGGATCCACCACACAGTCTCACAGCTGTGGCTCCTTGTCATGGATATACCCCCCTACACTAATCACTTGTAGTCTCCCCCCCCCCCCCGGAGGAGGAGGAGGAGGAGGAGGAGGAGGAGGAGGAGGAGGAGGAGGAGGAGGAGGAGGAGGAGGAGGAGGAGGAGGAGAAGAAGGAGGAGGAGGAGAAGAAGGAGGAGAAGAAGGAGGAGAAGAAGAAGGAGAAGAAGAAGAAGAAGAAGAAGAAGAAGAAGAAGAAGAAGAAGAAGAAGAAGAAGAAGAAGAAGAAGAAGAAGAAGAAGAAGAAGAAGAAGAAGAAGAAGAAGAAGAAGAAGAAGAAGAAGAAGAAGAAGAAGAAGAAGAAGAAGAAGAAGAAGAAACTTTCCCTCACACACCCTATCCCTGCCTCTAAGGCTCAGGCATTTCCCATGTGACACCCCATGAGAGCCCTTATAAGGGCTGCCACCATTCCCTTCTCTCTCTGCACTCTGAAAAGTCTAATTTACCCTGTTGCTATCTAGCTCCATGGTGCACCCAGACATCGTAGAGAAATACTTTATTGGCATATACTTGTAAGGTACATGCTCTGAATTATGCTCGGAGTAGTTACTCGCTGAAAACCCTTTGATTTATTTGGGCTAATACAGCCCATGTCAAAATTGTACAGAGGAGCTTGTGCAATCGGAACAATAGTACTTCCATATGTATATAGGTTAGACAGTAACAGGTTAGCTTATGGAGGATAAATATTTCCGACTGCGGAATAGGGTAATGACAACTACGAAGTGGTTCTGGACAAAATGACACAACTACAATACGATAATGCCCTCTTGCGGACACACATTGAACTAATATCGTATGTCCTAGCCTGCACTGTCATGACGCATTTCGGTTGTAGTTTTATTTTCTTCCGCTTAGAGGCGCTAAATGGTTTGAGCGAAAAAGCGTGCACAACTTGTCGTGGATGATTTTCATACGTTTGCGTTTAAGTACATGTAACTTATTTGTGTGAAGATGACCTAGTCTACGAAAGAAGTTTTATCCAAAAGGGGACAAAGTGGAAGATTTTAAATAATTTCTTGAATCAATATCATATAAGGTATTTTGATATTTCTCGCTAACGTCACGTTTTTCAAACGTCGCTTTCCCAATCATACTCATAGCATGCATTCAATGGCATTGCCATTGGCAATGTCAATGACAGCCACACATTGATTTAATGTGTGGCTGCCAAAGGTTCATTTTTACTTTAGTTTGGACAAGACCATGTCTGGTCTAAAGTAGTCCTCTCCAACGACCTGGAATGTAATCGCAGGTGCACATGAAATGTAAAAAATGGCTGGTGTGCTTTCATAGTGACGCTTGCCTTTGTACTATAATAAACTTTTTATTATGATACAGGTATAATCAACCTTGCTCTACAAAAGCAGATTTTGTGAATATAAGAACAATGGATTGCTACTTGCAGATATATCCAATGCATAACCTTTTCTCATCAGTGTACATTCCTTTTGAGGCATATGTGGTAACTATATGCACTTTGTTTTTCTTTTCAGCTTCATTTTGGGGGCATTTCTGTGGCCGCCTGTAAAACTTTGCGCAATCCATATCGTCCAAGAATTGAGAAATGCGTGTGCGCAAATGTGATTGACAGGTAGTTTTAAATTGCTGGCAAGGTTTGTAAATAGGCCACAAAAACGCAAAAATTGGTGGTTACACTTACAGAAATAAATATAAACCACAC
Organism: Hermodice carunculata; assembly: GCA_964020975.1. Lineage (NCBI taxonomy): Eukaryota > Metazoa > Annelida > Polychaeta > Eunicida > Amphinomidae > Hermodice > Hermodice carunculata. The sequence continues at coordinate 72,992,175 of OZ026614.1, read as the reverse complement.
TACAAGCAAATTTCTTTCAAGAGTAAGGTAAACTGCTCACATTTGTTTATGTATGAAATACATGGTCAATTTGCCACCTATTTATTGTGTAATGTTCACAAAATCCCCTTCTGTAACTCAGGGTTGACAGACTATAGGCTTGATAGGCCAAGGCCTAAGCCATTCGGTTTGTAAAAATGCAGCACAATAATTCACTGACCATAAATAGGAAAACTACTATTGTAAATCAGAGACTTCAAGTTCTTAGCTGTACTTCCATGGTAGAACCTGAACAAAATTGTTGTTTCTTGACGAAGGCAAGTGGTCTGTGCAACACATGTCACTTCAATTCTGGTGATGAGCTTGTAAAAACAAAGTTCCTATTCTCGATATAGCAACTGAAATCTCTCCACAGATAAAGTTCGGAGTGGGTCAGCAGGGCAAACTTTTTTTGTATAAGTAAACAGGAAATCAGTTTATGAAAAATCTAAAAAGCTAGGGTCTCTGCTATTAATAAAATATAGAATGTGTGCGTTCTCTGAAAAGTGTGCTTTCTGCTTAGCGCAAGGAACTTGAATATGCATTTACTGACAATTACCCTCAAGATGCCGGGTAACGAAGCTAGACTTCATTACACAAAATTGCACAGTTTAGAGACTGGCAACTCCTCACAGATAAAGATAGATTAGCAGATGATTCAGTGTTTTTGCCTACCCTATTGACAATAGGTATGTTGTGGGCCCTATTGGAATCTGGGCCAAATGAGAATATTCCCATAATGCGCTGCGCCACCATGGAATTCCAATGGTGACCATATCAGAATCGTATTCGGTGCCAAAAATAAAAAAGATTAGTAGTTGTTTTCCACAATTTATTTTTTGTTTCTACTCAATCAAAGTAACAGTGTCCAAGCTCAATTTTTTGCAAGAGGCGTCAACTGCCATTTTGTTAATTTGTCATTGCGATTGGGTCAGAGATGGGTTATAACCTGGATCACTGGCAGGCCGCATGGGCCTGGACCCCAGGCTGTTTTATAATCAGGAACGTATAGGAATTCCACCATGGTCCAAGACCATACCTGATTTTTCAAATTTCCCCCGTGTGTGAATAAAGTCAGAAGTTTATGAAATTTATATAGCACTGTCCAGGACTGAATAGGAATTCCAATATCAAATTCCAAACAGTTATTAACTGAGTTAAGAGTTTACGTAACCCATATGAATTATAATATCGGTCTCCCAAGCGGCCATATATGGGTTAGAGTTTACCCAGGTCCTGTGCAAACCCAGTTGGTAATTCTAACTAAACATGGATACTATGCTATTAACAGATCAATGTACATTAGCAGATACCTTGTAGGATGCTGGCTGCCAAAAGGAAATGCACCAGTACGCCATGAAGAAAAGATTTCAGTATGGTGCTTGCATATTCCTTGTCTTTTTTCAGCCCATGCATTCTTTGGTGAAACCTCCATATATGGGCAGAAGCGCTTTGCACATCTGTTCGCACATGATGGAATAAAGAGTAGTCCCGGGCCTACAGCTTCATTATGATGAGCAACTTTTTTGTTGTTATTGTGCTTGTATAGGCCCTAATGAGTTTACACCAGTTTCTTTTTGTATATACGTGTTCCTCATTTTGTGCCAAAGTAGTGCGACATAAAATTTACTTCACGACAGCAAAATGGCATATATGTGCGCAATTATGACAAAATCCTGGCGATTATCAAGATAATATATATAAATGGCTAGCTGCACTATCAAAAGGGAGCACAACTTTAATCCTTATGGTCTTGTACATCTTTATTCTATTGTGTGCCACTTGAAGGCCAGTCAAAATGTGGCAACCACTTTGGAAATTTGAAGTTGAGTCCACAGCAGTAGTCTGCACACTGATCAATAGAATGTCATTCAAGCCTGGAATTTGAACCGTATAGAACTTAAAACAAAAAACCAACTGTATGTGCATGTGTGACTCAGTTTTGTGACTCAAAATAAATTAGTGTGCATTATCGACAAGGTGAGATTGTCATTTTGTTATACAAAATGGCGCCCTCCCCCATGGCAGAAAAATCTTAGAGGTGAGAAGTCAACCGTGATTTGTAATCATCTGTATGCACTCTCCAGAGGAGGAACATAGTTCATATATGTATGTCACTGTACGAGCTCACTTGGGCTGTTTAATAGGGGAATGTTTGAAGTTTGATTCCGTTCGAAATTTGATCCCATAACTATACCAAATATTGTTTTCCCTTTGCCTTTGGTCTGCCATATTCCCATCATGTTGTTTTTGTTGCTGGTTCAAGATCTGGCTGTTCTGTGATCAAACCATAACCATATTTTGCAGTATTTCCTTAATGCTGGTAAAATTAGACTCTGATTTAGGGATAATGTAATTACACAATACTTTGTATTGGCCCATGTGCAGTTAACTGTGTTGATCATGGCATTCTGATTCACACATATCTACCAAGAATGGAGATGTGGGCGTGTGGCCAATTGGATATGTGCATTTCCCATTTTTGGCCAGGCAATAGGTGCCTTCGGTTGTTGATGCAAGACCCGGCCATTCCATAGTCAAACCATAAACACATGAACTGGACTGATGATAGGGGACAGTTGGTGGGGACTTATAGATGTGTATTTACATGTTAGCATAAGAGTAGTGCTTGCAAGTTAGGTGCGCTGTATGAAAATGGTATTACATGTATCTCACAATAGAACAAACTGGCTCTCAATGCGCATTCTCCTTAAAATGAAGGCGTCTCAGATGACAGGATGGTAATTCATTTCATATGCTTAATCTTTTTATCAAATTACACTTGTGCTCCATGCTGGAATATACACGGAGTAAGATCATGCCCTCAATGCATAATTTATTCTGGAAATTCATACTGACAGCACACATGTCAGAGTCAAATTGTCACAGGACAGCAAGTATGAATGGCTGATCATGGAAAGCTTCTTTTTTTCCTCTTTTATTTAATATACTGTTGTTTACTTGTGTAATTTTGTTGCAGGTTTAACACGCCATAGTCATGTCTTCTCCTGAGGTAGAACGATTTGAGATTTCAGAAGCTGATCTTGCAGATGAATTTAATCCTCATCGCAGAAGATTCCGTCAGACGAAGAACCAAGCTGTCTATGGTAAGTCCAGTAATCATGGATGTAAAGCACCAAGCTGTCTATGGTAAGTCCAGTAATCATGGATGTAAAGCACCAAGCTGTCTATGGTAAGTCCGGTAATCATGGATGTAAAGCACCAAGGTGTCTATGGTAAGTCTAGTAATCATGGATGTAAAGCACCAAGCTGTCTACGGTAAATCCAGTAATCATGGATGTAGAGCACCAGTAACTGAAGTCAGGTTTTTTCATTTTTTTTCACAACACATGCCTGGTTCATTTACATCTGAGAAGAGAAGACTACGTTGTCAAGGAAACTCATGTAGGTGGGAACTGGCTAAAAAGAGTGTTCATTCATCATTCAATATATATTGACATTCATGAAAATACAGATTTAATATATGTGTAGTAACAGTAGTGAATAAATATGTGTCAAAAGTTAAAACAAAAAAAGTAATTTAAGTTTGAAGTAAAATTTGTGCATGTCATAAACTCACATAAACTTGTTACACTGATTCCAGTAAATGTATACATTTACATAAAGTGTATACATAATTAAACAGGGGCAACAGCCCCACATCTTCCATGTAGTTCTGTTCTGAACAAAAATATCCAGTTTCCGTAGGCTCCATAGCCAATCCAGTCACTGTCTATATATCTGAATCTGTACATTAATTAATCAGTATTGTCACATTTGGTTCTAAATTTTGAAAATTCAAGGCCTCAAAAGCCAAATGAATTTATAAATGGGGAACTAGCAAAAAACCATGAAGTATGGTTTGTAGCCTTAAGACAGTAAATAATAACCATGGGAATGCTCACAAACAAAAGTGACCCAGTCTGTTATATTGAGGTTTTGACAATGGTCGAAGAGTTACTGTGTTTTAGCAGTGTGTCACCTGGCACAAAGTAACTGGATTCACATAGCCATTTGCTAATTAAAATGAAAATTGCTAACTTAGTGTGAATAAATTTGACCTAATGCCTAATCAAGTTGCACTTATCCGGACTGTCCAAAGTAAGACATGTCGGAGAAAAATGTAAAATGCATGGGGCAAATCACCATAGTTCTAGAAATTTTCATGCTCGACTTAATTTCGCACTTTTCGCGAAAATAAGATGCGCCAAAATTAATTGACATCATCAAGAGGCTATATATGGACAAGCCATGATGCACGGAATTAAAATACACAAATATTTTCCAATTTATGGAAAAACAAGTTTGCACGAAATTAACCACACGTGAAAATTTCTAGAACTACTGTATATTTTTGGCCATTAATCTGGGGACTGCCTATAAACCCTATGTTAAAGCCAAAAAGTTGTGTCATATGTAAATGGTGAATCCACGGTGATTCCCTAGTTAATCTAAGCTTAAGAGTCTTCTCTAAGCCTGGTGGTGCACACATATGTTCCAGGATTTTAATCTTCAAATCTGAAATGTCATGGTAAGGGAGTCTGGCCTGGCCTGGCTGGTGACGAGAGATTCCCAGCTATGGAAGACTAAGAGGCATACATTCTGTAATGTGTCTCTATGGATATAAGACGGATAGCCCCATGCTTCATAAAATTGAGTTTTTTTTTGTGCGTTGGACTTAAATTCCTTGGTTTGAGTACAAAATCCTTTTGACCTGTAACAGCTGTCCATATGGAAACCCCTGCTTGCAATGCCGTGAGTGGGCTGACCTACAGTGAAGATATATATGTGTATCTGTTGGTTTCGTGTATAGGGAGGTGTATGCCTACCTATCCTGACCTATTCTAATAATTGTGTCGAGGAGTGTGATCTCTGTGTTTGAAAACTCCACACAGAATTTGATTGTTGAATGACAGTTATAGAGGTGTCTCACAATTCTGTTCATTCTATTTCGCCAAATGTCTACACACTGTAAATATGATAAATACACCCTGTATATCTAAACCAAAGTATTTAGTTGTAGGGGAAATTTGAGCAGCTTATTTTCCTCAAAGTCTGACATGAATATGTTTGCAAAACAGGGAGCTACCTTGTGTCCATAGCAGTGCCACTCACATGTAGATAATGCTCTCCATTAAGTTAGAAATTGTTGCATTGTAGTACCCGTCTCAATAACTAGATTAGTTCCGCTGTACAAGGTTTTTTCGATCTGTCCCTATTATGTTATGGGGCACGCATAGCACTATGAAGACCTCCATTTATCGGAATGTTGGTACATTTTATACAGTGATTGGACATCACAAAAAAAACCCAAACAATAGATAGCCTCTTGGCTCCTCCCACTAATAACCAAAGCAGAGGGGTTTCTTGTAAAATAATGAGTGAAAAACTTGTATAAATCAAATATCAATTACAGTGTTATCTTAACTATTGATAGAAATTCATGTTGAATGTAAAAATAAGAATTGATCGTCCTTTCTATTGCATTCATCAGCACTTGTTTGCACTTTTTGATAGGCATTTTTTCCATGATGTTGCATGAGTGTTGGAAATGCAACAATGTACTCTGCAGACTGTACGCATTGAACACTGTATTTTTACATGTATTATAATTTTTTTTTTTGATTAATTTAGGCATCTGGGCGGATCAAGACAGTGATGATGAGAGGCCAGGCTTTGGGGGTGGCAAAAGGTCATCGGATTACACCGCCCCTGTCAACTTTGTCAGTGGAGGCATCAAGATGGGTTCCAAGATTGAGAAAGAAGGGGAAGAAGATGAGGATGAGGAACCTGACAGTGTAAGTGTCATCATCATCAATTTGAAACCATTTTAGTCTCTCTCCATTGACTGCCAGTGCACTGTCTATTAATTAGTATCTTCATATCATTGTTTTGTTTGGCCCTAGAAATCAGGCAGCATCAGTGTCACTTTATCTCTGGTTAGGGGCCATTTGTTTACAAGGTTGCCCTGCTGTAATGCAGACCTTATCTTACATATTGTCTCTCACTGTCTGAGCTATTTATGAGCTTGCACAAGAAAACTGTTCTGGCTGGATCCCTTCCTTTAGGTACCATGTTTTGCACTGGCAAGTCACATCATGAATTACCAGGTGAAGACCAGTGTCAGTGCTGGCCTAAGCAACACCATGTTGCCACATCTCATGAATAATTAATTACCTTTACCAAAAGTTACGGGGTAGGTGGAGACTTTTTAGTCCCCCGCCCACTTGGTGGGGGACTATAGGTTTGCACCTCGTCCGTCCGTCCTTCCGTCCGTCCGTCCAAAGCTTCTCCGGGCCATATTTCCAACACCATAACACCCACAGCTACCAAATTTAATGTGTTTGTACTTCCTAGGATAGAGGTGTATGGTGTGCCAAAAGTAGGTCACTAGGTCAAATATCTGGGTCACAGAATACATATGTATGAAAAATCTTGTCCGGGCCATAACTTTTTTGTCCTTTTACTTAGAGTCATGAAATGTTACACAAATGTGAAGCTTAGTCTAAGAAAGTGTCATAAAGCAAAACTAGGTCACTAGGTCAAATATTTGGGTCACCACGATATGTAAATATACAGAAACAAATTTTGTCCGGCACATATCTTCCCTATATTAATGCTACCTCTTCAATTTTTTTATGGTGGGTAGACCTTAGGTAGTAGCTGTGCATAGGCATTGTTTTGTGTGGCTAATTACTTGCATTAATTAATTATTTAACAAAGTTCGTTAAGCAAGACAAATTTTGTCCGGGCCATATCTTCCCTATATTAATGCTAGCCCTTTGAATTTTTTGTGGTGGATAGACCATAGGTAGTAGGTGTGCATAGGCATTGTTTTGTGTGGCTAATTACTTGCATTAATTAATTATTTAACAAAGTTCGTTAAGCAAGACAAATTTTGTCCGGGCCATATCTTCCCTATATTAATGCTAGCCCTTTGAATTTTTTGTGGTGGATAGACCATAGGTAGTAGCTGTGCATAGGCATTGTTTTGTGTGGTAAATTACTTGCATTAATTAATTATTTAACAAAGTTTGTTAAGCAAGACAAATTTTGTCCGGGCCATATCTTCTAAACTATTAATGCTAGCCCTTTGAATTTTTTATGGTGTGTAGACCTTAGGTAGTAGGTGTGCATACGCATTATTTTGTGTGGCTAGTTACTTCCATTAATTAATTAATTAACGAAGTTCATTAAGCAAGCTCAAGATACAATACAAATTTTGTCCGGTTGACTTCTTGTTATAAAAGTTTACTGATAATGTATTGTGACCTAAAAGTGTGTCACGACGCAAAACTAGGTCACTAGGTCAAATATCTAGGTCACAGTGTAAACTCCATGTAAAACCTTGTCCATGCCATATTTCCCTTACTATAATACCTACAGCTACCAAATTTATTATTTTAATACTACCTGGGGAGTTTTGTCACATGGCAAAAGTAGGTCACTAGGTCAAATATCTAGGTCACTGTGAAATCCATTCAAAATCTTGTCCGGGCCATAACTTTTTTGTCCTTTTACTTAGATTAATGAAATTTTACACAAATGTGAAGCTTAATCTAAGAATGTGCCATACTTTTAATTTTTTTTTTTCATCTAGGTCACACCCCTATATAGGAGTCCATTCAACCTCGTGGGCGACGAGCGGGGGACTATGTATTGCTCTGCAATACTCATTAACTTGTTTACTGTGTACTGTGCAGATTGCAGTTACAGAGTCCCTTTGTGTCAAAGTGACTGGGCTCATTTGTGCTGGATGCCACATCCGCGCTGACAACCTCACCCTAGCTCTTTTGGTTTAATTGTTTTATTGCATGGAAATTATATATGTATATGGTACAGAAGAAAAGGACATAAGGAAATCTGTCTAGTCATGTTGTGTTTTTGCGTTTCCAAAAGATGCAACAATCCAAAACTCATTAAATCATAATGTAACCATGGGAAACTTTATGAATATACTGAAACAGAGAGTACAAAGAAAAATGTTCCAGAATGACAGTTTCGCTTAATGTCAATTTGTAGGATTCAGATGATGAAGAGTTTGACCGACAGAGATTCTCATCTGCAGCTTTGGCTCAAGACAAAAGACCAAGAGCATCATTTGGAAGACATCCCGGACCAATTGGCAGGTCAGTTATCTCAGAAACCTGTTAACAGTTCTCCATTGTGGATCTGTTGTAAATACTTCAATGTTAAATAGAAGCTGTGTACAAAACCAGGAGGTGCAAAATAAAGTTTTTGCCATTTAAATTATCCAGCATGGCAACCTGAAGTTATCAAAGGATTAATGAGTTGCTGGGTGATATTCATACAACACAACATGATTCTCTTGAAATGTATTTGACTTAGCAGGAAACAGTGTTCCGTCTAACACTTGTATGGAATAATGTAACACAAAATGATATATAGATACACACACATGATGTGTGCGTGTCCAGATGAAGCTGTCAGAGGAGAGGAAACCAGTACATGTACATGTGCCTCAAGTAATTTGTGTATTGCACAGCTGCTCTTGGGACTTTGACCTTCGGATGTTTCCAAATGTTTTTTTTTTTCTACATTTTCAGTGGTATTGGTAGCTGGGAGAAGCATACCAGGGGAATCGGAATGAAGCTGCTGGGAAAAGTGAGTGTTGAACCTGGTGCTCCTTCTGTTTGGCAATGTTCATTGATCCTCTCCGGGTCAGAATAAGAAGGAGTCAGTAGCTTTCCTTGGGGAAGGGAAAGTGCAATGTGCCCAACGCCAGAGAAAGCTATTGACATGGGGCATGCCACCATGATAAACTGTATCTATAATTCACAGCTAAAAAGTATTTATATAGACTTTAACTCATTCCATACTATGGTCACATGCCTTTGTCAGTGGTTCTGGCACTGTCTGGCAAGTCATACTGCAGCTGTCCTTGAGGTAGCTGCAGCATGACTTGCCAGGCAGTGCCAGAACCACTGACTTAAGACTATAGGCATGTTGGTATTTGAATGAAAGCTCTTTTCATGAAGAATTTAGATATGCAATTGTCATCTTAAATCTAGGTAAATATATGGAAAAATCAGGGACTGGTATGGAATGAGTTAAGGAAAAACATTAAAGCAGACGACAATATACATCGGGGCACTTTTGCACAGTTAGAGCAGGAAAAAGTTAATTTAGAGGGGGGTAGTGGCAGAATTGAAACAGGTACAGAAATGAGCAGATGTCAAACTGGTTATGACATGCCTGGTTTCTATCAAGGATAACAGTAGATTAGATGAATACAGAGACATGTATATGTCTATTCTTGTTTATAGGTCTACATCTGTTGTGCATGTTTTAACATATGCACATGCTTACTTTTTATAGCTGAAAAATTCAGGTGTGGGAAATTAGTACTATATGATGACAAAAGTCTTAAATCCTGTGTACTATACATGGTGCCTATTTCAGGACAAACTTACTTTTTTTTTTTTTATGAAAATAAGAAAGTCATCAGTCTTCTCTGGAGATTCCTAGTCTTCTAATTGAGCATTTGACCTTATGGATGTATATGTACCAATAGAGACCAGTACTGATCTAAATGACTTTCTTCCACTCCAGATGGGTCACGTCCCAGGCAGAGGCTTGGGTAAAAACCTTCAGGGCATATCTACTCCTGTGGAGGCCTTCAAACGGAAAGGTAAAGGAACTATTGGTTTCCACGGAACTGAGAGAACAGAAAGATCCTTGAAAGATTTCCCTGTACAAGACAAAGATCAAGAGGAAGAGGAGCAGTTTATCCAGCAGTTACAGCAGTGGAAGAAAGGACAGGTAACAAACCTTAACCCTCTAGACCCTAAGAGCCGATGTATCGACCCTAAATACATTGACTAATAAAAATTTTAGGACCAAGCGGGTTAATGCCAGTATGATGCACGCTATAACACAAAGCGCACCTCTTGACAGCTTTTGTCTCGTAGCTTTTGGAAGATACCTTGATCTGTGTTCACAATAGTTTTGTCAAATTGTTTCTTCTTCGTTACCCCTTTTGGCTGATGGGGTATTATGGTCAACATGTCTGTGCGTGCGTCTGTCTGCCGGTCCTTACGTCTGTCCATTAACCTTGTGGACACAGTAACTTTTGGAACAAATTGAGGTACTAACAGAAACTTGAGCTGTAGAGCGTCTCATTGGGCACTTCGTAGATTTTGGCAATCCCTGACCTTGAGGCAGGAGAATATTCCTGTGGTAGATCAATGTGGACATTGTTTACTGTTTATGAACTACCCTCCTTTGCTGTAGTTGTCATCTATTGCTCTCAAAATCTCAATTATCATAGAGACGAGCATGCTACATACAGTTCTGTTGCTCCAGCTTGCAGTTGTTTTTCATGTTTATCCTTGTGTTGCCTTTGGACTAAACAGGGAGAAAAGAAAAAGAAACCCAAGTATAACTACAAGACAGCTGATGAGCTGGTTGCCACTGGAGGCAAGAAGAAGCCCAGAATAGAGAGTGAACTGGCCAAGGTGAAGGTGATTGATATGACAGGCAGGGAAAAGAGAGTTCTCTCGGGTAAGTTATGTAAACGTATAAATTAGAACCTGGCTTAAGTTACCGCCCATGGGGGCTTAGCAAAAATGGTCCATTGAGACTGGTGGTCCCTTAAAACAGGTTTGGGTCCACAAAAATATTCCAGTGGTATACATAAAAGAGCAATGTGGAATAATCCAGTCCCAAATCTCTCACAGTGCTCACTTAACTGTATAAACATTGACCTCGTTCTTGCTTTGATCCACTCCAACAATGCTGCTCACAGATTCAGTGTTATATCAAGAATCGGTGTCATATTAGTACAATGATAATAATAGTAATAATAATAATGATAATGATAATAATAATAATAATTATAATAATAATAATGATAATGATAATAATAATAATAATAATAATAATAATAATAATAATAATAATAATAATAACAATAATAATAAAAGAAAAAAGGGGAGGATAGATGAGGTGGGGGAAACCATGGTAATCCTGTAGATTTGAAATTGCAGACAGGTTGCCTGGTGCAGGATTTTTGATTGCTGGGACCTTAATATGCTGGGTGTTGAGTATGCTAGACAGGTGGGCCCTTAACTCTATTAGTGCCTCATTTGTAGACCGTGTCAACAGCTTTCTGTTGGACTCAATGCATCGTAAGTGAACCAAGGAAAGTTGTTGACCAGGACTATAATATTTTATGTAACTACAGGCATGCTGGTACTTGAATGAAAGGTCTTTTTACAAGGAACATGAATGTGGCATCTATGTTATAATTTAGATCAGTTCATATTAAATAGTTCGACTTAAGTTGCATTTGGCAGTGAAAGAGTTAAGACAGGTAAATAACAAGGGGAAATTGCTGGGAGGACCTGGGCCTGGTCACAGGAGGAAAGTTGATGCTGAAGACAGGTGGGCACAAGACTGGGTTCAGCTGTACATGTACTGTAATTTGTGTATTGCATAAATCACCTGTGAATAGGTAGCACCTGTTGTTTTACTGAATCATTTCTGTGTCAGATACAGATGCCTAAAATGTGGCGAGATCGATTCTTGCCTTTTCAAAGTTTTTCTGAGTGTGAATTTTGATCAAAGGCTTTCCAAGTACCTGTAACCTATTTAAAATTCTTTACAAGTTTTTTTCAAGACACAATGTTACTGAACTATTAGTTGACCATCATTCTATCTCAGAACATGATAAAAAAATCTTTAAGATTCAATATGATAGATATAGAGAATCTTACATGGCTGAGAGTGAGTTACTATTTTTTTCTCATGAGGGATCATTGTATGGTCACTCCTGATTTTCCCCATCTACCATGAGCACAAGTTAGAGAAAAAATAGTAAACTCACTCTCCAGCCATGTAAGATATTGTTTATTCTGTGCTTAATTGGGTATTCATCACAAAAATGTCCCAGGTCTACTGTCAACATCGACCTAGTGTCCCATGTTTGTTGATGTCCATCATAGTTATTCATGTGTGATATATAGTCAAACATCCCTCGTGCGTATTTGATGTTGTCTGTATATTAATGCACAATGTGACTGATGCAGGCACGTCACAATTCAGTTGTTACAATGTTTTGGTCATGATCTACAGTGATTTGCTACTTTTCAATTTCACTGCCAAAAATCATAATTCACCCTCAAACCTAGAATAAAATAATGACTTACATATTATTTACAGGGTACCATGCTATCAGTCAGAAACATGACATGCCTGATGAGGAACTAGAGCCCCCGCCTGTCAGCCAGGGACCACAAGTGAGATCTTTTGACATGCCCGAACTTCTTCACAACCTGGATCTCCTGGTGGACATGGCTGAGGATGAAATTATTCAAAATACAAGAAGGTAAATTTATATCTATAAATGAGAGACCTCAAGAGTGACGGGGTTCACATATTTGTACAAAAAATCTTCAGGCGACAGGAAGAATCTCCATTAAGTAACTGAATACAGCTTCATAGATGAGACAAACAAGTGCCATTTGAGGAATTCACATGATGATGCTGAAGGGAGAGAAATGTATCTCTCAAACGGAACACAGGAGTCTCATCTGTGATGCTCTATCCAGTTACAAGATGGCAATTCTAATTATTTCAAGGTCGAATATAAAAATGAACAAGACCTAATGGAATTGCACACAAAAAAATGCTCAATGGACACACGTGCAGATGATTAATTTAGAATCACTGAAAACTCCAGTGTCATATGCCATATGAGGACAATTGACCTAAGTCATGTCCCATATAAGGGTAACTGACCTAGGTCATGTGTCATAAGGATAATTGACCTGGGTCATGTGCCATATAAGGAAAAGCAACAATGCAAGGATCAGACACACCTCAAAAGAAACAGTTATGATAGTTGGATATTGACCCTGTATTTGGGTCTTGCAAGTTCAAACTTTGGGATAAAATTGAATACTTCATGAGAAACGATGATCTCGTGTTAATCTGCACACAAGTAGAAATTTAATAAATATTAAGTAATATATTTCTGTAAATAGGATTGAAAAAGTCGCTAGATACTACTATTAATTTTTCTTCTCATGTAAATACATATAATGATTGTGCACATATACATGTATAGTCATATAGTATCTACACTGGTAAAACATACAAAATATGTGAGGAACATTAAAAAGGTGGGAGGAGGTACCTTTTTTATGTTGTACATAATTTAGCCACTAAAGTCAAAATCAGTGTGTAGTCCTTGGCATTGCATTGTGGGCAACAACATGTGACTTATATTTTTACTTTGTGGTGCTTTGAATTTGAGTGAGATACAGACAATGCTATGTTCATGCCAATTCTGCAAACAAAATCTTCGGGGGCAGAAGGGAAGAGAGCTGATGTCCATTATTTTATTTTTTGCAGACTGAGACACGAGAAGGACATGGTGGTGAATTTGAAGCATGAGCATGAAAAGAGCGCAGAAGTGTGTGCACAAGAAGACAAGCAGCTGGAAAAACTGAAGACAATTCTTGACATTGTTGAAAAGTAAGTTGCACAAAATAAGTTTGGCAGTCCCTGCCACCACTTTTACGTATTTAGTACTGTAATTTCACTGTATATTTATTTTTAATTATTTCACTGAAGGGACATAGCCATGAAAGTAGAAACAAAGTGAAATAGTATTTCAGTATTGTTTGAACAGTGATTATGCCCAAAATAGTGAAATGTCAAAAATACAAAAACTGGAAATTAAAACAGGTGGAAATGAAGCAATTTATCAGTATTAAAATGTTTACATGTTCCAAAACTCCGTGTTTAGGTAAGTACTCAAAGATCATGGATTTTTTTTATAAGTCCTGGGTTCTGTCATTTGCTGGGTTGCTTAACCATAAAGTATATTCAAATTACAACACAATTTGGTAATCAACAAAACAGCAATGGACATTTTGCCAAAGTGACAGGTCTTCAAGGCAGACACTTTATGTTGTAGATGTGAAGAAAGGTCCAAGCCAGGTTCAAGTGAACCTCTCACCCTGGAGGAATGTGCGGAAATGTTTAAAAAACTTGAGGAGGAATATTACGAGGAGTACAGGATCTATGAACTGTCAACTCTGGCTGTTGCTCTTGTGGAACCACTGGTATGTCTGCTCTTGAAAGAGTGTTGATTGTGATCCAGCAATGTAATGCAGTCTTTGCCATTTACATGTGTAGATGGAGCTTGGTCGTCTAATGGAACAAATGTGTGTGCAAGTGATTGAATAAGCTCAGTACATGTAATGACATGTAAATTGTTGAAGTAACTAGACCATATTTCACAATATTACAATTGATCTGCATGTTTGGCCTTTTAAAGAGAATGTCAGGCTAAGAAAAGGAGTTACAGTGGTACCTGTCTTGAGAGACCACTCCTATGAGAGACTGCATATCTTTTTAAGACCGCTCTCTCAGAACACTGTGCTTTCTTTTCCATGTTATTATACCTCTAATAAAAGACCACCTGTTTTGAGAGACCACATTTTGACCTGCCCTAGGGGTAGTCTCTCAAGACAGGGACCACTGTACCACTCAACCGGTCAGCTTTGCTTGTTACAGGACAATTTGTGTTGTACAGAGGTAAAAGAATAACTTTACTGAGCACTGATAAAATTTCACTGGAAGATAAGCAAGCTTGATCATATTCACAGCTTAACAATTACCGCCATGAATTAAGACTGAGTCAACAGCTTTCTTTGGTATAAGCTCCCAACCCATATCAAGCAATGCTGTTGACCTTTGGCCTGTTTTCTTGATGGATCTGTCATCTCATCTGCAATTCTCACTCCAATTATTTGTCATTACTGTTGGAATTGGCAAAAAATATTGAAGCAGATGACACTTGGCAAACAGCTGCTTTTGCCAGTCTTTAGAAGGAAATGGTTAAATGAAGCAGCTGACCACATATTCCCGGTGCATATGTAATTCAAATATGAACGAGAAATAAATATAAGTCACTACTAGAACATTACTGTTACAGATGAAGAAGGAATTTGAAGGCTGGGATCCATTGAAACACGCCCGAAAGGGCATTGTCACAATGAGAGCATGGAAAGACATTCTGGAGGACTCCAAACACAACTTTGGTGGCACAGACGAGATGGACCCGTATGAGAGACTCTTGTGGGATGTGTGGATGCCACACATTAGAAAAACTGTAAGGTAAGCACACTTATTGCTGAGTCATTTCTTCACTCAAGCCAATTGTTGTATTTTCTACCAGAATGTATATGGCCGTAACATTAACATGAAGTTATGTTTTTGAAATAGCAACCCTACTTACTAGCTTCATGCATTTTTAAGTTATGCCAGCCAGTGACCAGTTTGACTTTCTGTGGTGTGGGTTGGATGTTTAACTAGGACAAGCTGTTGACCTATTCAGATTATTCTAACCTACATCTCTTCTTCAAAATCTTTTCTGTGAACACAAGTTTTAGTTTAAACAAATTGGAGCAAACAAGATTAGATATCTGTGCAGTTTCAGCAGAAAAATGATAATTTCACATTATGTCGCAATGATCACTGGCAGGTGTGCAACTTTGACGCCCCTGATTGCGGTGTAACTTGACATTATATGGCAGTGGTCACTGTACACTCTTATCGAGGTATAACATTACGTTATATTTTATGTTCTTTATGTTACAATGATCACTGGAAGGTGTGCGACAGACCCTTTAGTGAGGTATTATGTCACATGTTACAATGATCACTGGGAGGTGTGTGACAGACACCTTTATTGAGGTATAATATTACATTTTGTTACAATGATCACTGGGAGGTGTGCAACAGACCCTTTTATTGAGGTATAATGTTACATTATGTGACAATGATCAGTGGGAGGTGTGTGACACCCCTTTGTTGAGGTATATTACATTATTTTACAATGATCACTGGGAGGTGTGCAGCACCCCTTTATTGAGGTGTAATGTTACATTACAGTCAGGCACACATGCGTGTTTCTGGGTCAATCTAGTCTTAGGGGCTCTTACCAGGGCCTCGGTTTGGCATCGGGAGTGCCCATGTGACCATACACAAGCATGTGGGCCCGACTAATAGTATGGTATGCCAATTAATTAACATACTGGTAGGGTAATGTCTCAAGTGTGAGGAGATTAATGTTGTGTGGGCAAACGGATGAACTGCAACCACTGAAGTATTTGTTTAGTTTAACACTGAAATGAGATATACAGGAAGCCACTGAATATCATATTTCGCTTGCTGCTAAATTGAAATAAAACACATTTGAAACCTCTCTTGTAAGACCACCCCTAGGGATGACCAATTGTAGTGTCTCGAGACAGGTGCTCTCTCATAGGAGGAAAAATAACAAGAAAAGTACTGAGCAAAGTATATTGAAAATGTGGTCTTTCAAAAAAGGTGGTCTCTCAAGGCAGGGAACCAATGTATTTGCATGGGGGTGGGGTATAGCTTGGTTTTATTGAGTTACAGTGTAATCAAGGCAAGCTTGAACACCTACAGATGTACAGATATGCAAGGATTTTTGGGGGGTTTCTTTTTTTTTCTTTTCTTTTCTTTCTTTTTCTTTCTTTTTTTTTTTTTTTTTTTTTTTTTTTTTGCTTGTGTAAGGTTATTTACCTGACAACACCTTTTTGGTGGTTTTTCTCTGTTGGTATGTGATAAATTATATCCTGATGCTTTGTACCCAGCAAAACAATGTTTTCTCCATTAAATTATCAAAACACTCACATAATTTCCATGAAGAACCATCAGCACGATGGCATCTGTTTACTAGTATCCATGACACTTAGAACCAGTTGCCCATGTAAGCCAATCAGATTGCCCGATTTGGGTCATGTGACCGTCCCCTCTTCAACTTTTATATCACATATTTTATTGTTAATTTCTGCTGCAAACCAATTATTTCTTTGCTTGTATTGCTCTAATCTAAGGGTCAGAGTTGATGATATATAATTTTGAGGATTACAGACATTAACAGGCAAAGATTACTGCAAAAAGTTGGGCCCCAACACAGGGTAAGGCTAAATCTGACCCATGGAAGCCTGTCTGCAGTGTGATTTTCATTCAGGATGGAAACATGACTGTGACTGGGGAGTCAGTTACACATCTGGATGTAATTACTGACCACAAATATGCACCATTGGGCCATGGGACCCAGGGGGGATAGGCCTGGAAGAGGATGAATGAGGGAGAGTTCAATTTCCAGATTTTCTGTTGGGGAGGGGGGTAGGTTAAACTCGAATTTCTTTAATTGGAGTTAGCACACACAAGTGACTCTTATGTATATGTTAGATGTGTTTGTGGTCCATGTTTTAAAATATTTCTGAGCCATTTATTTTCAGTCTTCCTATGATTTTAGCTAATTTTCGCTGATGGGGGCCTGTCTCCTGTTGAAATGAGGGTGGGGTCGGATTTCTTGTTGCCTCCCCTTAGGTGTGGGCCAAAATGGCCTTTAACCCCAATTTTATGAAAGTAGACTTGTCCTCCAGTACAGAAATACCATACTTGGTGATTCCATATCAAGATCTATGAGGGGTGTATGTCCCCAGAAAGTGACCACCCCTCTTTAGAAATATGGGACAATGAGGTCATCTCAGACTCCCCTGCTCATCAAGCTAACAAGTGGGCTGAGTGCAAAGGGGATGTTATTTATGGGCAGAGTAGATATCTAGGTCTCTAAATCTTTAAGGGATTCGGGTTTCAAAGAAAGTCTCCAGCAAGTTTAGCTAATTTGAAAGTAGGACACAGTGGAATTTTTAGGGGGTACCCCTTAACCGTGAATGTTTGAGCTGCCTCTCATTGGGCCTATGGGCTGACTCTATGGATATTTTTGGATGAAATGAACAGATCAACTCTCAAAAAGCATCAGACATTCATAGTTTATGCTTTCATTTGGTAAATTACGGATTATATACAAACATAAAAGACTGGGGCATGAAAGATGCATAGGTTGCCTTTGTGTCCGCCATATTGGATTTTTCTGGATGCTGATTGGCTGGCTCAGTATGGATACACTTTGATACCGAGGATGTTCACAGTAAGTGTAGACTCATTATCGGGATGTGTGTGTGACTGTTATGTTATAATGATCACTGACAGTTGCGTGACTGTGACACCTGAGTGAGGTGTAATGTTGCACTATGTTGCAGTGGCCGCTGGCAGGTGCGTGACTGTGACCCCCTCATTGAGGTTCTGGAGGCCTGGCTTCCAATGTTACCTGGCTGGATGCTGGACAATATTTTGGACCAGCAAGTTGTACCCAGACTACAGAGTGAGGTGGAGAGTTGGAACCCACTGACAGACACGATGCCAATACATGCTTGGCTTCACCCCTGGCTGCCACTGATGTGTAAGTGTTTTTCGTGGCATATATGATGTGTCATTGTTAGGATGGATGTCAGATTATAGTGGTGAATTTATTGCCATATGGCAGTCTTAGGTTACATTCACTAATGTAACAATTTTGTAAAATCTCCACTCTTATGCCCCAGTAACTGCTAGTCTAATAATTAGGTAATTATGTGGTTTGAGTTCTCTATTTATGGGTGCTTGCATCTGCATGCAACTTTATTGTGACATTCATAGACCCCTGGAAGTTTTATATGTATGAGTTATGAAGCTACCGTCATTGTACATATATAATACAAGATCTCTGGTATCAGTGTGTAAGTGCATCACTAGAATTTATTGCCATATGACTATCTTTGTCTACATTCACGGGACAAAACAATTTTGTAAAATGTCCATACTTATGCCCCAGTAACTACAGGTCTAATAATTAGGAAAAATGTGTGGTTTGAGATATCTATTTATGAGTACAGTAGTCCCTCTTTTGAGTGACCACCCCTAGAGCAGACCAAAAAGCGGTCGTATAATGCAGGTGGTCGTTCATTGGATGAAGCCCCCATGCACGACCTCAACAGCTCAAATCCAGGGCAGCCTTTCCCTTGTAGCAATGTATGCAAATTTCTGTCACCACCATTTCATCATGATCGATTACGTATGTTTTGAAAAGAACTCAACATTTATTAAAATTAACAATTACAACCGTTCAAATCTTTATTTCAATAAAGAACTGTTGATGGGGTGCAGAAAGATGTGTTTCGCAACTTGAGAATATTTGCCGTCCATGCGTTTTGTCCTTTTCCCATTATGCTCAATGGGCCTGACGCATCGCCCGGTACAGAGACTTTGCTTGCGAAGTGTTCAGCTTAAACTGTTGTAAAATTGTTTTGATGGCATAACTCACTGTCTAAACTTTATTCTACACACTTGGTGGAGCCTAACTCACTGTAATTCATAAGTTATGGATCAAAAAAAGACTAGGCATTTTCCCACAGCCACCACGTGTTTTGGGTGCCATGTTTACCTTGATCTGAACCATGGGAAAAATAGATTGGCCCACTTCGTCAGTGTCTGTCGCACACTCATGCAGGCAAGCACGTGTTTGATCGGGGTTTTGATCTAGCAAAAGTTATCATCATTCATTTTATAGAATATACTATAATAAAACATTGTTCCATTAGAAATGAGAAGACTAAGTAATAACATTTCTGTTGCTTCCGCTTATCTGCCATGGTTAGGTTAGGTTTCACATGCAAAAAAAAAGCGACAACCACATTGGTTGTCGAGCTCTGTGAAACGACGAAGATTGTTCCAGACATTTTCTGGACAGCGTCAGCAACCTTTGAACAGACACTGTTCATTTTGCATGGTCGATGGTCGTTTATAAGAGGTAAATTATTGAAGAAAAACAACTTTGGCGACCAATGTGGTCATTCAAACCAGGTGGTCACTCATGGGAGGGATCGTTGAAGACAGGGACTACTGTACATGCATCTGTAAGCCAAATTTACTGTGTGACATTCATAGACCCCTGAAGTTTCATATGTATGAGTTATGAAGCTACCTTCATTGTATAAATACGAGATCTCTGGTATCAGTGTAAGTGCATTAATCCATGACTATGAGACATACTACCTGCAGTTGCTAGATTGATTCAACTTGCTAATGTTTGATTTTGTTGGCATGTGCACTTATTTTGCTCTCACATAAACGTTTGTTTACCTGTTTTTACAGCCAACAGGCTTGAGTCCCTGTACCCTCCCATAAGACACAAACTTGCCAATGCCCTCACAAACTGGCACCCCTCGGACCCCTCAGCCAAGATGATCCTACAGCCTTGGGTCAGTGTGTTCCAAAAGGTGCAGATGGATGCTTTTGTGGTGAAAAACATTCTGCCTAAGCTGGCCATATGTATGCAGGAATTTGTCATCAATCCACATCAGCAGCATTTGGGTAAGGAAACAATGGATTTCTGCAAGTTTTGATAAATTATTGAAAATATTGATCAGCTTGTGATACAGTTGCTCAAGTATGATTTACTTCATATGGTCTTTGTTTGTTCACAGTGCAAAACTACATTGGTGCATTTGTAATAAATTGCTGGTGATGAAGATGCGACATGTTAACAAAAGTTGCCCAAACAGAAAGAATAGAGCAAACTCATCGCAGTGCAAATGTACCAATGAACATACTGAAATAATAAACAAAAGAAATTAATTACAATTTACAAATAAACATAAAGCAAGACTGAGATTTGTAAAAAAAGGACCAACTTGTTAGCTCAGCTGCCTTGTCAGTCAGCTGAGCCTATAGGATGGTCTGTCCTCCATCCGTCCAAACTTCACATTTTCAACTTTTCTCCAAAACTGTCCGCCAGATTCCCTTCAACTTGGTGGGGATGTACCTTGGGTGGGTCTCTACCATGTTTGATCAAATGGTCATGCATCAGTGATTTTTGGATTTTTTTGTGATTTTTTTTTTTTTTTTTTTGGTTCTTTTTTCGGGCAAATCTTAAAAAATCTTCATAACTGCTCATCCAATTGCTGTAATATCACACAGGAACACTCCTAGGGACTCTTAGTTTTTAATTGTTCACCAAGTCGGGCTGCAATTGTTTTTTAATTTTTTATGATTTTTTTGTGTTTTTGTTATTTTGGACTCCTTCAGAACCATCACTCAGATTAAGTGGGAACCAGCTTGATAGTATCCTTGTGGAAGGATCAAAGAAAGTTGTGCACTAGGTGGCACTGCTGTGGATTCCTAATTTTTAATGATTTTTCAATTCGGGTACTTATCAGTAAATGCAACTCTCCTATTGATTACTATGCTAGTCAATGGGCATTCTAATGCTAATTCACATTTTTAACTTCTCCAACCTGTCAGCCAGATTGACTTCAAACTTGGTGACAATGCACCTTGGTTGGGTCTCTACTAGTTTTGTTCAAATGGTCATGCTCCAGTGATTTTTGTATGATTTTTTTTTGGGGGGGGGCAAATTTTTGAAAATCTTCTCCAAAACTACTAACCCAATTGCTTTGATATCACACAAGAACACTCCTAGAGACTTCTAGTTCTTTTTTTTTTTGTGTTTTTTTCTATTTTCTACTTCTTCTCCAGAACCATCACTCTGATTAAGCTGAAACTTGGTGGATATGTTCCTTGTGAAAGATTCAAACAAAGTTGTCTACTAGGTGACACTGCTGTGGATCTTCTTTACTGTAACTTGAGAACTAATTAAACTGGGACCTTGATGTTGCACATGTTAGTGTTCTTCCATGGAAATCAAACTTACTCAGTATATGGGTGACCTTGATCCTATCCCAAGTTCACAGAACCACAAGTGTGGTCAGCTGAGCATGGGCTGTTTTACACAGCCCTCTTGCTAGCTCAGCTGCCTTTTGCCTTGGGTGGGTCTCTACCAAGTTTGTTCAAATGGTCACGCTCCAGTAATTTTGGTATTTTATGTAATAGATATTATTTATTATCTAAAATACCAAAATTACTGGGGGGGGGGGGGGGGGGGCAAATCTTTTCTGCTCTGAAACCCTTCACCCAATTGCTTTGGCATTAAACAGTAACAGTCTTAGGGACTCCTGGTTCTTAATTTGTTCAACAGGTGGTGCTGCAATTGTTTTATAATTTTGTTACGATTTTTTGTTTGTTTTTGCTTTTTTTTTGACTTCTTCTCCAGAACCATAACTCAGATTAAGCTGAAACATGGTGGATATGTTCTTTGTGGAAGGGTCAAGCAAAGTTGTTCACTAGGTGGCACTGCTGTTGATTCCTGATTTTTAACGATTTTTTCAATTCAGGTACTTATCAGTAAATGCACCTTTCCCATTGATTATTATGCAAGTCAATGGGCATTTAAATTCTAATTCACATTTTCGACTTCTTGTGCAAAACCATTTTCCAGATTTATTTCAAACTTGGTGGCAATATACCTTGGGCAGGTCTCTACTGGTTTTGTTTAAATGGTCATGCTCCAGTGATTTTTGTATTTTGTACTAATTTCTTATTTTATTGGGGGGGGGGGGCTAATCTAAAAACAATTTTCCCTGAAACTGCTCTGCCAATTGCTTTGATATACAGGGACACTTTTAGGGACTCCTAGTTCTTAATTTGTTCACCAGGTGGTGCTGCTATTTTGTTCTTTTTTTTTTATTCTATTTTATTTATTTTGTGTGTGTGTGTGTGTGTGTCTGTGCATGTTTTATATTTTCAACTTCTCCAGAACCATCACTCAGATTTAGCTGGAACTCTTTGGATATGTTAATTGTGGATCCATTGGACTTTTAACGATCAGTTCAGCACAGGACCATCATGGTCCTCTTGTGGCAGTTATATGCACTTTAAGCGGAGTTGTTCACTTGATAACTTGAGAACTATATGACATAGGACTATGATATTGAACTTGATGGGGATCCATTCTGTCGGCCAGAGCAAGTTGGTTTATGAGTAACATTTACCTTATGATGAAGGTCACCTAATTATTTTTACTAATTTTTTTACTTGATAGCTTTAAATTTTTTTGAGCTAGGACTGATAAAACACATGATCATGGAAGGTCATCATGGTCTTATGTTTTCCAGTATGTTGCTCATCTGTATAATTATTCATACTTTTTTGTTTTTTTTTTGCAGGGGCATGGATGTTACTGGTTTTGTGTTTCAATAGACATGTTGGGGATGGTCCCCAAGTTACGCCCCCAGTGTAACCATTCATGTTTTTATTGCAAATGCCTGGACATGAGATCACAGTTTCATAGACATGCCAGACTTGGTCCCCACACATATCATGCTGCTAGTGTAACCATTCATGGTTTTCTTTACAGATGCATGGACGTGGGTGATGGCATGGTTAGACATGGTTCCCACACAGATCATGGTCAGTCTGATGGAGAAACATTTCTTTCCAAAGTGGTTACAAGTGCTGTGTACATGGTTAAGTAACAACCCTAACTATGATGAGGTCACCAAATGGTACATGGGCTGGAAGTCCATGTTTCCAGAACAGCTCATTAACCATCAAGGTATTAAAGGTAAGTTGGTCAGTTATGCTTGATATTCCTTGAAGTGAGCTGAGTACCCAGGTATGACAAAAAGGGGCTGTCTAGCAGTGGGGATACCTATTAGGAGGAGATCCCAGTGACGGTCATGGCATTCTGTCGTGTCTTCATATCTGTTCTTACATCTTGTGGTGATTTAAGGACCCTCCCCCCCTCCCTCCCCCCCACACAAAAAAAAAACAAAAACAAAAACATAATTGGCATTTTGTATACTTTTGAACCAATTTTGTAACCAATTTCCATGCATAAGGATTATGATATGTTTGTTCATATTTATATTGCTCTTACTGTATTGCTTCAAAAATTCTGTTCAAAGAAATATTTTGACATAGTGTTCACATTTTAATGGGGCTGGTGGTTCCCATGAAACAAAGACATTTGATTTTTAAAGCTTGAAAATTATAGTACATTGTACCATAAACAGTGATAAACATATTAAACTCGCAAACAATTTTAATGTGTTTCAAAGATTGGTGTAAAATAAGATAAAATAAAATCTGGTAATTTTGATAGACCAGTTAAAGTGTGTGTACTTTTGTGGGAGGGAGTGCCACGAACTATGACAGGATTCTTATTAAGGTTGGGTAGTTTGCCCTGTGCTAAATGCCCATGTGTAAAACACAGTTTTTATATTCAGGTGAAAAGATAACATTTAAGTTGTTGAGAACCAAATGGTACAACAAATTAAATGAAAAAAAAGAAAGAGACAGATGGGTTCACACATATGTATTATCTTACTTTCAGACCAGTTTAACAAAGCACTGGAGATCATGAATCGTTTTGTCAGTGGCCACTATCAGCCAGGAGCCAGGGAGAATGTGGCGTATCTCACACATACAGAGCGACGGCAAGGATTTGATACACAGTTACCTCCACAATCGAGGGGCTTCACGGTAGGTGCTGTCCAGGTATTAACCCTTGCCACCTTGAGACTGCTTAAGAGCTCCTGGATGTCAAATTGCTGCAGTGTTTTACTTCAGTGTTATGTTGATAGGACACATTTGGAATGAGAATTGTAAATTAAATATCTATCAGAAGAGGAAGCCCAGGGCTAAGAGCTTTCCATTGCATGGACTAAAGGATAACTCTTTAATTCTTCTTCTAATAAGGAAAGAGTTATAACCGCAGCAGTAACTTCAGATATAGATATTTCTGCAACATTTTTTAACACGGGGAATCTTTTTTTATGGCATTGATGCACCTTTTTTGTATCATCTAGGTCACTGAGATATCAAGATGAAAACAAAAATCTTGTTGAAGGATAAAGATTATTTACTACATGTACATTTCAGTCTATTATCAGGCACCAGAAACAGTGAATACATTTACGTTTTTCTGACATCTTCATGACAAGTTAATATTTTATGAGAAGTCAAACTTATCCTGATGCAAGTTGCAGTGGAGCAAATCTCATTTAATTTGGTTGTGATAAAGTCAATCTTGAAAGTGTCCATGTGCAGTAAGTGGAGGTTGGAAGTGGTCACATGCCAGAAATTAATCATTTTTTTTTTAAGTTAATTGAAATTCCAAATAAGATTTTAAACAACAGAATCCTTATTTTCAGCATCAACATTATGTGAACTTTGTCAATTTCTCAGTTCACTGGGATTCTCCTTCTTGCAATCAGAAAGCCACAGTTTAGGAATAATCATGTGTGAGTTCCCTGTTTGATCGAGGCAAACGTATCAATTCCAACACATGTGTTTGCAGGATTCATCAGAATGGTACTATGTTGGGAAAAAAAATGCTTAAAAATGGGTTTAACAGATATCCATGCAGTTCATTTTACTTTTTAACTGTTTCAGTGCCAAGTTTTTGAACTGAGTCAATAGCTTTCCTTGGTGTGCTTTGAGCACCATACACCAGAAGCACACTGAAGAAAGCTGTTGACCTGGACCATTATATTCTGTGCGACTATAGGCTGATACTTGAATGAAAGGCCTTTTAACAAAGAATATTAATATACACGTATCCATTCAATAATTCAAAGAAGTAAGTCTCAAGCATTTCGACTTTAGTTGAACTTGGCAGGGAAACAGTTAAAAGAGCTTGCAAGGTACAAATACAATAATACCTGCTATTTAAGACCACCTACTGTCAGTGCAAAGTTGTCTTGTGCTGCAGATGGTCAGAAAATGCAGGTAAATTAACAACAACAACAACAACAACAACAACAAAATGTCTACAAAAAGCAGTTTTGGAAAGAGACACTGTGTGCAAAAAGATGTTACTGTATTAGTATTGCTTCATTAATTAATAAATTTACCCCTTTTGTCAGCTAAAAGTACATGTACGTGTACTGGAAACTAATCTACTTGCAGCCACCTGCCCCACCAGCTCCACCTCGACCTCCAATACCACCTCCTCAAATGATGGGCGTCCCTTCACAGTCTGTGCCCTCCAACTTCAAGGACCTTATTGCCAGAAAGGTAAGTGATCTATGTTTTAGTGTGAACTTTATTGACTATAGAAAGAGCAAACATTGTTCTTTGTTCTGGTATTAAAAAAATGTAGGGTAAATAAGGAGTATTTCTGAATGCTTGTTAATGTAACGTGTTGAACTTAAACACAGTAAAGAATTTTCATTTCAATTTCAGTAAAGTATACAAACAAAAAGAAAAATCAGATCAGAGTAATTCTCCTCTGACAAGACCTTCCCGATGTGTGCCAGAAATGTGGCCTTGAAACGTGGCATCTTTTGAAGGAAAAAATACAATGAAAATGCATACTTAGATGTGACATTTGTAGAGGGAATGGCATGTCACACAGGAGCCCAGGCGCCCATACAAAAGGAGGACCTTCTTGTGGCTTGCCTGCATTGTTTATAACAGGATCACCATTGTATGTGAACTTGCAACTTGTTTTCTTTGCTTCAAAGAGGAATAATATTTTACACATTATTTCATTGCATTGTTTTATGCTGGTCGGGTATATCACTATCCGTTTGTTGTTTTTTGTTTTTTTCACACATTTATCAGAACTATTAAATTTGGAAGATTTACCCGCATTAGTCATATTTTATATTTTTCAAACAAAAAATGTTCAAAGCTTCAATTATTTTTTTTGCAGGCTGAAGAAAACAATTTGATATTTGTTCCTATACCCAACAGAACTTATGAGGCAAAACAGGTCTACAGGTTTGGTCGTCAATTTATATATCTGGATCGATCTGTGATCTTCATGCAACAAGATGCACAACAGTTTATTCCTGTATCATTACAAGGACTTATAGACAGAGCAAGATGATCATAATGATGTACTTTTACATCATCAGTTTTTGTGTACATCTCATCAGTTTATGTGTAAATATGATTTTCAACCAAGTTGCCAAGTCATCCCTTTGTTAATAGATAGAAAAGCTCCTGAGGAAAGTATTTTGTAGATTATTTGCTGGACTATTTGATGCCAATGTAATCTATATGTGTAGAATACTGAGGTATTTACATCTGGATGAAGGGACGGTTAGATATACATGTAAGTGTATGCAGCAGGCAGGAAATATTTGATGCATAGTAGATTTTCCATCACTGGTCCATTAAATCTGCAACCTGCATTTAACTACTTTTGCCAGTGACTCGATGTTTAATGCCTGAGCTACAAAGGGTTGACAGTATTAGGCCATGCTTGACAATGGAAGCCATGGGCTTTGGCCAATCCTTCATATAGGAGGCAGAGTTGAATTTTGAACTGTCACCGGAAGCAGTCTTCAATTGTATTGTGGTAACCATGAAAACTGAATTACCTAAGTGCAAGAAACTCTTTGACACAACAACATGTATCTCTGTTTACAGAGATTGTGCTGCAGCCATCTGGCGTGTCCATCAGATGACCCTGTCATGTTACTGACAATATCATGGCATGTTTGCACTGAAACAGCTTTATACATATTATTGGAAAATGGTTGAGTGTAATACCCTGTGGCCATATTCACCAGGAATTTAAAACTGATAAGAAATTTAGGATCAAAATTAAAATCAACTTGTTTTGATCCCACATTCCTTAATCCTGGGTCGCATGAACAATTTTAGTGTGAACCAATGTCATTTATGGCTATTGTACAAAGCATGTGATTCACATTTCAGGATTATGGCTTAATCTTAATTTTATCCAGATTAAAAGATAAAGCACTGGATTAAACTACCAAGACTAATTTAATAAAATGAAAATGTTGAAAACAGTGTTAGTATTATAGTCCAGAACACAGATTGTTTATTCCTGGAAATTTTGATTCACATATTCATGATATTTGGTCAGGGATTAAGTAGTTCAGGGTCAAAGGTACACTAGTTTAATTTAAGTATCAAAGTCAGGATCAGATTAAATTCTTTGTGAATACGACCACTGGATACTTATGCAACAGTCAAAATAATGTTAACAAGAGTGAAGACTGACTGTCACAGGAGTCACATTCCATAAAAGTATAAAGAGATAATGGGAAAATAGTTAACTACAGGTCAACAAGAAAAAGAGGGCACACCAGTTGAGTGATAATGGCAATATTTTTATATTTTCTTACCCAGACATGTAGTTTTGTCAATGTGATGTACTATTAAAGGAGCTGGAAATCTATTCAAATTTCTCTCTCTTTGTCTCTCTCTTTTTTTTTTTTTTTACGTTTACCTCAGTAAGCAGGACGTTATCATTTTGTCACTGCTGTGTTTATAGGAAGCTAATTGCCAGATATGACGCACAGATGCCGTCCTGCAAGTGCTTAAAATGATTGAAAAACAGAAAGGCTGTGACATTCATGTGCAAATGAACAGACTGGTATTTGCTGGTATAAATTCCATGTGTGCGTGTACAAAAATATAGCATAGCTCACAAACTTTTACAGCAAGAGATCACCGTCTGGGGATCTTGCACAAAAGACTGTGCCCCAACAGACCGCCACATCTGCTTTTGGCACCAATCCAAAGGTTGTCCATACTTTGGAGGTGCTCTCACAGAGCATGATGCAGCACGCTGAGATGTTGCATGCATTGTTTGCCCCCTGTCAGCAGACTGTTTCTACGGTATCTGCCAAGCGTCGACTGCAGCTGTTGAGATCTCAGACCTCTGGGTCCAAGCCCTCGGACAAGTAGCAGCTGCGCAAACTGGTGTATCCGGAGTGGAAACCTATGGGTACCCACCCTGGCATTCCGGAACCTTCGCCAGTCCAACACCCAAGCGCCCGGACCAGAAGTTTGAGAAGTATGGGAAGCCAGCACCCGGGCCAGTCCAAGCACTCGGACTGTAAGCCCGGAATGCCAGCTAAGGCACCTGTGCCTCCACAACCCCCCCCCCCCCCAAGCTCCAGATTCCGAGAGCTCAGGTGGTAAGCATAGACATAGGGGAAGTAGGAGGAAGACACCCAGACTAGTGAGGGAGCCTTCCACTGTCCGTGGGCCTTTGGCCCCGGCCGTTTTGGTCTGGGAAGAACTCGAGCTCTGCGAGGACCAGCAGTTGCGTGAAGAGGCTCAGTCTTCTTCCACATTTGCCACCACTGCTGTTGCCGAGTCTGAGCAGACTCTGTTAGCAGAGCAGCTCGCTGCTTCTGCCTTGAGCCAGCTCTTGCTCTGACCTCAGCACTAGAAGTTCTCTGAACTCCCTCCAGACCACTCCTGCCTGCAGACTTCTCAGTCGGCTGTGGCTGAGGTTCAGGGTAGTGGCCTAGTGGAGACTCCTTCAGATCCCTACGGCCAGCAGACTTCTCAGCCTGTGGCCGTCGAGATCTCAGCGTATGAGCCTCCCTTGCCTCCCCAGTCTCTCCAATCATGGGAGGATCAGGTGGAGGTGGCATCTGTTGCAGCAACTACTTCAGTGGGGGTGCTCGCTACACCTGGCATGGTAACAGATCCCCTGCTATCACAGATGGCCGCTCCATCGCCCTTGGGCAATACGTTCGACGAGGCTTTGGGCATAACCGCATAAAATGATCCCTCCCTCTCTCTCTCTCTCTCTCTCTCTCTCTCCATAAAACCGAATTCTTTCTCTGATAAAGGTAGTAGAATTTTACAATAATTAGGACTGTTTTACAATTTGACCTTTTGAACTTTATAGAACCACGAGTTAGATGTACATTATGCTTGGCTGACTTACAGATGACTTACAATGGCATGCTACATTTTTGGAATTCTAAATTATTACCCTAATAATTGACTTATTAGATGATTTGTGGGATTATATGCTTTCTTGAACATTTAAATGTCCTTTCAAAAATACTTCTGGAAACCAACTTGAAATGTGACTGCTATCCTCACAAATTTTGACTATATTAATGCATTTTTGACTACGTTTTAATGATTTGAGGCCTAATGTCACTTACTTCTGGCTGATGTTTAACATTTGAACCAATGTGCTTACTATATTTGGAAATTCAAACACTTTTCTTTTTGAAATACTCTTAGTTTATCTCCTTTAAAACAACATCATGTCTTTAACTACATGCCTAAAACACATCGAATTATATAATCATGTTGTTTAGATTCTTATTGATGGTCATTTTAGGCCTAGAGGGCTTTTCTGATGGATTGATGTTGGTGTTGGTGTCGCTTTGTGGACTTATATGGATGATGATCATTGTTGAGATGGTGGTTGCAAGTAGTACCTTTTTAAATACTGAATTTTATTGACATTTTCAACAAGGTAAGAACCTCCACTTACAAATTCTCTGATGTGCTGCAAATTTTGGTCCCTTTTCATAAATTGTATGGTCCTGTATCTGCATGAATGATGCAACTGTTCAAGCCAATTTACTGAAATAGGCCTATAATTTCAAACAAAACTTTTTGCATTCTGTCATGTGAAAACTAGATAAAGTTTTTTTCCCCCTATGTACCTTTGCACTTATGTTTTGGTCTCTTTTGGGTAAATACGAACTATAAATTTATATGTTTCAGCTATACATACCAAGGAACATTGCCTTTGGTCGGAATTGACTTGGATTTGTTTCGTTAGGACTACGGTTTGGATATGGTAATGATACTGTCTAATCCGGAGTCTTCAGACTGACACTGAGGTGGAGGACGAGCTTCTGATGCCGGATTTGTCCGGCAGCAGATCTTGACCCCGGTTGAGGGCTCACCATTCACGCCGTTCACACTTTGACAGGCGCAGAGAGCCGATGACTGTGGACTCTGGGGAGGTGGTACTCTGCGTCTGAGCAGATCTCCATTGGGTTCACTACCGGTGGACTAAGACGGGGAGGAGTTTGATGCTTGTCAGCCAAGAACCATTTTGGCGTCTGCAGAGGCCTTCAGGCGATTGGAGGAAGATGCGTGAGGATCTCTCCTTGCGGCGTCCTATTCTGATGTGTTGTTGGCCACTTTGGGGATCTCTTTTTGATGACCTCCAGGGTTCCATTCAGATCACCGAGGCACTGGGAGACTGGTAAGACCAGGCAAAACTCCTTGCTACTTTGTTGTCAGGAGCTGTTGATCACCAGGTGCGGACTGCTTGCATGCTGGAGGCAAACCTTCATTTGTTACAGAGGAACGCCTACCTCTGGGGTCAGAAACTGCCTGACCCAAATTTTGGTAGAGCCAGCACAGGGTCCCTCTTCTCAGGAACTCTGTTTGGAGGAGAGATGGCGGAAGTGGTCTGCTGGGCTCAGGACTGTTAGGCCTCCTTGGCAGACCAGGCACTCTCCAAAAGCGCTGACCAACTGCTCAGTTGTTGTTGTCCTTGGCCGCCCCGGCCCCGAAGCACGGTACTTCTCAGACCGGGTCTACCTATCCCTCGACTCATGCTCCCTTGGGGGCACCATGACATGGGAAGGGTGGACAGTGATGCGGGAAGGGCAAGCCTTCTGGTAGAGGCAAGAAGTTGGGAAAGCCTCAGCATTCCAGACTCTTGTATCCTGGAAAAGGTCTCAGGATTGCCAACCGCCAAATTGACTCTGTGCAGCGCCCAGTTGGTGGCTGCCACACGGTATATCGCGTGCAATGGGAGTCTATACGGACGATTTGTTTGTCCGTAACATCCTGAGACTCGGTTTCACGCTGTCTTTTGGCCAAGACAGCCCTCCGTTAAGCCGAGAACCACAGTGGTTTACTCCACCCACCTTGGAACCAAAAGCATCAGCGTTCCTGGAGGGGGTTCAGACGCTTCCAGGTCCTGTTAGACCGCCTCCGCCATCACCCCTGCAGCACGCTCTGCTGGGCAGATGGACAAGAGACCAGGGTTATCACACCCTGGTGCTGATCCTCAACGAGGATCAACCACACCTTCAGTGGTGGACTGTGAGGGAGAACGTCATGAGAGGACAAATGCTGGAGCCTTTTCAGGCCCAGCTGACCCTTTACAGGGACTGTTCTAGGTCCGGATGGGGTGCCCACATGGAGAACCGGACGGCGTCAGACCCTTGGCCGGCATCATTTGCAGCTCACCACATAAACTGGTTGAACTGGAGGCGATACACTTAGCGTTCCTCCACTTCCGAAACCTGATCAAGCACAAAAACTTCCTCATAATGTGTGACAACAGGACCGCAGTAGCCTTCCTCAACAGGCAGGGCAGGACACGGTCCCGGAAGCTGATGGAGTTGGCCGGACACATCACCAGACGGTGTTATGACCACAATGTCCACACACGTGCAAGGCACGTCCCGGGACAAGCAAATTTCCTCGCGGAAACTCTTGAAAAGAAGTCGGCCAGTTGGGACAGAGTGGTTGCTCCCCCCCAGGGTCATTCAGGCCATGTGGGCACGATGGGGAACTCCACACGTGGATCTGTTTGCAACTCGCGAGAACAGGAAACTGCCAGTTTATGTATTGCCCCTCCCAGACCGCCAAGCCCTAGCGGTGGATGCTCTAGCCATGGACTGGAGCAACCTGTGGGCATACACCTTTCTGCCTTCCCAGATCCTTCCGAGGGTACTGCATAAGGTTCAGTCCCACGATTGCATTCTGATCCTGGTCACCCCATGGTGGCCCCAGAGCAATTGCTTAGTAGACCTACTGGAACAAAGTGTGGAGCCTCTGTTACGATTACTGGCATTGTCGAAGCTTCTTGTGCAGCCGTGGATGATTGTGTTCCATCGGAACCCTCAAGTGCTCAACCTCCACACTTGGCAGTTATCTCAGCACATCCACAACAGAAGCTTCTGGGAATCAATCTTCTTCTCTAGATTTTTACTCGGCTCGATGGAAGGTGTTTTCTGACTGGTGTGCCAGTAGGCGAATTCACCCTTGGGCTCTGCACATTGCAGACATTGCCGACTTGCTGTTATATGAGTGGGAAGTCTTAGGCAAGAGCTCGAGAACAGTGGAGGGGTTTTCATCAGTAATCTCTTCAACCCTTGCCAACCTCTTAGACGTGCGCTACCGTGCGTATCAGTAGCGATCCTTATCTGTCTGCGCTCATCGCATCCTTCTACACCGACAGGCCAGTGACGCAACAGGTCCTGCCCAGGGGGAACCTACCGTTGGTTTTATTGACCCCCACCACCAAAGGTGGCATAGGGGGAGATAGAATTAGTAGGGATAGGGGCCAGTTCCGGCCGGCCGGCTGGCAGCATATCTCTAGAACCCTAAGAGATAGAATAATGAAATTTATATCAGAGATGCATCATACCACGGCCATGTGCACTGTGTAGTGTTTTTGGCCGAAGAACATATCCATTTTCGTGTGTATGGCAGCATATCTCTAGAACCCTTAGAAAAAGAATAATGAAACTTATACCAGAGATACATCATACCAAGGGCATGTGTGCCATATACTGCTCTTGACCTTGACCTATTTTCAAGGTCACAGGGCCCCAAGAACATATCAGTTTTTGTGCATCCAGACATGCTGTATACATTGTATAGCTTTCTTCTGTATATTGTGGCAGGGACATAGATCCTTTGGATCACTATGCACTTGTTCTTGTTGAAGAAGTGTCCCTTTCCCTTTGAGTGCTTTGAGGACCCCAGGCAGGTTTCCCTCAAGTACTGGACGTGGAAAATTTGTTTTCTATTAACACTTGCTTCGGTGGTTAGGAGAAGCGAGATCCATGCTCTGGCTCATGACGGACTCCAATGGTCACCTGATCACTCCCAGATGAACCTAAGGACTCACTTGGGCTTCCTTGCAAAGAACCAAGCGGCTCACGATCTGGCTATGGCCTTTAAGGGTTTTACCTTCTGTGCCATGGATGCCGCTCTTCCTCCCGAGGAGAGAGCCCAGTACCCAGTGAGAGCTCTACGGTGGTACCTTTGTTGCATGGATAGACTGAGAGGATGGAGGTCTGCCCTCCTTCTACCACCGAGTAACCCACGAATGGAGCAAGTTTGCCGACACACGATTTAATCGTGGATTAAGCAGGCGATCCTTAAGGCCTATGAGACTTCGCGAGAAAGGCCTGGTGCCTTGCAGCTTGTCTCCGCCAGAGCTCACGAGGTATGCCTTCAATACCTCCTGGCCCGCCCTGCGGAACATTGTGTTTGTTGACATTCTGTGGGCCTGCTGCTGGCGATCGTCTACGACTTTCGCCAAGCACTACTTGTGTGACATGCTAGTGCTCAAGGATGGCATGTATGCCTTTGCGGGCATAACTTGCTCCTTTGCATAGATTCCAATACTTGTTTGTTAGGCCTTCCAGATCCCATCAGAGCAGCCACCATGTTCCAGCTTATGGCGCTCTTGTGGTTAGATCCGATGCAGGCCTCTAGGTTGGCGCACTTCTTATTGGGCCTGTCAGGGCTTTGTGTCTGGTAGACCTTAGCTCGAAGGGTATCGGGCAGTTTGTCCCGACTCCCCTGCTTGTTGACCACAGGAATCTGCTGCCCATGTAACCATATACTGCCCCCCATCAGTTTCGTGACTAGGCCTTGTAAGATCTCCAGGCCAGATGGAGCAGAAACTGATAATGTCTACCAATGAGGCAGACAGTTGTCATGTTAGCAATCCAGCTCAGTGTGGTCTCGTGCTGGTCGGTAAGGAGGGTTTCTGGTTTAGGCTGGATTCTGCTGTCCGCGGCCTCATCTCCACGTAACTCTGAGGTTTTCCCAACAGACTTCGCCTCCTCACACAGACCAAAGGTTACCCCTCAAGCTGCCGGTCCTGCTGGTCAATCGAGGTCAGTGTACCAGTGATGTTACACCCACCGCCAGTACATTTGTACATGGGCAATGGTAGTCAAGAGGTAATGTTGCATAGCTAATACAGGATATTTGGAGTAATATCAGTATTAGCAAGTACCCTTACCTCTTGAACACCAGAGAAGCCAACCCGACCAACCCTGCTTCCTCTTACAGCTGATGTCAACTGACCAATCTCCAAAAGAGGAAGGACGTTAAGGGGCGCATGTGCACTGGACGTCACCATCAGTTCCACATGGACCCAGAGATGGCACCACGGGACCATCACGTTTTCAGGATCAAGTTAGTAAACTCAGCTCGATTTCTTGGGCCTTATGCCCAGACACAGATGTCTTGGCAATGGTGGTTGGGAGGTAAGTGTACTTACTAATACTGATACTACTCCAAATATCCCGCATTTATGACAGTACAGAATCAGTGAATTTTACACCAGTCTATGGATGAGAGTGAGAATGAACACTGCAACAGCAAAAAATAAAAACACCCATTTGCATGTGCTGCCTGACACAATGTGCACCATCAATAAACCTTACTGTTAAGGTGTGGCTTCATTGTGCATGTGGACATGATGTAATGGTTAAAATTCAACAAGGGGGTTGTCTGAACAGCCCGTCCTGAGCCAACCTTGATACATTTACTTTCAACTGAAAGTATGTCAAACTCTGTTCCATGGGTACCCAGAACTGTGTATGTACAATCTCAAATCCATTGGCCAACTGGCTGTATGGAAGGAAATTTCTATGGTTGCCCTCCCCCCCCCCCCAAAAAAAAAAACAACAAATAATAAATGAATAAAAATCAGTGGTGCATGGCGACTTAAGAAAACTTAATAGCAACTCACCCAGGGCATAGCTGCACCAAGTTTATGGGTCAATTTGGCTGACATTTCAATTGATGTCTACACTGTGAGTTACTATTGCAATACCCATTGCATTACGTAGTAATCAACAGGAATGCACACATTGACCAATAAATACCTGAACTGAAAAATTTGTCAATAATCAGGGATCCAGAGCATCACCACCTAGTGAACAATTTTGATTGACCCTTTCAGAAGATACACTTCTGCCATATTTCAGTGCACTCTGAGGGACGCTTTCAAGAGTTTTAACACAAAAATGGACCAAAAAAATTGTTTAAAAAATAAAACACAGTGCCATCTGTTGATCAAATTAAGATCCAGGGGTCCCAGAAGCATCACTATCCAGTTTCAAGCAATCGGTCAAGCACTTTATGAAAAGATTTACGATTTTGCAACAAAAATAAAATAAAGTAAAAAAAAAAAAAAGATATCACTGGAGCATGATTAGTTGAACAATTCAGTAGACACCCATCCAAGGTAGATCCCTGCCAAGTTTGAGGAGCATCTAGCTTATGGTTTTTGACAAGAAATTGAAAATGTAAAGTACCATTCAATCCTTATTGATTTGCATAGTAATCAATAAGAATGTGTGCTTTAAGTACATGAACTGAAAAAGTTGCTTAAACTCGGGGATCCAGAGCATCACCACCCACTGAACAATTTTGTTTGACCCTTCCACAAGGTGCATTTCTGCCAAATCTCCGCACAATTTCAGGAAGGGTTTCAGATAAGTCCAAAATGGCTTTAACACACAAAAATTAATAAAAAAAAAAAAAAATTGCTGCACTATCTGTTGAGACCCTATGCAGTTTCAAAGCAACTGGCTCTGGTTTCAGAGATTTTGAGTTTGCAAAATAAACCCCCCCCCCCCCAAAAAAAAAAAAATCATAAAAAATCCAAAATCATTTGAGCATGGCTAACTGAACAAATCTAGTGAAGACCCAACCCAAGGTAGATCCACACCAATTTCAAAGTGAATTTGGGCAACAATTGCGGGCTGGCTGATGGACAGTGCACCATCCTATAACCTCAGCTGACTTGTCAGTCAGCTGAGGTAAAAATAAATGGAGCATGAACCTATTGGTTGAGACACCCCCAAAGTATATTCCTACCATGTTTGAGGCAGATCTGACCATTGGTTTTGGATCAGACATTGAATATGTTAATTACTATTGTAATCCCTATTGACTTACATGCATGTCAGTAATTGAATTTAAAAGTCACTTACAAAACTAAGATAAATAATATTAACACCTGAAGAATAACTTTCTTTGACCCTTCCACAAGGTACAGTCATACAATCAAATTTTAACCACTGTTGCTGTGTTAAATCCTTTGTATACTTGTGAGCCAACCCTTTTGTAGAGAAAAAGTTAATGTAATGAAAAAGAACATATATGTCAAGTTTCAAGCTTTATTGTCTGATTAAATAATGTATATAAATTGTCTTTGCAGTACATGTATGCAAATTTTATCATTTGGAATTCCAAGTCTCTATGAAGTAAAATTTCAAGCAAGCCGGACAAACATGGCAAAACATAGGTTTATAAATATATACAGCTGGCATTCAGGTTGATGGCTGAACATTAAAAACACATTCCTACTTTGAATTCCTGTGAGAAATTTCAGTGATTCACATACATATACTTTGAATACAAGACAGCTTCTTAAGTTATACTGTTATATACCTTTTAACTTTATGTAAAGCCTTTATCACAGTACAAGAACAAACATCTTGAGAAACACAAATGACACAAAGGTACAAGAATATGTTGGGCTTTATTTGGGCACTGTAATCAAACAGGTTTGATTTTGTCCGGTTTCTTGCATGCAATGCCAAGTTTCAACAAAGGCCACTTATGTTCCCCAACACTATTTCCACAATGCAATGACAAATAGGTCAACATTCACAGAAGAGTCACAGATGTGACAAAATCACACAGAATATCTCCTTTGTGGATATTCTAGGACGTAATACATAATGGCATAAATATCTGCTATGTCAATGTCCATCATATACCAGTATGTCTGATTTTGTATGTCTTTGTCTCTGCATGCAATGTACATTATCTTCAAGTTAAACTGCCATTTATGCCAAACTTTCCTGCCACAGAAATAAGTTTTCCTGCTCAAAAATTATTCACAGAATAGGAGTGGGGATTTGCCAGGTGCCTGTCTCCTCAGTTTTTGGACAAACTCGTGTCATCAATAGTAGAATAATTTGTTCTTACATCCTTAAATCTATTCTTCCTCCTCCCAAATGCACAGATTACTCAGAGGTACATTAGGTGATTTATCAAGATTGTCACCTGTGGTGGAGGGACATAGAGAAAAAGCTATTTTTACATGACCAGATGGTTGGCTGTGTACGGTCCTGAACTATTTCAATTCTACTTTTTTGTGTATGTATATGTGGTTCTCCAAGTGCCAATACCACCTGAATTTGCAAAATAAGTTGATTTTTTTTTGGTAAATTTGAAGCACCTTAACCCTTCCCTCTTGAGTTAATACTGAGTCAGTAGCTTTCCTTAGTGTGGGTTGGGTGCCACTATACCAAGGAAAGCTATTGACCTGGGTCATGTTGTCTTGATATGTCTCATCTACAATTCTCATTCAGAATGTCTTTCACTACTGTTGTTATTAGTCAAAAACACTCCAGCAGACGACATTTGACCAGCAGCTGATTTGGGTTGGTTTAAGGGGGAAAAAGCCAATGGAAACCTCCAACACAGGCTTTAAATTTTCACTTGTGCCAAGCCTTTGGATGGACCTTAGAAAAATTTAGCTCTCTCCTGTGTCTCAAAAAAAATAGCAAGTTCCAGTACCAGCAAAAAATAAGAATAATAACAAACAAAAACAGTAAAAAGTAAAAAATGAAGAGCAGTACATACATGTATCATGTATACTTAGGATAAAAAATACAAGTTTATATACATGTACATCAGTGTATATATCTATCACCAAATATACTCCTTTTCTTACTGTTGCCCCTTGTAAACTTTACCCTCTTAATTCTAAAAACAACCTTCAGGAGACAGCTACTTCTCTCATCTTCCCTGTGAATATCAGAGGTCCTACAGCAAAATATATGGGATGTACAATGTACAAAATCAAAGGTTCAACTTGTGCATTTCTGTTTACATTACAAATCTGCTGGAACAGTTTTGGTTTTGGTGTGCATACTGACACCACATTTAGCCTAAATGTAATGGATATTTCAGCCCCAATTTAGGACCCAAAGTTTTTTTTTTTTTTTTTTTTTTCAACTTAAGAAGCCTTGTGTTGTTATAACATGGGTCTCATCCAGTACAAATGTAATTTAATTTTGAATCATGTTCCCTGTCATATTTAAGTATCTACAGTGTCCAATTACACAATAATCTTCATATGTATGTGACACAATTTCAGATTTGTTTAAGTCACCTCAGACCCTTAAATTTCATAAAGGAGCCCAGCAGAAATTAACATTGACAATGTGAGCATGTACAGGATCAGTAAAATATCTGATACACAATCAGAACTAGAATGATTAAAATTGAACACTGTTAAGTTTCCATATTTCAAATTCAGTTTGTGTATCACATAAACATTCTTAACACAAATGAACGCTGGGATCCGTACACAATGACAGTAGAGAGTTACCAGGGACATGGGATGGGAAATAGAATGCCTTCATACGTGACTTTCTTCTTACCATGCATACACATCATGAGTTCAACAGGCACACACCCGTAGCACATATTTTGGTGTCCTATCGATAAATAATCCATCTACAGTGTAGAACTGAGCCATTCTGTTTTGTTTTTGTTTGTTTGTTTTCAGTCCCTGCGAGGACCCAACTGACATATATATGTCATATGGGTCCTGCACGGAGTACATTTTCTCATCGTCACAGTCCAGCAAGAGCCAAAACACCAGGTGGCACTGAGGACCATATCACTGTCTCTTTAGGTTCTCTAGCCTGGCCTCTAAGTCTGCATCTGCATCGCTCACTGCTGCCGCTGCCTGAGGCTGCTTTTTGGCTTGGGCCCCTATTGCACTTCCGGTGCCTGGAATCTCTGTAATACAAAAGATTGTATTATGTATTCACTTGTTAAAGAGAGTAAGCTGCACTTCACTACAAAATCTTGTTTGAGCAAAACCCTTCTTTTGC
The DNA here is from genome assembly GCA_964020975.1 of Hermodice carunculata. NCBI lineage: Eukaryota > Metazoa > Annelida > Polychaeta > Eunicida > Amphinomidae > Hermodice > Hermodice carunculata. Next base: position 72,952,702 of record OZ026614.1, on the reverse strand, counting down.
TTTCTAACACTTGGTAACAGCTTTGATCATGATTGGGATATTCCAATGTATATTATACTCCAGTGATAGATGATGTTTATCACACTAAAATTGATGTAAAAGTTTCATGGTACTTGCCTGCAAAACAGACTGTTGTATACTTTTTGAATTGCAAGGGGCAGGAGGTCAGTTTGCAGGCTGGTTGACATGCACAAATTTGAGATTTAATGTTCAAGAAAGAGTCCCATTCTGACAGGAACTTAATACCTTGACACTCAAATAAGAAAGTTCTGCACCACTGTTTCATCCCACCCTCCACCCCCCCCACCCACCCACCCCAAAAAAAAATCCACATGAGGAGACCAAATGTCTAACATTCAAGTGATTGCACAGTGTGAATAACCATAATACACTGGACTTGTAGCTTACAGATGGGCCCCAGATTTGGATCCTCTTACCTGAGAGTTGGTCAGCCATCTGGAGACCTAGTTCATCTAATACCTGAGATACAATGGCTTCACTGAAAAAGACAAACAGTTTTCATATAATGGAAATAATACACAGAGTACGTCAAGTTTAGCATATCCAGGGTCCAGGTACTTTGTGTCATTATGGCACATATATAGCCTGCATCTGAATACTGTACAAATGGGAACAGCCACCAAATCCCCATGAAGGTGGCCCTCATACATATACAATGTACATGTACCTGGATTGTAAGATGTTAGCTAGTCTTTCACATTGAGAAACTGAACTGAAAATGAATCACTCATTGCACCAAGAGACTTGTAACTTGTTCCATAGTTTGAGCCTCTTATTCACACTCGTTCCATAGCAGTCGCTAATTTGCATGAATATTTTCTCATAATGAGTACAAAGATTGCAGATTTAACTTTTTTAATGGAGCTTTCATTCAATTATACAGCATACATGTACCTACTCTAAATTAAAGTCTAGAACGTGACAACTCTTGCTGCAGCTGGTACAAGGGCAGTGGTAGCATGACTTGCCATGCAGTGCAAAAATTACTAAGCAAAGCCTTTACTAACTTAGTATGCAATGAGTTAACATGATGAATACATGTACATGTTAGCACTGCAAAATAACAACACCTGGGTTTAGGTTAACTCTTTAAGTGCCAAATTTTGGACTGAGTCAACAGCTTTTCTCGGCGTGCATTGGGTACAATGTGCGTGCCGAGAAAAGCTGTTGACCTGGCTGGGATATTTTCTCTGGAACTATAGGCATGCTGGTAATTGAATGAAAGTTTGTTTTTTTTTACGAGGAATACAAATCTGGGATCCTAATGATAATTCAGAGTAGTTTGACTTTAGTGGATCGACTTAACATGCGACTGGCACTGAAAGAGTTAAAACATTCTCCATTTCAAGGATGACTGTTGAGTCACACTGGCCCACAGAGTTCATCTAGATTCATTTGCCTCTAATACAGTGATGCCTCTTTTGATGGACACCAGAATTTTGAATCCTTATATTTACCAGGCTGTGACTGTTTTACAAGAAACCATACATAGATACTGTGTATATCCATGAGCGGTCCCTCAAGATGGAGACCACCATAATAACCGCCAAAGTGAAAAGCCTCCTGAAGCCAAGACTGAAATACTTACGTTTCTTCCTCATCGTCATCATCTCCCATAGCATCATCGATGGCATCGCTCATCATATCTTCCTTCATTTCCATGATCTCAGACTCTCTCTCAAAGTCCTGCATGATCTTCTGAATTTGTGGTAGTTTTAACTAAAAGATTGCAAATTTATATGTGTCAGTTATAATGAAAAACAACTGGTAAAAAAAAAATAAAAGTTTTGCCAACACTTCACCAATAACTTTTGTGTGGTAGAAAGGGGAGGTCTTAAACAGCGGATACTATACTTAACAGATAAATATGATACTGTCATTAAACTGAACCTACTGAGATCAACAGTTTGGTCATAAGTATTTTCAGTTTAAAACTAGCTTGGCATGTTACCATCTAGCCTGCAAGACCAGCTACCTCACTACCTTTACTGCCCATAGCTATTAAATTTGAAGATAAGTGTGGTATCCCAAATTTGTGAAGGAGAGAAAGCAGACAAAGACCTGACAGCAAATTAAACAAGAGGCCCATGGGCCTAATGCTCTGCTGGCACAGTGGCTTTGTTGCACCTACATCTTTAATTCAAAGTTGTGAGTCATCAAGCGGCTTCTGAACATATAAAACTTATGATTTTAGTGTCTGATTTATCCACCAGATGGCACTTCACTCCACATCTTATCATAGCTAAATTATGCAATTCCTGTGATGGATACTGTTGCATGTGCCAAGACAACAATGAGTGAATTCTTAAGAACAGATAAGACACCAAAAACCTTTGCATGGCCGATTTTGAGATTTTAATGTTTTTTACAAGATGAATGACCTTTCTATCAGTTGTCAAAATTTCAAGCTTTTAAAGTACAAGAAATTACTATATGCCCCTCCTCTGGTAGGAGAGGGGTAAAATGACTCAGTACAATATGCTGGGCTCACAGCATAAGTACCTTGTATTTTCTGTTTTTTTAGCTTTTTTCAGTATCTTGAGTGTAACAAAGACAAAGATAATATGTGAGAACTTAACAGTATTTTATTGCATTAAAACATGAACATTGCACACATCTATGTATCCACTTCCCCTAACATACCTCTCTGTATGCTTATGAATATGATCAACCATCTCTTTCATTAGTATTTTTCTTTTTCTCTTTCTGAAACAGAAAACTACTGTGACAGGGTAATTAATCAATTTTAAATGGAACAGAGGAATGAAAAAGGAATGACACAGTAATTATGACCCAAGCTTGAGGCCAATCAAATGTGTCCTGTTAAAAGATCTACGCCTACAATGATAAACTAACAGTAACATCACACGTAAGTTAATGTCAAATTGTACCTGGGTATTCATGTTCTTCATGGCCTTGGTGACACCTTTCATTGCTCTTGCCATGTCATCTGTGGATTTGAGTGTCTGGATCTTCAGAGACACAGCCTGAATGTTGGCTTTCATTACCATGAACTTTTTGACATACTTTCTTGTCCTTACCAAGTCTTTGGCCATGATTTTAACAGCATCCTGTTGAAAAGTAAAGACAAATTAAATGTGTATGTATGCTGACATTATTAGTATATATGAAGGACAAAAAAAGACTATTCTGAGCTTGTAGCACAATCATAAATCTGTAAGTAAAATCTATTTTAAGGTTTCAAAAGAAATAACTTGCAGAAATAAGACTTCGGAGCAGATATAAAAGAAATTAATAAAAGGATACCAGTTACACAATTATCAGTTCTTTCTTTTTTGGCATACCATTTCTACACTGTGTAGCTCTCCAGCACACGCTGTAAATGTCAGCATTAATATCACTGGCTTCAGTCTGGCAGGTAAAAGTAATTTTCTTTAATATAAGTGTTATAAGAAATAATGCGTCATGCACATATAGCAATGGTAAATTTATTGTCCCTTCTCCCCCTCACCCTAAAAATTAGCCAGTATTTCATGCACCACAGTGTTTCCAGTACCTCCAAATGGGTACTAAGTTGGAAATTCACACTGACATTGAATTTTCGACTTGACAGAAAAAATGTTAGAAATAATCTGTGCCTCTTTTATTCAACCTCTAATGGAATATGGTAATGTTGTCTGGGATGACTGCATCCAATCAGTTGCATTGAAATTGGAGAGGATTCAATTCGCTGCTGCACATGTTGTTTCTGGTGCGATCAGTGTTTTCCACACATTATAAACTCAAAGGTGGCCCACCTTTCATCTTTTCTTCACCACCTTTCACCTTTTTACCACTTTCTCCTATTTCATTAAAAAGTAGGTTATTTTAGTACTATTATGCAACATTTGGTCATTATCTGTCCTGGAACAAGAAATTCTAGGTTGGTATCAGGTTCAACACCTTTCAGCTCTCCAAAACTGGGGAAAACCCTGGCGATGTACACCACATCTACTGCTCAATTTAGCGCTTGTATTTTTTCGTTTTTAACAGAAACGGAAAGGAATATTGAATTTTTGTCACCTCTGAAATGGAATTTGCTGTTTTGCCTTAATGTGTTTTACATACAAAGAGAACTACTGAAACGGAATTTGGAAATTTGGGGCTGTTGAAACGGAATTTCTAGTTTTTTTTAACGGAAAAATACAGGCCCTATAAACTATATGAAGAAACTGATCTCACTACATTGGCAAAAATGTAGAGAGGTGAGTAAACTAATTATAATGTACAAAATTACTAATTATCTGGTTCCTGAATATCTTAGCAGTATAATTTTCGAGGAACAAAACTTTAACAGAAGGTATAGAACAACAAGGCCCATGAATTGCCTCAATTTAGAACCAGAATTGAATGATTTGAGAATTCTTTCTTTCCTTCTACCATAAAACTTTGGAACCAATTGCCTCTTGATGTGAGAAACTTTACTAACCACTTTAGTGGAACTTATAAACAAAATTTCCTCAAATGTGCCTCGGTCACTCAAGCAAACAGAATTGTACTACATGTATGTCAGTAACAGAATTGCCACAGTTTTGCATACAAGACTGCGTTTGGGCTGAAGCCAATTGAATGCCCATCTATTCGATATTGGTATTACTCAATCACCAAAGTGTCGTTGCAATCAAAGGATTTAAGACGTCTGGCATTTCTTCTTTGTTTGTCCTTATTATACTGTTCCTTGTGATTGCCTTCATAGAATAGTAACAAAGTATGCACCTTTTGGCCTTGAAACCATTTTACATGGCATTTCCGAAACCAGTCTTGAAATTAATAAAAAAATATTCCTGGCAGTCCAAGATCACATTATAAAAACCAAACGTTTTCAAATTGGTGTTGTCATGTTATGAATTGATTTACAATGAAGCCTGCATTTATATTATAACTATACTACACAATTATGAATCCTCAATGGGAAGGATGTCAAATAGCAAATTTATTGCTTCTCTATAATTGCCCCACTATCTGTCTTGTGATTTGTGGCCTCCTTCTTTACTTTGTTGATCCTGAGCAGTGCTCTTCCTCCTGGCAGTGTCGTTTGAATTGCCAGCCGTTTAGGGCTTCCCTCTGGACCCTTGACATCTCGTTTGTCCTGTGACATTATCATCTTCTGACAAAAGGGGTCAATATAGGGCCTTGCCCAAATTGTTTTCTCTTTTTACTATTTCTGGGGATGTATGGACAAATGGACAACCAACTACTGTAAAACTGATGAACAAAGATTAGTAGAACAAGATATGTTTGTAAAACATAGATGCCCCCCGCCCTCATTACCCTTGCCCTCCCTACCCTATTGATAGTGGTAGATGGGGAACTCGTGACCTTACAAAATGAGTGAAGGTTGATCATACCTCAATGTCACAAATCTTTAACTTTAACCTCGCCCTTAAAAAACGACTAAAAACCTGGACAATATAAAAGTTATAGCTGAAAAATTAGTCATCATTTAGAAACCATATTCAACAAAGTGGCTTTATGACCTTGGAAATTATGGCTAGGTCACTCATTTTCACTTGACCTAGGCCCAAGTATGCAAGATATGTTTGCAAAACATAGATGTCCCCCTGCCCTCATTGACATGGAAACTGTTCTGTAGAATGATTGTAGAATGATTGTATGTAATTGCTTCAAACTTGGTCTGATTAATAATGGTAAGCAGATGACCCCTTTCAGGAACCCCTAACAGGAGATGATAACTAAAGTTGTGGCAAGCTGAAAAAAAGAAAATGGTTTAGAGAACAAATTATCTCTTCATTTTATGTGAGGTACCCTTCTCTCCAAATATGCATGGTATTTGGATAACTGGAGATATGAATTTTCAGTAAACTTTGAAAATAAAATATAGATCACACGACCTCTTTCCATAGCAATGGTTTAAATATTGCTTGTACTTGGCTAAAAATTAGAAAAACTGCATTTTTACATAGATCTGCAAAACCAGTAAGAGGCAGCTACTTTGCATATAACAGTCACCATAAGTATTCATAGATTATATATGTTTCAGGTTAAATATTCTGCAAGAAATGACAGAAATAAAAAAAACACTGCTGTACCTTTATGAAAAAATTGTGTTTTCCCCATTTGAATATGTTGCCATGGAAACAAAGTGTGACTGGATTCACAATTATATATACAATGCCTTATACTGATATGTAGTTTGCAAATGTGGATGACATTCATGCATAAAATGTACATGCAATTATAGGGTTATTTATTTCAATGCAAAAGGCAAAGTAGGCCTTGGGTATTGGCTGCCTATCACAATTTCTGAGACAGACAACAATATCTATCAAGTATCTGTCTGCAATCATGCTCCTCTCCTACCCCCCACCCCCACCCCCTACCTCCGTGTAAATTGACTGAGTGCAGAGAAACGGTTTAGGTTTGAATGCATGGTTACATAACTGGGCCAAGGAAAAAGGTCATGTTCATAAAGTTTATTGATAAACACAGGTTTGACAGGGAAAATAGACTTGGGGATACTTGGAAAGTGCAGCCATTGACTCAATGATTGATTAACTGATCGGCCAAGTGACAATCTATGCCTATGCCTTTGGGACCCACTGTGGAACCACATGGACCACGCATGGTCCACTGATACGCTTGACCTGTGAGGGCTCCAGCCTCATTATAAACAAAATACTTGCATCCTCACACCCAACATCGACTTCACTGTGCCTCTCCTCTACATAATCCCTCCCTGCCCGCTTCTGAATAAGATTAATAGCCTGGGCACTTGTATATAATTGGCTGACACCTGCAGTTGAACTGGTGCTGGATGCTGCCCTCTTTGTGACGTCACGCACCTCAAGGGAATCACTGGGGAATCCCCTGAATGATATGCAGAGACGCTAAAGGGGGCGGTATACATAAATAGATCGACATGTTTCTTGGGGGAAACATAACAGCTGTCTATGTCAAGTTTGGTGGTGGTTTATGAGTTGTTTACACAAGAAAGGCTAAGCTAGTGTTAGCCCAGCATAAAATCACGTGATTACCGGTCGTTAATGACCGGTCTGACCATTTAAGGGTTAAGTAAAGTGACTCTTTGACCTTTGGAATTTGGTCAAGGTCACCCATCTTCGACTAGCCCCGAATATGGACTATAATCTTGTACAATAGAAAAGTCCTAGCTTAAAAACCTCTTCAGTTATCATGCAGAAACCAAAGTTAAATCAGGTGAATATGTGACCTTGGAATTAATATCAAGGTTACCAAACTTTACATTTCTTTTAGCTCTTAACAAGGACTATATAGTGGTGCAGTATCCAAGTTCTTGCTCAAAAACTTCTTCAGTTATTGTGCAAAAACCACAGGAAGTCTACTGTCTGTATGTGACCCTCAAAACTGGGTCATGGTCACCCATCTACAAACTCAAACTACCCCTCATATGCAACCATAAAGCTGTGCAATATAAAAGTACTACTTCTAAAATGCAAGTTACCATGCAGAAACAGTATTCAACCAAGTGGCTCTGTGACCTATGAAGTTAGGTCAAGGTCACTCATCTTCAAACTTGACCTAGCCCCCAATACGGACAATTATCCAGTGCAATATAAAAGTCCTAGTTTAAAAACCATTTTAGTTATCATGTGGAAACCAGAGTTAACTCAGGTACCAATGTGACCTTGGAAATTAAATTAAGGTCACCAAACTTTAAACTTCTTCTAGCCCTTAGCAGGAACTATAGACCTGTAAAGTATCCCAGTCCTAACTTAAAAACTTCTTGAGTTATTGTGCAGAAACCACAGGAATTCTACAATCTCTCTGTGACCCTGAAAACTGGGTCAAGATCACCCATCTTCTTCAAACTCAACCTAGCCCTTACAGAGAACCATAAAGCTGTGCAATATAAAAGTCCTAGCCCCAAGGTATAAGTTATCATGCAGAAAGCATGAAACCATATTCAGTAAAGTGGCTCTGTGACCTTTAAACTGAGGTCAAGGTCATCCATCTTCAAACTTTGCCTAGCCCCAAATATGGACTATAATCCTGTCCAATATAAAAGTCCTAGCTCAAAAACCTCCTCAGTTATTGTGCGGAAACCAAAGTTAACTCAGGTACCACTGTGACCTTGGAAATTAGGTCAAGGTCACCTATCTTCACACTTTGCCTAGCTTTTGACTAGAATGATACACCTTTACAGTATCAAAGTCCTAGCTCAAAAACTTCTTGAGTTATTGTGCGGAAACCAGTCTACCAATCGACCGACCGACATCTGCAAAGCTATATGCCCTTCTTCGAAGGGGGGCATAATAAAAAAAAAAAATGTTAAACCGTTAAAGGGTCAGATCGGTCATTAAAGACCGGTAATCACGTGATTTTATGCTGGGCTAACACTAGCTTAACCTTACTTTTGCAAACAACTCATAAATCATCACCAAACTTGACACAGACAGCTGTTGTGTTTGCGCCAAGAAGCACATCAATGTATTTATGTATACTGCCCCCTCTAGCGTCTCTGCTTGTCATTTAGGGGATATCCTGGTGATTCTTTTGAAGTGCGTGATGTCACAAAGAGGGCAGCATCCAGCACCAGTTCAGCTGCAGGTGTCCGTCAATTATATACAAGCGCCCAGGCTATTAACCTTATTCAGAAGTGAGCAGGGAGGGATTATGTAGAGGAGGGGGACAGTGAAGTCGATGTTGGGTGTGAGGATGTATTTTGTTTATAATGAAGCTGGAGCCTGCAGAGTTCAAGCATATCAACAAACCATGCATAGTCCATGTGGTTCCACAATGGGTCCCACAGATGGTCATTCAACTCATTGCAGCCGATCAGTCACTCAATCATTCAGTCAATGCATGCAGTTCCCAAGTATCCCCTGGTCTGTTTCCCAGTCAAACCTGTGTTTATCAATAAACTTTATGAACATGACCTTTTGCCTTGGTCTAGTAATGGAACCATACAATCAAACCTAAACTGTTTTTCAGCACTCAATTTAAACCGAGCGGGGTGGAAGGAGAGGGAAGGAACATGGTTACCAGATACGTATTAAGGGTCCTATTGATTGAATGGGTACCACAAATTAGAAACTTGTTGTTTATGGTCCTTAGAAATGATATACAAATACCAAAATGTTACATTCCATTTTCGAATAGTGTTTTTTAGCTCCAAAAGTGCGCCACATATGCGACAGGAAAGCATGTAAATTTTCTCCAATCATGGCCCGATGTGGGAAAGTGTTAGTGACGTCACAAATGCAACCCGCTGGCCATGGTGTATGTGTTCTAAGCCAGAGTGCCTTCAGTTTGCAAAGAGTTATAGCACATACAACAGAGCATGGTAATTCTGGAGAGTATGAATTGAGTTTTTTATGTACGGGTCTGATGACAATGAACAAGAATTAATAAAATAAGAAAAGCTGAAGTGGCAGAGGAAAAGATCATTCAGCCTTACACACATGAGGGGACGCCCACAACCCTGCCATCACCAGTACTGCAGGGAGTGCAGCTGTGGTACAGCCAGATGATCCCAACTTGCCATCATGGCAATGATAATTCATTGCAAATGAGATGTTGCCAATCAAAAATTACAAGATTCCATTTAACAAGAACAAGCATGAATCCAATAAATTGTAATTTGAGTCAGGATGGGCCAGGTCTTATAGTACTTCAAATTCTAGCATTCAGGGAAATAGCTACAGCCTACGCCTACGGCATATACAAGTCTAAACAAACAGTTAATTTTTCCTTCCCATATGTATGGTCTATGGATGATTAAATGTAACTTTGCATTTATGAAAATAGCTTTCAACATCAGTGTAACTCCTTCCCGGCAGTAACCTCACGACCCTCGGAGGGCAGTAATTTACGCTTCTGTATACATTGTCTTCAGTACACATGTTTATGATATCCTTTACTTCAGATCGTATCCATAATGTAACAATAGTAAAAATTTTCCTGTGACTGACTTATTTTCTGGTTCGATACGAACGACAAAGGTACAATGAGTTGGAACTTGTATTGCTACAATTGACAGCAACAAACTGACCCATCCTGAGCCAGAACAGGGACGAAAATGTATATTTCTACATGCATTTTTTAATCCTGTTGATGAACGGTGAATAAAATATGTTTAAACGAAGCGACACCTGACAGCCATGGCTCACTAGCATGGTCGGAGGCTTCCCTCTCAGCCAGCAGTGTTTCGTTTGTGACGTCACAAGCCTTTCGCGCCTTGCGGGTGTCGGAAATAAACAGAAAGCAACAATTGAATGTGCAGTGAGTTGTTACAATACAAGCCTGGTGACCTAACAAATATATGTCAAGGTCACTGATATTACATAACATACCAGCATTGGACATGATCTATTAATCTCACAAATCAAGTTACAGGTGGTGCCACTAGGATTGTAAGAAACTGAGATTTGATCTTTGGCCTACATAATCCCACTAAATTTCATCAGCATCTATCCACATTAAGGATGCCAGAGCGCTCACAAGATTTTCACATTTAAAAACAAACAAAAAAAGTACTTTTAAGCCACCCTTCCCTAATAAATACTGGTCCACCCAGGTAAGTGCTACAAACTCAGTCAGAGACCCAAGGGGCCCCAAAAAGTCTGTATTTTTTTCCAGTGGCCCAAATGTGACCTACACAGTCCAAAGCGCCGAAGACATTCCCCCTCCCCCCCCCCCCCAAAAAAAAATTGAACTTGAGCATGCAAAATAGTACATCTGGGGAGTTTTAAGTATCTAGCCTTCACATGGTTGACGAAATCACAACATTTTAGTCATTATTGTACTGATTTGGCTATTTTTCCTCAGACTGTACAAAAATCTGATGAAAATTAGCAAACATTAGTAAAAAATATTTTAAAAAACCCCAAAACATCACCATGTTATCAATTAAGATAAGACAAATTTTGCATTCATACATGTAAGGCTTTAGAGAATTTTTGCACACATATTATGTTTATTAATTCAGGGAAAATTAACAGATAAATTATCCCACAATTAGTAAGTTGTGTATTTTCTCTACAAAAGCAAGAAGAAAAAATACATTCAGATAATCACTAGGCCTGAATGTACTTAACTTCTATCACTGAATGTTGATTGATAATATTTTATGTACACATATGCCAGGATGGTGCAATATAATTGCTGAAAGCACACCAAACTATGATGCATGAAATGGGAGTACCAAATGCCTAGGGAATCTTGTCTTGGCTTATTATCATGGTGGACCACAACATGAAAATAGCAGAAACGCAAGTATGAAATCAGAAAAATATTAAGTTGCTTTGCACAGATTTGTAGCTGAAGTGCTTGAATTATTTACTAGAAGATTGATCTAAATTTTCAATACATTAATATGTAAATAAATATAAGCACCAAAGGCGAAATTTGTAAAACTCCAGGGACCTGCTATATATATAAATTGCAGGTCCCTGATAATACTAAGATACTGCAACTATAAATATATTAAGCGGTCCCTCTCCAGTACTCCCATCTCCAGCATCAAGAATGATTTCACCTTATTTTTGAAAATGTTCTTACATTCACTCTCTTTGATATACCCTGGCAAGTTCTGCAGGGGAATAGGTATAATCATGGTACAGTAGTACCTGCAATTACTGATTCCAGTCCCCACCTGGTCAAAACGACCAGATTTCCTTGGCATGGGCGCTTTTGCAATGTTAAGGACAGGTAAGACACCAAAAATAAATCCCACTTTAATCAATCCTGGCTCAAAATGTATTTGCCTTAGGATAATATATCATATATGTGTGTAATCGTCATACGCCAAAGAATATATATGTCCCGTATTTGGGTGTCTGTGATGTTAATTGTTGAATAAACAATTGAAAATTGACTGCAAAGCATCCACCCCATAAATATCGATATAAGTCACTAATTATTTGTTATAAAATCATAATTACACTTGATCTTAATCCTGACATATTGGCAACAAAAAACTATCCTACGATTTTTTATGTTTGGTTTCATTTTTCTGTTATCCATCCTCAAAGTTTGACATTTCAATTTTCCCTTTGATTTTCAAGATGTTCATTTTCTTTATTTCATAAAAAAAGAACGAAGCAAAATTTAGAAAATCGCTGAATAGTTTTTGCAGTTCAGACATTAAATAATCAAAAGCTGTTAACCAGATTAAATTTCGCCCAGCCGTTTTTTTGGAATAACTATTCTTAGGTGGGGCTCTCGCCCCTATATCCTTTCTGAGAAAACAAGCTTCAAAGGCCTTTGATGTTGATCATTTGCCTCTGAAACAACACCATTTGCTCAAGTTGAGCTGATATTTATACAAAACGTAGTAAGCATCGTCCCTGAACATTTGGGGAGGTTGTCAATCAATTCTTGGCCAATCACATGAATAAAAGAGCCTTTGAAGTACGGAAAACATTATTCAGCAATGTGTCAAACGGCGACAGCGACAGTCTGGTTTCAAAGTGTGACGTCATGGAGGCGGCCTTTCCGGCCCCGTGACCTCAAGCCTGGCAACGAAAGTTGTGTTGCCTTGCTTCGGTGGGGCGGCCTGTGGCTGCTCGTGGTCAGTGGACGGATGGCGGGTTTGGTCTTCCACCCCCTACCTATTCATCCCGTTTTTAGGGATAGTGTTTTATTGTATTTACTCGTCTGCTATCTGTATACTTTATGTAGTTAGCTTGTAAGACTTGTCTTTACACTTTACTTAGTTAGCTTGTCATTATTTTGTAGTTGTTTTCTCAATGAGTTGCATTTCTCTTTCCAACCTGAGCTTTGTAATGCTATTTTGTGTGTTTTCTCTGCTGCTCACGTTTATGCTTATTTCGATGCGTTTATTTGTACTTTTATTTCCGCATCCCTGGGTTCCGATAAAGTATTATTATGTACGTGGGTATTGTTGATTTGGGTGTCAGTTTTTTCCCCGCCTGTCATTGGTGTGAAGGACCACTGGGGTAATCCATCGTAGCACGGCCTTTGAAGTTTGAAGGGATATCGTCTGACGATTCCCGCTCCTCTTGAACATTTAAAGTCTCCCTTCATTAGAACGCAAAACAAGCAAGATAACTATAAAGTAAACCACTAAGGCTATGATATGTTAGCATGTTTGCATCTTTTCCCTGCCCACAAACATACTTTCGGCATGCTGCCTTATTTCGCATTGCCGCCCTGATACCACTCTCTTTTTGCCATGGGCCGTTGCTACCTGCAGCCACTTGACAGGCTGTTAAGTATGATTGACGGGTCGCATTGTTCCGTTTGGCGGCTGAAAACCAAAAGAATGACACATGGACTTATGATATCCACATGCCTGTGTGGTTTTTGGTGTTTTTCTCATATTTGTACTTTAGTTAAAAGCTCAAAATTTTGACAACTAATAGAAAGGACATTCATCTTGTAAAAACCGTTAAAATTTCAAAATCGGCCATGCAAAGGTTTTTGGTGTCTTAACTGTCCTTAAAAGACCTGGCGCGCAAGACCACAGTGCTATCCAATTGCAGCAGCAAATTTACATTCCCTGGATCATTTTCTCAACAAACTTCTTCACATGAGAAACGCTTAATAAATTTTGGATAAATTGTCGCATTTTCAAGAACTGTGATGCAAAATTTTGCATCACACTATAATGCTCCAGTTGGGACAGCCTTAGACCAGCTGCAACATGCAACTGACCAGCAAAATCACCCCATAAACAACCATCCGTAAAAAAAAAATCAACAAAACAGTCGTTCAAATCAACCGTTACCAAGTTGTAAGACAAAGTCAACAGGAAAGCTGACTAACATGTGCCATTATTTTGCAGTAAAGTCAACTCAAACACAGCATTTTATTTCAACTTGTCGGGACGGTCAACTTGGGCCAGAGAAGAAGCATAGCTGCTGCATATAGCTATGATGGGTACTGTATTGGTATCTAGTATTGCTACGTTTCAAGTGTCCGTTCTCCGAGCTACCAGAGCAAACAGTCGTCAACGTTTTTTTAAAAGATGACTTACAATCTTAACTTTAATCTGCCCGCTCGGTTGTGTCTGAAGCAGTTATCATCGTTAATTATAAATCCAAATGCAACACGAAGGCATGCAGCACACACGTTGAGCGCCCATTTAAACATGGCGCAATGCATTGTGGGAAAAAAAACCCAGTGAATCCTGGCCACCTGTTTTTAGTACGGTTCCAGGTGTCTGTTCTTTGAGTTACCAGGGCAAACGGTCATTAAAGTACTTTTACAACATGACTTACTATCTTAACTTTAATCTGCCTGCTCGGTTGTGTCTGAAGCAATTATCATCATTAGTTACAAATCCAAATGTGACTCGGCACACTTGAGCTCCATTTTGAACATTGCCCAATTAATGAATTGATTGCGGGACAGTCTCACAAAAGTACACTTGATTTGGATATCGCAGTGAATTGTGGCCACAGCATATACAGTGAAACCTCTCACTACCAAACACCCTAGGGACTGAGTGAAAGTGTTCGGTTGTGAGAGGTGTTCAGTAGTAGGAGGTTGGGGTGTTGGCTGCTGGGTTATAAACTTGCCATATGTGTGTATAGCTGTCAGCAAAACCAATCTTCACACAAATGACATTACACGCACATGATGTATGCTTATAACACAAATCCAGTCACACCATGGATAAACAATTGAGTTTGTTCCTTCATACACAGCTTCTCAGGGAATATGTCAAAAACTAAACAATATCCACTGCAAACTGTAATGTGTTGAAAGATTAACTTTGTGTGTGAGTCTCTGCATGCTGGTGTTACTAACTCAAAGCCACATCTGCACTGTCCCACTTCTTGCTATCAAAACATCAAATTGTTTCAGTCACAACCAGTTTCACTCAAACATATCAACTTATTACAAGGATGAAAATTGGTTGCAATTTGGCAACTTTCAGCCAAAATTGTTTTCCTTCAACAATATAAAATGTTCTTATTTTGGTCTAACTGCTGCAAAACTGTTAAAATCTTTGGGGTAGTGCATATCAGGTTGCCAGTTTGCCCTTGGGCTAGCCTTCCTCATCCCTGTTATTAAGACAATGCTTAACTGTAGGTAAGATCACTTACACTCAAGAGCAATTAATGTGGAATATCACACCAAAATGCTATGAAAACAATACAGTTACCACCTTGATTGGAGACAATTCCAGCATACAGGGTTCTCAGTTGCCTGCTTAGCTTACACAATGGGCTGTTGGTTTTGATGGCTGATTGGTCAGCTGAGATACCAACCAAAGTCAGTTCTGAGCTAAGCCAGCCAGGCATTCTTTCAAAGAAAATTAGACCACAGTTTTGATAAATTGTACCAAGGAGGCTACATATAGATCCCTATCTGGCCTCCTTGATTGTACCAACCAAAGTGTAATCTGTTAACCACAGAGACAGGGTGGGAAGCTGTGTTATCAGCCTTCCTGTTTTGACCCAGCAGGGTGATCTACATGCATGGAAAGTGCCAGGTTTTATAACCAGCAACTGACCTTGGGTCTTGTTATGGCTCACAGAGAAAGCACATGTTCGGTAGTGGGAGGTTCATTTGTGGCTTTGGGACTGAAAAAAAGTGTGCGGTGTTCATAAGTGAGAGGTGTTCGGTAGTGAGAGGTTATGAACATCCAGGAACACCCAGGTGCCTATCAAATAACATATAAACATTTGGGACTGAAAAAAAGTGTTCAGAAGTGAGAGGTGTTCACTAGTCGGAGGTGTTCGGTAGTGCAGGTTTTACTGTATATCATTATTGATGCCCTGAAATAATTGCAAAATATATAAATTTTTGGTTTCACATGTAATAACCCTCTTCCCATCCCCACTCGGCAAGATCATCCCAATGCTCATTTACAAACACTGGGTGCAGAATTCACCATTTTCACAATGGCAGCCAAGTTGGTTGGATATTTTGAAGAGGTAGCGTCCAAAATATATGTGTGATTAGTGTTAAGGGAAGGTTAATTTGTCAAAGGAATGTAATGTACAATATATAGTGGGACTTTTTCAGAGTGAGCATTACCTGAAAATGTAAATATAACCACAAACAGTCAGCAGTTGTAGACCCCAGAAATAGTATTTTGTATCAGACATTGAAGTCGCCCTGAGGCAATGAAATTAGGGTCAGCAATAGACTGACTGCCAAGCGCCTCACTGCGTCAAAGATTAAGTTCAATGGAGAATTTCAGTAATTTTCTTGCAGAATATTTAACCTGGGACATATTTATGAATAATTATGATGACTGTACGTGTCATGCAAAGTAGCTGTCTGTAACAGGTTCTGCACATGTAAAAATGCAGTTTTTCCTATTTTTAGCCAAGTACAAGTAATATTTAAACAGTTGCTATGGAAACAGCTCATCTGATCTATGTTTTGTTTTCAAAGTTCGCTGAAAAATTATATCTCAAACTATCCAAATACCATGCATATTTGGAGAAATAGGTGCTTCAAATAAAATGGGAAGATACTTTGTTGTGTAATTTAGCAAATTTTGAATGTTTTTTTGCCATTTATGAGTGTTTATAGTGGTCGTCATGGCAACCAGTCACGTGACTATTGACAATTTTTTGCACACAATGAAAGTAGGCATTGCAGCCATCACAGTGATATGTACTTTTGGTTATGCCTCAAAGAAAACTGTTCCCACTGCACTGTGTTCAATTAAAAGTGCTATTTCCATTTTCACTGTGCCAAAAAATAACCTGACACTTTAAGGTTTTAAACCAAATGGGGGGTAAATTACCCTTTCAAATCATGGAATACCCCTGGAGCAAAATTCAAGTGGACACACGGAATCTACAACAATACAGCCTGAATGTTAGCTTTCATTATCATGAACTTTTTGACACACTTTCTTACCCCTACTACATCTTTTACCCTGATTTCAACAGCAACCTGTCAAAAAGTAAAAACAAATTAAATGTGCATGCATGCTAACATTATTAATATATATAAAGGACAAAAAAATAAAAGACTATTTTGAGCTTGTAGTTCAATTGCTTGAATGTTAAAACTTATAACTTGAAAGCAAATCCAATTTTTGTTTTCACTCATGGAAGTTCAAGCAATCATAAATCTAAAATTTCCACGGCCCTTTTTTGTGCTGTTCATACTTACCATTTGTCCAGCTTTTGCCATTTTCTTTATTTCAGCAATGGTCTTTTTCTCAGATTGTTCCATTTGATTCTTCTCCCGGTCTAACTCTCTCATAGCTTTTTTCAAAGCCCTCTGATTCTGCCTCAGCATCTCCTGGGGAGTTTTCTTTCTCCCAAATAACCATTCTAATGGCATTTTCAGTCTTAGAGAAGGTGTCTAAAACATAAGAAAGAAAAAAAAAAAAAAACTCTGCAAAATTAACCGACACAACAAACAGAATGCTGCCAGTGACAAAGTCTATAACAATAAAGTGTTGCTCTAGCTATGTGCTTTCTGTATACATTTGGAAGAAAGACTTAAAGGTCAGCACATTGTTGCAACTACTTCCTTGCTCTTACCAAGGCCTTGAAGTAGTGTGAACAGTTTACTGATACTTTTGCCTCATCTCATGGTCTATGCAGTAAAAGTTTTTTTCCAGGTTGGGTTGGTTCTTCTAAGTGTATACATGAGACACATTGTCATAATGTGATGACATACAAGATACGGTTACCCAGCCAAAATACGCCACATGCAGAATAGTTTTCTATATGAAACTTGTTAAAAATTGAAATATTTTGCTGTAAAGATTATGCAGATCAGGTGAGTAGAAGAAAAGTTATGGTAGTTCCAACTGTCACATATATTGTGGCCTGGAGGCTGCCAACTTGGCAGAAATATATCCCAGAATGCAGCAGTGATAACATAGTAACCTCTTAAGGATCATTTTAAAATTTCGACAACTAAACCTCTGTGAATCATGTTTAAAATAATGCATCAGAATGGAAACAGTAAATGAACAAGACCACATTAAAAAGAACAAAACAAAAACAAGAGGACTGTCACAGTCTTGTACTCAGCTGACCCTACATTCACAGACTGAAGTGATCCTGTGAACTATGACATCAAGGTCATCTCTGTTTCAGACCACGATCACTGTTGCTAACATACTGCATAACCATGTTGATATGGCACTCACACATAACTACCTCCATTGAAGCATTCTTTTTTAAGGATGGGGATTTGGTCGAGTGGATATGTGCGTTTCCCATTTCAGCTAAGCGACTGTGCTAAAGGTTGCAGGTTTGAGTCCCGCTCGTTCCGAACATAAAAAATGAACATATCCCCTTGCCGATCATAAAAAAATACAGTAAATTGCAGCACCACCTGTTGAAACAAGACATGTTTATAAAACATAGATGCTTCCCTACCATCATTATGTTTGCCCTCATTACCTTGTTGATAGTACTAAATGGGGCACTCATGACCTTGGAAAGTGGATGCCGAAACCAAATTCTCTAAAGTGGCCTTGTGACCATGGCAAATAGGTCAAGGTCACCCTTCTTTGAAGCTGATATTTCTAGCCATAATAAAAGACTATAATCATAAACAAATTAAATGCTCTGGCTCAAAACATTCTGCAGTTATTAAGCAGAAACCAAATTCAGTAATGTGGCCCTTTGACCTTTGGAATTGACTCAAGGCCACCCACTTCAGAACACCACCTAGCTTTTATAGAAGGCTATATTTATGAAAGCTCTGGGTCAAAAATATCTTTAGTTATCATGCGGAAACCAAGTTCACTAACAGGACTCCAGGCGGTGACCTTGGGAATTTGGTCACAGATATCCATCTTCTAAGCTGACCAAGCCGTAATTGAGAACTTTTACCACGTGCAGTATTGAAGTTACAAGACATGTTTGAAAAACATAAGATCCCCCCCCCCCTCCATCATTATGTTCGCCCTCATTACCCTGTTGATAGTACTAAACAGGGCATTCATGACCTTAGGTAGTGGATGCAGAAACCAAATTCACTAATGTGGCATTGTCACCATGGAAAGTAGGTCAATGTCACCCTTCTTTGAAGCTGATCTAGCCCTCATAGAAGAATATAAACACCTACAAAATAAAAGTTCTGGCTCAAAAAATTTGCAGTTAATAGGCAGAAACCAAATTCAGTAATGTGGCTCTTTAACCTTGAAAATTGACTCAACACTGCTCAAGGTCACACATTTCATATCCACCAAGTTTCAGCTTAATCTGAGTAACAGTTCTAGGGAAGAAGTCAATAATAGCAAAAACTCACAAGGCCTACATACCAATTAACAGCAACGTGTGCATCAACCTAAAAGCACCCGAATTGAAAAATGCATTGAACAGAAGGCTGTATGAACAGCCTGGCTGTGCTCAGCTGACCTAGAAATCAGTAAGGCTGATGGCTCTGCAACCATGAGATAAGGTCAAGTTCTGACCTGTAAGAATGCTAACATCAAAAATCATAAAAAAAATTAAAATTGCAGTGCCACCTGGTGAACAAATTGAGAACTGGGTGTCCCTAGGAGTATTCCAGTGTGATATCACAGCAATTGGGTGAGTGGTTTCCGAGAAGATTTTTGCCAGGCTGTACACAGCCTGGCATTGTTTTAGTTTGAGGGATTATGACCTCAGCACTCAATGATACTATTTACAGTTTCATATTTCTTTTTCAGAGATACAGTACCAAAATTACACTTCAGACCATTCACAAATTTTGGTACTCCATCGCATATATTTTCCATATATTCTCAATGAAAATACATTGCTTTTTACACATATCATAGGAGTATCTTTCTTAGATTTATATCACTACATGAAAAGCTATGTACGGCATTCCATGTTTGTTTGACCATGCGCAGAACAAACACATGGATCCCATGCATGTGTCCGCATACTTCATAATCACACTGACCCCGTGAATGGCATATTTAGTGATTATATTTTCAACCCTGAGTTTAAATTCTGTTTCACTTTTTCTACTACTTCACATCATGATAGCACATTGCTTTTTCCATAATCTTTTGAGTGACAAAAAAATTTATAAGCCAGTTGCAATCATGTCTTCCTCTATAAGTGCAAGTGAACCAATGGGAAATCACTACTTGTCCCAACCGATTTTTACCCTTTTATACCAGTCAAATCTGGTTCCTTTTTAAAAGGAAACTTGTAAAAATTTGCACCTCAAAAAAAAAAAAAAAAAAAAAAAAAAAAAAAAAAAAAAAAAAAAAATCATTGGAACATGACTACTTGAACAAACTTGGTAGAGACCCACTCAAGGTAGATCACCACCAAGTTTGAAGAGGATCCGGCCATTGGTTTTGGCAAAGTCAAAAATGCTAATTGTGGCTGGACGACGGATGGACATCTCTAGTATGTTACACTTATGTACTAATAATGATTGTGAAGTGAGTGTTCAAGGCAACTGACTATAGTCACCTCTACACCCAAGTGATGAAATAGGAGGAGCCAACAATGAATGATGGTTTCTGACTGTAGACAGCAAAGAGAAAACCTTCAGGTGGGATGGACGACGAACGGATGAACAAAGGAGCTTCCCAAAAGCTTAGCTGACTGATAAGCCAGCTGAGCTAAAAACCAACACTAGTCATCTGAAAATCACACAAGAATGATGCCTCTTGTCCCACCCAGCTTGACTGCAGGAAATAAAAATAATACCAGAACCATGCCCATGTCATGATTTGGGCAACATCCTGGTCACCAACTGTATAAAATTTGAAATGGATCTGATGAACCACCCAAGACTAGTTGTGGATCCAGACTTGTTCAGCATCTGAAGGCTTCCAACATGTACTTCTTCATTTTGTACACAAATGTTCAACATTTATACAAAAAAATCAGAAACTAATTGCAGAGGCATGCTTATGCAATGTTATTTGCTCAACATTATACACATAAACAGCACAAAATTTTAAATGAATCTGACTAAAAGCTTAAGAATAATTGTGGATACAAGTTTTGTGCAATCAATGTAATGGATAAACGGTTGGATGGAGGTACAAATGGATGGACATGAGAAATCCTAGATATCTCCTGCAGGGTATTTAAAAACAAAAACAAAACAAAAAAAAACCCAGACTGAATAGAACATTGTAATTTTGGTAAATTAAAATTAAATAATTTTCCAGTGAGGAATTATCATTATGCCATCACTACTAAATTATGAGATTGGCAGTTGGCCAAGATGGCTGACTGCAGCATTGTTCAAAACAAAAAAACGCATGAACTTTGTATTTCATTTGAGGATGGGATGGTGGAAGGGGCATGACAGTCCTGAACTGTCTCATTCAAACTCTTTCTAATTACTGTTGAAATTAGTCAAAAATATTGAAGTGGACAACATTTGACCACCGGCAAGTTTAGACTGGGTTAAAGGGGAAAAGGTTAAAGTTTTACTCGCACTGAAAACAAATATAAAGTTGAGTCTCTGCCCTCTCCATTCATGAATTTAGATCAGGCAGTGCTACATAGTGATTCCATTTTTTATCTTTACAGTGAGTATGCTCTTCTCTATAAATAAATGTACCTCCATACTTATCCCAAATACCTTGTAGATTAATGTTGATTAATGTCTTGATATATTTGACACAACAGATATTTTCTTTCGGGCATTCTGAAATTAATCTCTCTGGGTCACATACATATGTAAACTCTTGCCAGTATTTAACAGGATGACACGTACTGATAAATAGTGGAGGAAACTGCCCCCGGGCTAAACCCCGTTATATGGAGTTTTGTAATGTGGCATCAAATATGGCCCCATGCATACATAAAATATTACTTTGTTTTCTCTCTTACTACATTCAATAGGGATGGTCTGGGGGCAGGAGGGCCACAATCTGCATTTTCCAAATCATAGCTAATACACACCTGTTTTGGCCAATTTGATTTCCACTGAAAGTTAAGGCCTCAGCATTCAAGCATTGTTTCAGTTTCTTGTACATGTATATCAATGACCTTTACCAGAGGGCTGTACTAACAGCCTGTCCTCAGCTGACATTGATATTCAACCCATAATAAGTCCTACTCTAGTCTATACCAGGGGACGAAGATTTTGGAGAGGACATGAAAAATGTGAATTTCCATTGCATGGTAGAGACTTGCACAAGGTACACTTCTACCAAGTTTGAAGTCAGTCTGCTCAGTGGTTTTGGAGAAGTTGAAAATGTGAATAGCTGATGCCGGTTGGTGATGGATACAATGCCCATTGACTTGCATAGTAATCAATAGGAAAGGTGCATTGACTGATAGGTACCCGAACGAAGAAATTGTTAAAAATGAGGAATCCACAGCAGTGCCACCTAGTGAAAACTTTGTTTGATCCTTTCACAACTAACATATCCACCAAGTTTCAGCTTAATCTGAGAGACAGTTCTGGAGAAAAAGTCGAAAATAGCAACACACAAAAATCATAGAAAATACAAGAAAAAAACAAGATATGTTTGTAAAACATAGATGCCCCCCTCCCTCATTACCCTTGCCCTCGCTATCCTATTGATAGTGGTAGAAGGGGCACTCGTGACCTTACAAAATTAGTGAAGGTTAATCATACATCAATGTCACATATCTTTATACTTTAACCTTTAAAATGAGGTCAAGGTCATCAATCTTCAAACTTCGCCTAGCCCCAAATATGGACTATAATCCTGTGCAATATAAAAGTCCTAGCTTAAAAACCTCTTCAGTTATTGTGCGGAAACCAAAGTTAACTCAGGTACCACTGTGACCTTGGAAATTAGGTCAAGGTCACCCATCTTCGAACTTCGCCTAGCTTTTGACTAGAATAATACACTTATACAGTATCAAAGTCCTAGCTCAAAAACTTCTTGAGTTATTGTGCGGAAACCACAGTCTACCGACCGACCGACCGACTGACCGACCGACCGACCGACCTGTGCAACGCTATATGCCCCACCTTCTTCGAAGGGGGGCATAAAAATGCAGTACCACCTGGTGAACAAATTAAGAACTACAAGTCCCTAGGAGTGTTCCTGTGTGATATCAAAGTAATTGGATGAATGGTTTAAGAGAAGATTTTTTTAAAGATTTTCCCCCAGAAAGAACAAAAAAAAAAAAAAATTATAGAAAATCCAAAAATCTCTGGAGCATGGCTATTTGAACATACCTGGTACAGACCCACCCCATGCACATTTCATCCAAGTATGACATATATCTAGCCAATGGTTTTAGAGAAGAAGTAAAAAATGTAAATTGTTGATGACAGACAGATGGAGGACCATCCTATAGCCCCATCTGACTGACAAGTCAGCTGAGGTAAAAATGTACATATTTATTCCATGGGTACATGCACCTGAAACAAGACATTTAATCAATATATATCTGATATTTGTGGATGAACAGTCTCTGTACAGTTGCCCTTAGATTTGTTGTCCTTTAGCAATTTGCAAGGCTGGACAGCATGCCATTCTTCTTCACACACCGTAGAAGCTATACGACGTAAGCATATTAATTTTCCGCCAAAAAGCACAGGTTTGCACCAGGTGATCACCGGGGAAGTATGGGTCACATCACTGTCACAGACAGGGCCATATGCTCATTTTTCACAAAACTAGTGGGATTTTTTTGAGAAATTTAAGTTTACAAATGGTTAACTGGTATTCATGTAATATTTCCCGAGCCATAAATAAGAAAAAATTTCCATCTGCCTTTAATAAGTATTTTTTTATTTCCAAAATATTAGTTATATCCTGCTTGTCCGCACAGGTATGGACCCGTATCTGGCCATATCTTGCCAAGTGAGACTGAGCAATCAGGTATGCAGTTGTGGTGGGAAATTAATATACATGTCTCATATTGTAATGCGCGAACCTCAACAGATGATAAATGCGCCAAAATACATTATGGAGTAAGGATCAGAACAATTATTACCCTTTTTCCATCTACTATTGCACATTTATAGTCTTTTCCTCATTCTATCATTTATTTTTGCAGAGGTTCCAAGTGCAAGTATACGTAAGTCTGTAGATACTAGAGAATTGTGTGACCAAATTCTGTAGGCTAGGAGTGTGGGGGCTGCCCAGGCCCCTGGTGGGGGTCTGCTAGGGGCAGAGTGTCTGGTGGGGCCCAGGGGACAAAACCCCTGGAGGCTCTGGGTTTTAGCAGTTTAAAAGTCATTTTTGGGGGGTTTTTTTCTTGTTTTTTTTCTTTTCATAGCACCATATGATCAAATGTGTTTCTTGTTATTGTCAATTGAATTGGGAGTATAAAACAGAAGTGGAAACATTGCTGTCACACCCAAGTATGCGCTTCAATCAGAATTGTACCTTTTTCGCCACCCGATGGTAGCAAATTTACTGGGCACTTTGTGCATGTAAAAAATTAATTTTAAGACAATAAACATACTTTTTCTTTATCTAACATTAAGTGCAAAAATTGGAATTTTTTTTTTTTTTTTTTTTTTTTTTGGATTGCAATCATCTAATCTAAGCATGATGGAGTATGAGACAGAACAATCATCTCCATGTGAACAGAAACAGTTCCATAAATAGGCCTACTCACACACTGGAGCATACAATGGACCAAACAGTGGTCCCATGTGGTGTCAACTTGTAGTAGACCTAACATTTCGGATGACACTGTTAAATGTCACATGTAGAAACAGATGACAACAATAACTGGAGTACCGTTATACAAGGAATACAACATACAAACTTTGTAGTAGGATATGTGTTTTTTGCACAAGAGGGACACAAATAACCATCAGGTATGTTGTTAAGTCATTTGTTAACAGCATTCAAATGATGCTGTCTTCATTTCAAAATTCACAAGGAAAAAAAAATGATTGTAGCCCCATTTCTTATTTTGGGGCCACATTTTCTATGGGGACCAGCTTTATTGAATGCAGGCAGAGAAAGAATAAAAGCGAGCCCAAGTGAGCTCTAATGGTAATGTATGTATGTGAACCACAGTGTATGTTCCTTCCATGGAGAGTGCAGCCTGTAGTGATGATTACAACTCATGGTCGACTTGCACCCAAGATTTTCCGCCGTGCAGTCGCCATTTTGTATAACGAAATATAGATCTCACACTTTTTTTCTTTTCTCTCTAGGCCACCTGTGTCACACAGGACAGCGGCAGACAAGCGGAGAGCCACAATATTATTCTTATTCTTATTAGCTTGTCCATAATGCATGGCAGTTTATTCTGTCATGAAACTGAGTCACACATGTGCATACAGTTGGTTTTGTATGTTTTTCGTTCTACACAGTTCAAGTTCCAGGCTTGAATGACATATCAGTGGACACATTTACTGGTACCATGGACTGAACTTCACAGTTCCGAATTCAAAGCGGTGGCCATATTTTGACTGGCTGTCAGGTGGCGCATGATAGAATAGAGAAGCACAAGACCATAAGGCTTAAAGCTGTGCTTGCTTTTACGGTGCTACCCATTTACTTATTATTCTATATGCGCGTGTGGCCACATGTGGGGTCACATTACAAAATTTCATAAACTGATAAAAAAGGGCCTATTCATACACCCTGCCCCATCTCAACAACTGCTGCATTACATGATTTCTGCTGTACCCCCAGTACGTGTAAGTATCAAGTTTACAGAATCTGATCTTAATTTTGACATTTCTCACATGATCCTGGTATTTTCTCAAGCATTTGTAGCATTTGTGTTGAGAATATGGGACATATCTTTGCAAAAGCTTAAAAATGTTTGAAATGTCTGACCAGTGAAGGCATCCATCAGACTGGGGAACTCTAAACAAACCTTGTTAATAAAACTTTCTGTGTCACTGCAGTCATAAACATAAAAGACCATAAAAAAAAGTGTCACAATTTAATCACTTCTGATCCAGTTTTATCACCTTGGCCATGGCCATGGCGAAACACAACATTAAATAGCAATAAATATTTTGCCTTCAACGTTATGGATAACATAATACAGAAAATGTTTCATTGTGAAATGCCTGGCACCATTATTTTAACTGTATATTCTTCGTGAGTTTGACTCATAGTCATGACTCGGACTGTCACTGATACTGTTGTTGACAAGTTTCTATACGTTCTTGACTCTTAGATTTACAATGCTTTCACATGGCTTCATTATTCCGTGTTTTTTGTTTAACATTGAAACTCGCAATTCCTTCTTTATGTCGACACAAAACCTATATTGTCTCTTAAATAAATAATACATTTGGGGATTTTTTAAAGTTGCTTATGATGACAAACAAATCAATAGTTTAGCCTCACCTGAAAATATAAACCCTCTTCCTGCAATGATTTCAATTGTGTGTTTGGGTGATGATGTCATGAACATATGCCTGAAACTCTCAAAGCAAAACGCAAATATAATTTAAAACAACTAAGCGTTTCTGCAATCACAATTCATGTTCTCGATAAATCTGAAGCAATCAATAAGTTTATTTTAGAATGTCAGAACTAGTATGTATTTGTTGATGCAATCTAAGTATTGTTGAGAGTATTAGAGCTTACGGGATCATTCAGTGAAAATGATTCGGTACCTTCATTGCATAGACACTCCACCTGGAGCACATGACAAGAACTATATATAGTATTTATTGTGTCTGCGTGTCAACACAGACATATTGTTTTTCTTTCTTTCTTTCTTTCTTTCTTTCTTTCTTTCTTTCTTTCTTTCTTTCTTTCTTTCTTTCTTTCTTTCTTTCTTTCTTTCTTTCTTTCTTTCTTTCTCTCTTTTTCTTACAGGCAAATATGTCTGATATCTCATTTGAAAACTATTATACATAGAAACTCCAAACTTGGCAGGATTATAATTCCATACATGATCTGTGAACTGTTGGGTGAGCTCCCTGTTTAGTTTTTATAAGAATATTTTTAGCACATTTTTTTTTCGAGTGTACATAGCTTCTGATCGTTTGGGACCTAGCTGCTGAAGTCTTGCCTGCAAAGCGGCCTAGTGCTATTATTAAAGTGTGTGTGTCAACACACACTTTTTTGTTTTTCCTGAAACTCTTTCTTTCTTTCTTCTTTCTTCTTTACCAGCGAATTTGTCCGACACTTTTCTTGAACACTATTATACATAGAAACTCCAAACTTGGCATGATTGTACCTCCATACAAGGAGTTTGACCGTTTTACACAAAGGAATGAAGATGTTAAAAATTATGCAAATTAGGGGCATTTGAAATTTTAAATCTTGCATATCTTCAAAAGTATAATAGATAGAGATGTCATTCCAACTTTTACTAGGGGGATATTGACCATTGCGCATCAAATGAATTTAAAACAAATGTTGTAGTAATTTAAATTATGCTAATTAGCAGCATGTAAAATTTTAAAACTTGAATATCTTCAAAACTATTATAGATAGAGACATTATTTTAACTTCTACTAGGGGGTTATTGACCATTGCGCATGTAATAAATCTAAAGCAAAAGTTGTAGCTATTAAAATTATGCCAATTAGAAACATATAAAAATTCTAAACTTGAATATCTTCAAAACTATTATAGATAGAGATGTCATTTCAACTTCTACGAGGGGGTTATTGACCATTGCACATCTAGTGAATCTAAAACAAAAGTTGTAGCAATTTAAATTATGCTAGTTAGCAGTATTCGAAATTTCAAATCTTTGAATATCTTCAACACTATAATAAATAGAGATGTCATTCCAACTTCTACTAGGGGGTTGTTGACCATTGCGCACCTAATGAATTAAAAATAAAAGTTGTAGCAATTTAAATTACGCTAATTACCAGTATTCGAAATTTTCAATCTTGAATATCTTCAACACTATAATAGATAGAGATGTCATTCCAACTTCTACTAGAGGGTTGTCGACCATTGCGCACCTAATGAATTAAAAATAACAGTTGTAGCAATTTAAATTACGCTAATTACCAGTATTCGAAATTTTCAATCTTGAATATCTTCAACACTATAATAGATAGAGATGTCATTCCAACTTCTACTCGGGGGTTGTTGACCATTGCGCACCTAATGAATTTAAAATAAAAGTTGTGGCAATTTAAATTATGCTAAATAGCACAATTAGAAATTTTAAATCTTGAATAACTTCAAAGCTATAATAGATAGAGATGCCATTCAAACTTCTACTCCTGTGTTATGGAATAGTTGTACATTATCATACCAATATGCTTTGAAGACACACACACTGATTTGCTATGCAGTAAATCATCTTTCCTAGTTATTTCTTTGTATTTGTGTCTTTTTGTCCAAAACCACTTCCTAGTAGTCATTACCCTATTCCACAGTCTGAACTCTTTACTCTCCATAA
Source organism: Hermodice carunculata (assembly GCA_964020975.1). Lineage (NCBI taxonomy): Eukaryota > Metazoa > Annelida > Polychaeta > Eunicida > Amphinomidae > Hermodice > Hermodice carunculata. The sequence goes on along the minus strand of OZ026614.1, from coordinate 72,924,533 downwards.
GCTAACCTGTCTAACTTATATACATAGAAGTACTATTGTCCATATTGCACACGTTCCTCTGTAAAATTTTGACATAGGCTGTATTAGCCCAAATAAATTAAAGGGTCTTCAGCGGGTAACTACTCAACATGTTTCAGAGCCTTTTACCCGTACATGTCTCTCTGAGTAGAGGCTCCTTGTCTAAGCTAAATATTCAGCAAAGACAACCCACATAATAATGAATAAATATGAACGCGGCAATTGATGAATTAGCTAAATACGTGAAGTTTTGCTTATAAATGCAGAGCTTCATATGAAAGAAGAATACCTGTCAAACAAACCATAATTACCAAAATTTGCATATTAAAGGTTCAGATAAGAACAATTTGACTTTATCGAAACCCCCATTTCTGAGGAAAGTAAAATAGTACATACAAATTACATAATAAATCAATTACATACAATATCACATGACAAACAAATGACATAATTGTGTACGAGACAATAATAGACATTTACGTAAGCACATTTAAAAATTAACAAGAAGAATATATGGGATCTCGGTGACCAGCGGGATACAGGTGGGTGAGCCAGGGGGGTGCACTCCGCATGACACCGCGGGCCCACGGTGTCATGCAGTGCAGTCCCCGGCATTTGAGGCATGATTTATGGGTGAATGTACCTCCTCGATGTTACATGTGAACCTCACAATATTCATACTACATCACAAATCTACCCTCTCCATGCCCCCTTCACTACCATCCCTTAGCCTCCCCTCCTAGCCCTCCCCCCTGCTCCCTAGAGCTCCCATTAGCCCTCCCTCCCACAAACACATTACCTCAAGCCTCTTACTTGTGGACGTCACAATATTCATTAACATCACAAATCTACCATCCATCCATGCCTCGTTCACTACCATCCCTTAGTCTCCCCTCCTAGCCCTGCCCCTCCCCCCCCCCAACATACTATCTTTTACTATCTTTTCCCATTCCCTTTCCCTCCATAGACATCACAAATGGCCTCAAACATAACAAGTCTTTCCTTGCTTAAGGTACTGTCTTTTCACATCCCCCTATATAGCAGAACATAAAGATGCTAGATGTTGTCTTGCCTCCTAAGCATCCCCCAGACTCGCTATTGCTTTCTTATGTGGGCGCCCGACGAGCCCCACATAAGAAAGCAATAGCAAGTCTGGGGGAGGCTTAGGAGGCAAGATGTTGTCTTAAAAATGTAGAATTACCATATACCAAATGTTCTGCAGTAACACCATCCATACGTGGAGCAGATTTAAAAGGCAACAAATTAAAAAGCTTATCTATGTCATTACTTGTGATAGTTTTATTAGTATGGGAATTAAGAGAAGATAAAAATTTTTACTTGATACACTCATCAACTTCTGGATTTGGACTGATATAAGAGCTGCCCATAATACTTTCATAATATCATGCAAAGTCTGAGGTGTTAAGCACAGTGTTCGGTTGTGTTCGCAGTTGCCTATTTAATCTATTCTAGAACTGAGGTAGTTGATCCGAAGAAAACATATTATCTAGGGAACGAAATTTGTTTAACCTCTCGTCCCTTATACATTTTCTACTTAGCCTCCTAAACTATTTCTTTAAATATTTCCAGGTGTCATAAATAGGACCACTCCTATGTTTATCATTGTCAATCCATAAACGCCAACAAAATTTTTTTCCGTCCCGTCGGACGGCAAGTTCTGGACACCAGTAACTTTTCAGCTTATGTGATACAACTGATATACATAAACAAGAACATTGAAGTCTGCTTCGCAGGCAACTCAAGTCTGCCCCGTCTCAATTTAGTCAGAGAACAGAAATGGACCTCATGCAATTTTTAACTGTCTGGGGTCTTTTTTTTTTTTTCTCTCTCATTATATTCTCATGATCTTACATGTATTTTTTGTGCCAACATTTCTCTTTTATACAACTTTTAATAACACAGTTTTATATATCTGGTGTATTGTTACCTGTTATTCTGAATATGGACTGCCAATATAAACTTGAAACCTTAACCTGGTCAATTTTCATCCAGTTTTAATCATGTTGGACTCAACATGTAACCTCTAAAGGTCAATGTCATTTAGACCTATGAAAGTTTCATCTCTAGCCATACCTCTGTCAATACTCATCCAATTTTAATCAAGTTGGACTCAACTGGTAGGTATTGCAACACTGCACATTTTTGTAATTTACATGTTGACTCTAGAGGTCAAAGATCCAGATCTTTTAGACCATTGAAATTTTCATCCAGCCATAACTGTCAATTTTCATCCAATTTTGTCCATGTGGGACCCAAATTCTAAGTATTGGAACACTCCATGTTTTTGTACTTAACATGTAACCACTAATTATATTTATCTTTGTAATTATGTATTGTTCTAAGTGTCTGTTTAATATATATATATATGATTTATCTATTGTATGTGTCCCTTGGCACTTGTCCAATTGTAATGGCTTCAATGCTGAATAAAAACTGTGAAACTTTGAAAATGTATGGAGCACATTTTACATTTTGCCCCAGCTATGGCTAACCAGTTAAATTAGGCACCTGACTTGGGATAGTCATGATGATTAAAATTATGCAAGTGAGGAGCAATTAAAATTTTAAAAGCTCCATATCTTCTACACTATTGGAGATAGACACAAAGTTCTAACTTACACATGTAGGTTTGAGACAACTGGCAAATCCGATAGCAAACAAACAAAACTTGGGGAATAATGTAAGTTAAATTCACCAAATTTCTCCCCAATCCACATACAAGCCTAGAACTGCTTGCTGTCTGACCTATTGCTTGATCTCCATGGTGCCAGGCAACCATTTTGCATTCATAATTAAATAGCTTGAACCTGTCTCACAACTCTCTGTCTATGCATGCTGAGTGTACGCTTTGGAAGCTTTGGGTCTTGTAGCAAATTGGGGGATGGGGGGGGGGGGGGGAGAGACTCCCAACAACTGTGTAATGAGGCTCTCAATAAAATACAGATTATCTCTTTCTGTTCATGCAGGAACAGATTGACTCCATGCTGCCATATGTACCAGGCAGGCTTTTGTTTCCACTAGTCTCTTGGCTGGCCTGTTTTTGCCTGAGGCAATGTCAGTCTGTGGAACTTATCAGTCCCAAGGGAATTCACACTCCAGACTTCTAGGCAGAACAAGCCTGAGTGTACCCTCTGGTGAAAATAGTCAATCTACAGAGCTGAGTCCATGACACCAAGGCGGGTAGAATTTGTGTCATCTCAGTGGACACTTTCATGTCTTTGTTTTTGTTGTAACCAGTGAAATGAAGCCTGTTCTTCATAGCCAATATTGAGACAGTCTAGTTTTATCTTGGTTCACAGGTACATGTTTATGTAGTTTCTTGACAGCTTCTGTTAAAATTTGTTTATGTAATACAGGAAGAAAGACATTTTTGTATTGCATGTATACACATCCCTCTGAATCATAATATGTGTGCACTGTACATGCACTTATACTCATCAATACAGCCCAGAAGGGCCGACCCTCTCAGGAGTGGGCATTTTTCTCTGGTCGCGAGGGGGCTCACTGTAGAGAGGTTTCACTGCACAGTGGTACCTGCAATTTAAGACCGACCCTAATGCCAGACAAAAGTTGTCACATAGGACAGGTGGTCTTTCACCTCAGATAAATTAACAAAGAAATAAAAGGCCAATGTCTTTCTTTCTTTCTTTCTTTACGACCAAGTTGGTCCAGAGTTTTTTTCAGACACTATTTTTCCGAAAACCACCAAACTTGCCATGGTGACTGACATAACCAGTGAAATTGTGCATCTCATTTGGAACAGTCATGATGTCTAAAATTTTGCAAATTTTTTAGAGGCAACAAAATTGTTAAAAATGACATATCTTCCAAACTATTGCAAATGGACTCAAAATTTCAATGTGCATATGTACCTTTGTGACAATTGCCACTTTAATGGACAGTATAGTTGTAGATTTTCAAATTATGCTAATGAGGGGCATTGGAAAATTTAAAAGTTGAATATCTCTAAAACTATTGTACATAGAGATGCCATTTCAACTTCAATTTAGAGGTTTGTGGCAAAGCGGCATCCAATGAACCATGAACCAAAGTTGTAGGATTTTAATTTATGCAAATTAGGTGAATATGCAAAATGTAAATCTTTAATAGCTTCAAAACTATTATAGAGGTACCATTCCTACTTCAATTTATGGGTTAGTGGCATTGCCCCATCCAATGAACAATAAACCAAAGTTCTTCTAGGCTTATAATTCATGCAAATTAGGAAAATACACACAATTAAAATGTTGAATAGCTTCAAAATTATTATAGATAGTAGTTTCATTCAAACATCACTTTATAAGTTTGGGACATGGCCACATCCCTTGAACCAAGATCCAAAGCTGAACATTTTAATTAAAGTGTGTGTGTCAACACACACTTTTCTGTTTTTCCTGAAATTCATTCATTCTTTCTTTCTTTCTTTCATTTGAAAAGTATTACATGTAGAAACTCCAAACTTGGCACTATTATACTTCTATGGATATAGTCTGGCCTTTTTGAGAGGTCATACTTTTCAAAATTATGCAAATGAGGTCTAATTAAAGTTTTAAATGTTCAATATCTTATATACTATAGTAGATGTGGTTCCGAGTGTAATGGAGTTCGATCATAGCAAGGTAAAGGTCATCTCAAATGTCAAGGTCATGTCAAGGTCAAAAGTCATTTCAAGGTCAAAGGCCACTTTCTATGGTGCCTTTCTTCTCGCCATAACTTCGTCAATTTTATCCAATTTTGATCATGTTGGGCTCGAATTGTAGCTATTGTAACCCTGCACATTTTTAAAATTTACATGTGACCTCTAAAGTTCAAAGGTCAAGGTGACCTTTGAAAGTTTCATCCAGTCATAACTTGGCCAATCTTCATCCAATTCTAATCATGTTGGACTCAAATTGTAGGTATTGCTCCACTGCACATTTTTATAAGAACATGTAACCTCAAAAGGGCAAATGTCAAGGTCATTTGGCCCTTCGAAAGTTTTATCTTGCCATAACTTGGTCAATTTTATTCTGATTTGGTTCATGTTTGGCTTAAATTGTGGGTATTGTAACACTGTGCAATTTACATGTGACCTGTAAAGGTCAAAGGTCAAGGTCATTTCGACTTTGAAATTTGCATGCAGCCATCAGCTTAAAGGAATGTGAAGTACCAAAGGATAAAAGATGTAGCATTGAATATTTACAACTTTTGAAGGCATGCAGACAGATTTGCTTCTTTTCCAGTTTCTTTCTTTCTTTCTTTCTTTTTCCTTCTTTTTTCCTTCTTTCTTTACCAGCAAATTTGTCCGACACTTTTCTCGGACACTATTATACATAGAAACTCCAAACTTGGCATGATTGTGCCTCCATACAGGGAGTTTGACCGTTTTATAAAGCTAAAGGAATGAAGTTGTTTAAAATTATGCAAATTAGGGGTATTTGAAATTTTAAATCTTGAATATCTTCAAAAGTATAATAAATAGAGATGCCATTCCCACTTCTACTAGGGGGTTATTGACCAGTGCACATCTAATGAATTTAGAACAAATATTGTAGCAATTTAATTTATGATAATTAGTAGCATTGGAAATTTTAAAACTTTAATATCTTCGAAACTATCATAGATAGAGATGTGATTTCAATCTCTACTAGGGGGTTGTTGACCATTGTGCATGTAATGAATCTAAAAGAAAAGTTGTTGCAATTATGCTAATTAGCAGTACTTCAAATTTTTAATCTTGAATATCTTCAACACTATAATAGATAGATATGTCATTCCAACTTCTACTAGGGGGTTGTTGACCATTGTGCACCTAATGAATTAAAAATAAAAGTAGTAGCAATTTAAATTATGCAAAATAGCACAATTAGAAATTCTAAATCTTGAATAACTTCAAAGCTATAATAGATAGAGATGTCATTCCAACTTCTACCCCTGTGTTATGGACTAGTTGACATTGCCATACCAATATGCTTTGAAGACAAACTCACTGATTTGCTATGCAGCAAATCATCTTTCCTAGTTTATTATTTTTTTTGGTCAAAACTGGTTTATTCACAATTTGCTTTACATTTGATCCTATATTCCCCCAGCAAAACGAAAAACAGGTTATAAGTGTTTTAGAAAATTGTGGAATTTTACGTATCTCTTACAATCAATAGTTTTCATTACCTAAGTTCTATATTGTAGTTCATATTTACATAAAGTATATATGTTGACATTCTTATTATCTTGTTTTAAACAAAAACTTTTGAAAATTATAAAACAAATTATACTTATGTACTCATTGATCTAGTAATAATCTTCCTTTGGTATTTTGTATCCCAAAATTAATGTTTTCAGACATATATCAATGTTACATATTCCAATAGACTGAAGACTTTGTTTAACTTTTTTCCATAAAAAACTTAATCTTTCACATTCAAAAAATAAATGTTTGTAATTATTTACTTCATTATAAAATAAACAATGTGGATTATCTTTGAGCTTCCACTTACATAGTAACTCTCCACACGGTAAAATAAAGCTTGTAATTTTTATAACGAAATTGTTTTATCTTATTTTCTTTAATACCTGTGTGTATGAAAATCCAGATATATTTCCAAATAACACTATCAACTTCATATTTTCGACTCCACATATTCTCAACAAAAGGCTTAACGAATTTGTATTGAACAAATGATTTATAAAATATATTAGTATTTACTGCAGCAATGTAAACAAGTTTTCCATTAATGTTAACATATACAGGTGTATCACCCTGTACCTTTGTTAGTTTTGACTTTTCAAAACCAAGAGCCGTCTTCCATTTCTTTGGAAGAGCATTAAGTGAAGTACTTAGCTGTGAAAACCATTTGGCTTTCACAGTCAGTCTGTTATATAAATGTTGTTGATTAAACTCATTATCCTCATTTAGTTAGTCATTTACGTAAATACATGTAATACCATCATTAATCCAATCTTTAAATACAATTAACTTATTCTTAAACTTAACATTATTATTCCCCCATATGACCTCTTTCCAAAATTTTTAAAAGTCATTTGATACATCATGGCTTCCTTTTAGTTTAAATCAGGAAATTATTATTTGCTTATAGAAAGTTGGTAGTACCTTAATATTACAGGCCTTTATTAGTTCATTTAGGTTATTAGTGTTCATCTTAAAAATAAGAAAATCTTTTATTGTCCAACCAAAACTTAGGTAGTATCTTCCATGATGCGTCTTCATTTGAGATGAGGCGTTGCACCCATTTAATCTGCAATGAGGTAAACAAACTTTCAGTATCTATCATTTTGATACCACCCGAATCATAATTTCCAATAACAGCACATCTTTTTATTTTATCACGTTTACTATTCCATAAATATTCAAATATTACTTTATTTACTTCTGTAATGAATTTATCAGGTATAGGTATGACACTTGCATTGAAAATAAGCTGTGACATAGCCAAAGTTTTAATCACTAGAACCTTTCCAAATATGCTTAAATTTCTTTTTTTTTTCCAACTCTTCAGAACTTCAGCTAATTTTTCTAATTTTACCTGTCAATTTAAAAACTCGCATTGTTTTTTATCGTATCCGAAATATATTCCCAGTGCTTTTATGGGTTTATTTGGCCATTGAATTGATCCAAATTTTGTATTTTTATTTTCATGCTTTTTGCCTACCCATAATCCCTCTGTTTTATTTACATTTAAAATTAAACCGGCTAATTTTCCAAAATCTTCTATCGTGTTCAAACATTCTTCAATTGACTTTTTATCATTTACAAATAGAGTGGTGTCGTCAGCATACTGTCCTATTTTTATTTGTTTTTTCCCCAAAATATTAATACCTTTAATATTTTCATTTTTTCCTATTGCTATGCCTAAAAATTCAACCGAAAGAATAAAGAGTAGACCGGACAAGGGACAACCTTGTCTTATCCCTCTATGAGCATTTTAATTTATAAAAAATAGGCTAATACACGGAATTTAAATCATGTTGAACAATGGCAAAGTATATCATTTCAAACTGTTCTCATTTTGAAGGCACCCAGACAGATTTGCTGTGAAGAAAATCTTTTTTTCTATTTCTTTCTTTATTTCTTAAAACGTTTTGGCCACATTTTGTGATGCAGTTTTCTCAGCCATTGCACAAGTTAGAACATTGAGATTATATATATTATAAGACCCATGGCTAAAATTGTGCACCTGGTGTGGATTTCTTGATATGTTATAAATTATTAAAGTGATGGGTAAAAAAAAAAAAAAGGAAAAAATAGAAAAAACAAACCTTATTCAGCTATTAGCTGAAAAACAATGGCAATTGTATTAGCTAATCACATTGCATTGATTGTTCAAATGAACGAAACACATAATCCAGGATAACTCGGTGAAACGTTTGTTTGTTTGTTTGTTTTTTCTATTTCTATTTTTAACCGATCCCACCCACTCTGAAATGATCCCTAATATAAACATGATGGAGCTATCTCGTGGTAGCTCCATGACATAAATCACCCGTATAACATTTTACATGAGTCTATCAAAACTGTGTTTTGTTATTTACTCAATTAAAAAGGTTTAAACTCGTCATACGGTTAGCTGTGGCTGTGTTTAATTTGCATTTAACGATATTTAGAGTGATTTATAGCTATAGGTCTCTGTGTTTCTAAGTTCCATTTCACGGGTACTGTAATCTGTTATGGTATGAGATAAAGCCGTCAAAAGTTTGTTGTTTGTTTGTTTTTGTTTTTAAAGGAGGACGGATCGGAAGTAAATTTCTTCTACTCGTGGGTGAGAGGCAGCAATATTCATTGTGTCTGGGTGCCAATCCAGACATTTCGTTTTTCAAAGAATTCTTTTTTCTTTCTTTCTTTCTTTCTTTCTTTCTTTCTTTCTTTCTTTCTTTCTTTCTTTCTTTCTTTCTTTCATTCTTTCTTATTTTCGTTCTGCTTGATGACCAGATTTGTCCTGAGATTTTTTAGGACTCCACTATTCCAAAAACCACCAAACTTGCCATGGTAAATGACCTGCCAGTGAAATTAGGCACCTGACTTTAAATAAGCATGATGATTAAAATTATGCAATTAAAATGTTTGAAAGCTCCATATCTTCTACACTATTGGAGATAGACATAAAGTTTTAACTTACACATCTAGGTTTCAGACGACTGGCAAATCCAATAGCATACAAACAAAACTTTTGGAATTTTAATATATGCTAAATTCGCCAACTTTCTCCCCGATCCACACACAGGCGTTGCACTGCTTGCTGTATGACCTATTGCTTGATCTCCATGGTGCCAGGCAACCATTTTGTATTCATAATTAAATAGCTTGAACCTGTCTCACAGGCAGCTTTCTACCCATGCATGCTAGGTGTATGCTTTGGAAGGTTTGGGTCTTGTAGTAAATTGGGGGTGGGGGACTCCCAACAACTGTGTAATAAGGCTCTCAATAAAAGACAGAGTATCTCTTTCTGTTCATGCAGGAACAGATTGACTCCATGCTGCCATATGTACCAGGCTGGGTATAGTTTCCACTAGTGCAGAACAAACCTGTTAATGCACCATGACTGAAACTGGTGTCCTAGTTGGTCTGTTTTTGCTTGAGGCAATGTCAGTCTGCTGAGCTTACCAGTCCCAAGGGAACACAGGCTCCAGACTTCAAGGCAGAACAAGCCTGAGTGTACCATCTGTTGAAAATAGACTACATGCAGAGCTGAGTCGGCCGGACCATGGAGGGTAGAATTTGTGTGATCTCAGTGGACACTTTCACATCTTTGTTTTCTTGTAACCAGTGAGATGAAGCCTGTTCTTCATAGCCAATACTGAGACAGTATAGTTTTGTCTTCGTTCATAGGTACATGTTTATGTAGTTTCTTGACAGCTTCTGTTCAAATTTGTTAATGTAAGAAAGGAAAAGAAAGACAGTTTTGTATTGAATTATACACTGTACACATCCCCCTGAATTATAATATGTATACACTGTACATATATATGTGCATATATGAATAATGTAAATATACATGCACACATACTCATCCATACTGCCATAAAGGGGCTGACCATCTCAGGAGTGGTCATTTTTCTCTGGTCCCAAGGGTGCCCACTTTAGAGAGGTTTAACTGTATTAGTAAACACTGGAATTTTCTTTCTCTCTCTCTCCCTCCCTCCTTCCTTCCTTCCTTCCTTCCTTTCTTTCTTTCTTTCTTTCTTTCTTTCTTTCTTTCTTTCTCTCCTTCCTTTCTTCTTCACAAGCAAGTTGGTCTGGAGATTTTCTCAAGCACTATTTTTCCAAAAACCGCCAAACTTGCTATGGTGACTGACCTAACCTGTGAAATTGTGCATCTCATTTGGAATAGTCATGATGTTTAAAAGTATGCAAATTTAGGGGCAATTAAAAATTTAAAAGCTCTATATCTTCCAAAATATTGCAGATACTCAAAATTTCAATGTGCATATATAGGTTTGTGACACCTGCCATTATAATGCATGGACAGTATAAGTTTAGTAGACTTTCAAATTATGCTAATAAGGTGCTTTGAAAAGCTTAAAAGTTGAATATCTCCAAAACTATTATACATAGACATGCCATTTCAACTTCAATTTATAGGTTTGTGGCAAAGCCGTTTCCAATGAACCATGAACCAAAGTTGTAGGATTTTAATTTATGCAAATTAGGTAAACATACAGAAAGTAAATTTTGAATAGCTTCAAAACTATTATAGATAGAGGTGCCATTCCCACTTCAATTTATGGGTTTGTGGTAAAGCCCCATCCAATGAACCATAAAGCAAAGTTGTGGGCTTTCTATTTATGCAAATACACACAATTAAAAAGTTGAATAGCTTCAAAAGTATTGTAGATACTCGCTTCATTCAAACTTCATTTTATAAGTTTGTGACATGGCCAGGTCCAATGAACCAAGAACTAAAGTTGCAGCATTTTGCTTTATAAAAATTGGAATACATGAACTTTAGATTATGTTGAACAATGGCAAAGTGTAGCATTCCAAACTGATCTCAATTTGAAGGCACTCAGACGGATTTGCTGTGAAGCAAATCTTTTTTTCTATTTTTAGCTGATATTGTTCCCGGTACCACATTGGTTCCTTGTGCTGATTTAGAATCTGCGATGATGATAATCAAAAAGGGATATTAAAGTTTAAACAATGACTTACTCAAACTTATTCACAGTTCAATGCAGTGAGTGTCATTGTTTTTCATCATCATGTTGCACACTTCATAAACATATTTATTTGCTTTTATAACATAGCTATACCACACAATGATGATGTATTGGTTTATGTCAATAAAGTTCTTCATAGATGTCGCACAACTTTGTGTATAACATATATATATGTATCATTTGGTTAAGACGTAAGTTATTTTACTTTGTCTGTCGTGAAACCATGACTTAATTTGTTATCAACGTATGCTGTACCATTTTGACCATGTAGCAGTTTATGTACAATAAAGCTTCTTCTCTCTCTCTCTCTCTCTCTCTCTCTCTCTCTCTCTCTCTCTCTCTCTCTCTCTCTCTCTCTCTCTCTATATATATATATATATATATATATATATATATATATATGTAAAATATTGAAAACGGACGAATCCTAACCATATTACAAACAGGATGTTTTGGTAGCATTTGCACCATTGCGCAAGGTCATATAGGAAAGTGACATTCTGCGCAGTTACACACTGATCATTGTCAATTCCAGCAAAAACACGTATGCTCCCTTGGCAGGATTCGAAAAATTCAACATGGCGGCGTGGCTGCAGTGCTGTGCTTTGCTGGGGTGAGAAAAATTATTTAAACTTTCATAAAGATTATCATATTGCGCGAATTTTGTCCGTTACGCGTGTAGACACAGAAGTTAGGTTTTGATATGTCTGACGTAATGTCGTTATCGGGTGTCAGTAATCCAACAACTGTGCCGTTTGTTTGGCCATCTTTTTGCCTGGCTGGCTTGCCTTTGTTTTATTTCGTAATGTCGTCAGTTCGTGGCAAAAATGCAGACTCGCAACAATTCTTCTGGGAAGTTGGTATTGATGTGTCCTTAAAAGAGCTTCTTATATTTGGCAACGTGAAAAGAAAGTGTTTTAAGTTTCTGGCGTAATCAACTCGAAGGGTAAAACCACTCCTATTGTAACTGTCTGGCCCACTGCAGGCGCAACACGCAGGGCCTGGTTGGTATTTAATTTACTCAAACAGTGGCTTCTGCATTATTATTATTATTATTATTATTATTATTATTATTATTATTATTATTATTATGCAGCCTTTACGTATGTATTATTATACTAGTAGTTACAGCGTCAGTCACTCACTGTACAATACTATAGTCTATTGATATGGCACATTGAGGATTGGTTGGTCGAGCAATGAAAAACTTTACAGATAATTTGGGGAAAAAGTTAAAAACCTGGAGCAGAATTTGAATGCCAGAATCAATGGCGATTCAACAACTCTTTCTTGATTCCTCTTTCACACTCCCAGACCATGTCAGCAATTTCAGCGATGCTGTCTGCTGTCTTGCACAATTATTTTTCTGAAATATATATAAGGGGATACTGTATTATACGGGCACAGTGAAAATGTGGCCACACGCATAGTATAATATTATCAATCCATTATAAAACATACTTAAAAGACCGGTCCAAGTTTGTGGCCACAAGTCTGGCCACTGTGGCCACATTTAAAAATATAAAGACAATGTGCCATCACTGTACTTTGCCTTTAACGAAGTATCCGAAAGAATCTGGGCCGGGGTGTTCCCCGTGGGCTATCTTACGATTTATTCCGTATTGAGGCCCGTGTTGACACATTGGCGGTATCCACAAATAAATATCCCGATTTTATCTGCAATATTTATTCCCATTTAAGCTTATTACGGGCCCCTCATTACCTTGCTTTAAACGGTAAGGGACCACATATCACTTTGGCAACATTGTCACTGGCATTGCGGGAACCATGTTTTCTTCTCCGCCGACTCGCTCAATGGGACTCTTTACCGCGTATGCATATATCAGATTACAGGGAGCACCTTGTTAGCATATACATGTAAACAAAGTGATCGAGTATTTAATGCCAGACGGAATAAATAATAACAAACATAAGTTTAATATTAAATTGATGTGCTTTATTAAAGTATATCAAATTTATTCCGTCCAATACATTTGAAGCTATCTTGATGCCTACAATTCATGGGAACTATGTTCTCACAAGTGTACTAATTATTGGTAGCAGCTGTAATTCGGTTCCGATGCGCATGCACGTCCTCATGGCTTCCGGTGATCTTCCATTCGACCCTGTTTGCTTTCACTTGTTAGGATTTGATGCATGCGGGTCGTTTTAATAAGGGAAGGTAACGGGAGCCGGTAACGGAATAAATTGATTAAATAGGGGGAAGATATACTGGGAATTTCCACAGGGTGCTATAGGCGAATTAAGGGCGACAACACGGCGGTTGTTGGCGGGCGAAACTCGGCGTACAGCAGGCATGAACATGGCCAGAGCAGAGGGGCTAGATTCTTTGGGAAACTCCGTTAAAGTACAGTAATGGGACATTGTTTTTATATTTTTAAAATGTGGCCACAGTGGCCACATATGTGGCCACAAACTTGGACCGGTCATTTCAGTATGTTTGATAATATATTCAAAATATTGTACTATGCGTGTGGCCACATTTTTACTGTGCCAGTATACTGTGCCCGTATAATACAGTATCCCCATATATAAAAATACTTAGGGCAAACACATGCCACTCAATCAACATTATTTAAAGAATAGGATATTCAATAATACATGACAAGTTTCCATTTCTGTATGGGCCCATGTTTGTAGCATAGTTTTCTGTGAATACATATGTGACTGAAAAATATGGTGCTGTAAGTACATTGTATAACTTAGAACAGATGTAGTTATTTCAGGTTTGAAACATTGTTACCATTAAGATATGAATAAATTTTTTCCAAACAGTGGAGAAACCCCATATCTGGTGAGACCCAGTACCAGCATTTGAAATTCTGTGTTGACTTACCATTTGACTGGATTTGAACTCCTCAGTTGCCAGCGACTGAAGTTATGCAAAACAGCATCTGGATTGCCTTCCTGGTTTTGCCTGAAACCCTTGATAGTAGGTTTTGGTAATTAAATCAGCTTTGGCAATAGTGCTTGTCCATTAGTCCCAGACAAGTAAATTTTCTTGTGGGATAAGCTGTTATGGCAAAGTTTGTAATGTACATATAGTCTAATGATGCAGACAAGTGGAATTTTCTTGGGGACAGTTTTTTCTGTATTTTTTATTTTGATCACTGCAAATGCTCATAACATTGGGGAGCAGTAGAAAACTGAATTGTAAGTGACCACATATTGGCAGCATTATTTTCTGCAGAAATAGCATAGCTATACAGCCAGGGAGTGTCTAGTCTTTCTTAAGAGCCTCTCTTAGTTAATTCGTCATCGAAGAAAATTGCTAATGAATATTGTAAATAAATGAAGGGGCGATCATAGTATCAAGCTAGAACAAGCCAGGCCACGAAGCGGTCCTGGAGAGGAGTGAAGAAAGGGTCTTAATTTTCACAGAGTTCCAGTCACATCTGTTGGGCAGTGCTGTGGTGCCGGTCAAAAAACACACCAGCCAGGCAATAGCCACCCAAAACACGCAGGTACACTTTGATGACACATGTTGCAGCAGGTCTACAGCCGGGCAACAGTGTCAGAGGACCATGAACTGCCATGGCAGCTGTGGTACAGAAGTCTGGGCAACACTGTTTCCCTGCCGTAGACCTGCTGCAACATGTGGAAGAAAGCTGAGCAGGCTGACACAAATTTGCCAACATGCTGAACTACCATGTACACAGGTGGGTCTAGTCTCAGCCCAGAGTGAGATTTGGTTCCTGGGCAGTGTGTTAAGGACAGATTGTACACCAAAAATATCTTTGGTAACTACTACCCGAAGGGGATCATAGAATGAAAGGTCTGATTGTAAACATGTAAAAGGAAACAGCATTGCTAGTTTTTACTTTTTTTTTGGTCATAAATGTCCATTTTAAGTGTTCATTTAAAAAAAAAAAAAATTCAACATGTTTTTTTTTTGCTCAAACAGGTATTAAATTAGAACTGTTTTATATTTCCAGAAGGTGTTCTGATGTAGGGCCAGTGATTTTCCGTTTTTTCCTAAATCGAAGGGGAATTGTGCATTTTTTTCATCCTTCAAACATAATTTGATATTTTTTCTTATCTGAATTATATATAAATATATAGCAGTGAAATGGAATTTTTAAAATTTTTTGCTGAGGAAGCAGAATTCCTTTTTTTTTTTAAACAAACAATCAATGGCCCTACTGATGTATGATGTCACCTAGGCTGCCTTCCATATTTAATACACAAACCTTGAGGGGGCACCAAGCTGAGATACACATTTTTAGCAGACATTGTGTACTCTGTTGATCAGCCTCATTGGTCTTATCAGTGTGGTATACATACATGTATTAGTTGACGCCTGCTTCAGCTATTGAGAACACAATCACAGGAGCTGTCAGCTTGTCTGGGTTGATTTCTGCCTTTTTCTTTCTTTATTAATCCTCATTATATGATGAAAATCTCAAGTTTAGTAAATTTGATTATATTTATGTACACATTGCTTCATCCATAGTAAAAGTGGAATATGTGTACTTGGTCAGGTTTCCTTGTTTTTGTCAGTTTCAGTGAGCTGTCATTGCATTAGCTGTAGCATTTAGTCGAAGTGACATCACAACCCCTCAGTTACATAACCACGAAAACTTGATATCAGCTTACCCAGTTGGGAAAAAAGTTTGTATTTTCTGATATGGGTCCACGTTTATTGTGTAAAACAACTTAAAAATTGTAACTTTTCACGTGTTTTATAAAATTCTGAATTTTATTTGCAGAATTAATATGGACATTATAAAAAAATCCCAGGGGTATTCTTTGATCGTGTTTATTTTGGAGCTGTGAATAGCTAAAATTTAAGATTATATAACACAGTTCCAGGTACTTTGAAATTTGAGAAGCTGTATTTAAAAAACAAGCCTAAATTGAAAAAAACAACAAAAAACATAAAAAGGGTGGGGGGAGGGGTGTTAACACACATTCGTCCACCAGAATTTGATGTGTGTGTATTTTTTTTTCAACTTTTGTGTATGCATGAAAAATGTCACACCATTGTCACAAATCTGTACATTTTATTTGAACAATTATCTCATAATGAAGTTTAATTTATTTCCAGGTTTGAAATCTTTGGATAATTCCCTTTTCCTTGAAATATGTAGTTTTAAAAAGTTAGCAATAATACTTTTCAATCTACATGTATGAATCCCCAAAGGTACAAGTAATGAAAACATGCTGTTGGTGTATGACCAGTCTTTGAACCCTTTCCTGGCCAGAATAAGACTGTCAATAGCTTTTCATTGTGTGGATTGAGAAGAACCCTAGGTGGGGAAGGAAAGCTAATGACTTTGGAGAGCCATCATGATAGGTCATATTTACAATTTTCAGCAAAAATATTTCTTATTTACATCTGGGCACATTTGAGTAGGGAATTGCTATCTTGTACCTGATTTAATGCTTCTGTAAATGTCCCACTTTTTTTAACCACATTTCTGCAGCCAGTGTACTGAACAGAATAACTGCACATTATGACATATAGTCCATTATATAGATAAATGGACCAAAAATAAAAATCACTGCTAGAACCACTTTTTCATTATCTTGGGGAGATGTGTGAAAAGTGTCTGAATCAAGTAACAATTACATGCATGTACAGTGGAATGGGACCACAGTTGCAGCCATTAACACTTCCGTATTCACTACATTGTTGTTCATTCCCCAAATTATTTTTGACTGCAAGGCGCAAACTTTGTAATAGTAGGGCCAATGATTTTCCATTTTTTCCCAAAACTGAAGCGGAATTGTGCATTTTTTTTTTCCATCCTTGAAATGGAATTTAATATTTTTTTCTCATGTGAGTTATATATAAATGTATAGCAGTGAAACGGAATTTGAAAAAATTTGCTGATGGAGCGGAATTCCTCTTTTTTTGAAACGGAAAATCATTGGTCCCGTAATAATACACACTAATAATTGATAAGAACATTTGATCAGCACGAAATTTGTGCATAGTGTCAGCTAGTGGCAGTGAAAAATTCTGGTGTCTTTCCACCTTTGACTCAAGTGCGCTAGCCTGTACTGCTGATAGTGTCGTGCATTTGGGTAAAAAAAAAATAGCTTCTATCATTTTGCTGAGCTGGCATGAATAAGGTCATGATACATGTGTTCAAGTGAATATATACAACTGAATACAGTAGTTATGCTTGAAAGACAACCCTCGGGCATTTAGCCTATTAAATTCTGCTGGAACTAGAGATGTGTGGTCTGAAAATACACATCTCCAGCACCACCAGAATTTTATCAACGCGCAATGATGCCAGTCTTTATGGACCACCTGTATTCAAAGACCACAGGATTTTTTTTCAGGTCATAAATGAAAGATTACAGGTCTAAGGTATTTGCATGGGTTTGTATGCAGTGCTGTTTTAAAAACTTGTTATTTTGTTAAATGTGGGCACTTAAATTGTAAAGCATGTTCATTTGAACAGTGACCTATGCACCAGGAAAATGTTTGTTTCTGGATGTGATGTAATTCAACCATTCAACCTTCATGAAAATATTTGGAATGCATTACCTGCCTGTGCCCTCGCCTTCCCCTTATACATTATATAAAGTGACAGCCACTGGTTGGAAGCCTAAACCAGGGGTTGCTTTAACTGATGTGGGGTGGGGTGGCTTTGTTCATTATCCATTATAGTGTGGTGGTACTTACAATATGTGACCATTGCCATGATAGACCACCTGCTGTTTTTGGCCTCATTTCAGGGGCAGGAATCAATCTGTTTGTAAAATTACCTCCCGTGAGACACCACTTGTTGCATATGACCACTTTTTCATAGCAGAACAGGTGGTCATATAAAGATGCTAGATATATTTTGCATATCTAGGCCTATACTGTCTATACATGTGCACGTATATCCTTCCAAAATGAAATGTTAAAAGCCTGACTCACTAATAAGTTGTTTTACATTGGTAATAAGAAAGCTAACATTCTACATGGAAAAAATATGATGGGCTGCAGCCATTTGAACCACGATATGTTTAAAATTGGTATAGCAAATTCTCCTGCTTGTGACTGTGGTGCCCAGGTAGAAAATTTGTTTGATTACTTCTCTGGGTGTATCAAATAGTATACACAACTAAGTGGAATTTATTGCACCAAAAAATCATACTATTGGATCCTTTCATGCTACAAACAATCCCAAGTGTATTAAGGCAGTAAACCAAATTATTTTTGACAGTACCCACACATATATTTTAAATACTGGCAGATCCAAGTAAAGCCCATGCCTTTTTCACCCAGGTTGGTGCACAAACCTTGTTTGTGATGGGGGGTGGGTTACGTACAGACTGGTACAAAACAGCTTTCCGCATGCAGTACTTGGTGTGTACAGAGTTGTTTGGCCATGTCAGGTTATGACAATGCATACTTCTTGTAATTGTAACTGTAATGTCTTATCTTCTTATATGTGTGTCTTTGTCAATGTGGTGTCCTGTGGCCCGTCTTTACCTTTCTTTCTTTTTTTTCTTTTTTCTTTTTTTTGCAAGAGGGATTTATATAGGCTTTTATCCTGTTGCCCTTGCCCAATTATTTTTTCTGAATAAATATGTTTAAAACACAAAAAATTGACCATTTTTTTTTTCTTCTAAAATGAAATGTTGAAAAGACTGACCAATTTCGAATGTTAGACTGCACATTAGAAAGGATCTAAATTCCACACAAGAGACCCAATTTTGAAAATTCATTGTATGGTATGAATTAGCTCAGTCATCAGCATGGTATCATGAAAACTGAACCTAAACTTCTGCAAGCTTAAGTCAATATTATGTCAGTAATGGACACATAAGCCTGACTGTACTCATTTCAAAATACATGTACAAATGTATCTTCTTAATTTTCAGAGTGTACAGTACCTCGGTGTAGTTCAACTGATCACTAGCTCTGTCTCTCTTCAACTGGAAACTGACAAACCTTATCGATACAGATACTGAAGTACAAGTGAAACTCCCAAGTTACCACTACAAAAGCTCCTAACAACTGTGCGTCCCAGCAACTAAGAGATCGTGCAGCACATGCACTGCAGTACTGAGGATTCTGCTTACAAACACACCTAGGAAGGCGATCATCCAAGACTGACCAAGTACTACAACTGTACCAACTGTCGTTTTGGTGAAAAACCCTCCTGGTTAGAAAAAAGAAACACACCCGGACAACAACAGGGAAGGATATCAAGCTAAGAAGCATGGCAAGTCCTCAGTGGAAGGTAAGTTAAAACGATTATTTTTAATGTGAGAACAAGTTAAGCTTTAAAAAGATTAGTAAAGATTTTTTAAGAAGCAAAGCGTATGGCAAAGTTTCCAGTGCTGGAGCATGTTCTTATTAATAAATGTTGATAGGTTGGCTGTCTACTCAGTCAGTATTTTTTTATCATGCCATGTATCAAAAAATACCAGGACATACAAATTAAAAAAGTGAAAAATAAATTTATTCGCTCATATCAAGGGGATGAATATCTGAATCAGTCATTGAAATTTTGCCGACCAAACAATCTATGAATCAATTATTTGTGAATTTATATCGTCCCAGCACTAATTAACCAGCATTTTTTTTTTTTTTTTGATGCAATGTTGATCCCTCTGACATGTTTACGAGAATATTTTTTTAAACATGCCTGGACAGATTTTGTCCAAACATGATGCAAATGTAGCTTTTGAGACAAACATGAAGTACATAAATTTATTGGTCCCTGTGATCCATTCATTTTATTTGATGTCTAATCTCCAGTGATGTTTGTTATCACAAAACGTTGCGAGTTCATCTTTGCCTGCCCAGTCGTTGGCAAGTACAGTGGAGACCCTCTTGCAAATTTTTGTTTTGTTTTTTTGTATAGTCCCTCTCATTATTGCTATGCACCCACCTTTACAGTGGAGTGGCACATTTGAAACTGCCTTGAACATTGCATATTTTCAAGTATGTTGAAGTATCATTTGTCAAAAGATGAACTGCTGATCTTCATTATGGCAAGCAGTTTCATGGTCAAAACTATATATACATAAACACACACACACACACACACACATATACAGTGCTCCCTCTTTATAACACCCCTCATTACAAGGCGGTTTCTGATATAACACGGTGGGTCCCATGAAAATAGTTTTCCCATTACTTATATGTTAAAACTCCCTCTGTTATTAGGCGGTTTTGCTGTAACACGGTGTACCCTGTGGAGTGGACCCCAACACCAGCATTATAAAGAAGGAGCACTCTCTCTCTCTCTCTCTCTCTGTGTGTGTGTGTATGTGTGTGAGTGTGTGTGTGTGTGGTGATCAACTAATCTGTGATGTTTGCATTTACTATCATGGTTCAGTCACCTCCTGGTTGCATATGTAAAGAAAAGTATTTTATTTGACACATTAAAGCATACAGTTGCTGCTCCTGTCCCCTGCCAATGTTATAACAGTGATATAAAACATTGACTAAAACTGCAATGAGAAGACTAGGCAAGTGTTGATAAGAACAGATACACGGTGTGCCAAATAAGCCTGATGCGTTTCGTCCTTCACTGGACTCATCAGAGGCTAATGAGTAATGATTGACCACAGGTTGAGCATAACTCTAGTCTTATGCCGAGCAGTACAGAGAGTTGAAATCTTCCAACTCCACAGTCTAGTGGTTCAATCAAAACTGAATGCTGCGTTGTGTGTATGGCCTTTATATGACTAAAACTACACAATGATAATGGCCTCAGTATTTGTCACATGCCAGGCATACAGCCAACAAAATGGATGGTCAAGCTTTGAATGTGAGAAGGCAGAAAAAGAAAAAAAGAAAAGATTCTGCAAACAGTACAAAAAACCTCTCCAAGTGAACCCCTTGTCAGTGAACACTTTTTGCGGTCCCATTTTACCCGATTGTATGTAACATGGAGCATTCAAATCAAATGGGATTTCACATGTTATTAGTGAACGCCTTACTTCTATGACCAGTGTGCATCTAATGAATTTAAAACAAAAGTTGTAGCAATTTAAATTATGCTAATCAGCAGCATTGGAAATTTTAAAACTTTAATATCTTCAAAACTATGATAGATAGAGATGTCATTTTAACTTCTACTAGGGGGTTATTGACCATTGCGCATGTAATGAATCTCAAACTAAAATGTTGTATCAATTTAAATTATGTTACTTAGCAGCATTTGAAACTTTAAATCTTGAATGTCTTCAAAACTATTATAGATAGAGATGACATTCCAACTTCTAATAGGGGGTTGCATTGCACACCTAATGAATTAAAAACAAAAGTTGTAGCAATTTAAATTATGCTAAGTAGCACCATTGGAAATTTTAAATCTTGAATAACTTCAAAGCTATAATCAACAGAGATGCCATTCCAACTTCTACCCCTGTGTTATGGACTAGTACACAGCAATAAGCTTTGAAGACACACACACACACTGATTTGCTATGCAGCAAATCCTCTTTTGTAGTTTTGGTGTTTAGTAGTTGTTCACTTGGACTCATAGCTCCACTTACATGCCTCAGCATAGTTCACATGCTGTGTGAGATCTCCTGTGGAGGCAATGACGGTTGATTGGATGATTTTTTTTTTTTTTCACCTTCTTAATTCGGTGAATTTTTATCTCAGGTTACACAAGTGATATTGTCATGTGTGCATAGCCTGAACTTTTTAGCCAGTAAAACTACATTGTACACATATGGTGAACTTTACTGACATGAACCGTACATTGCACAGTATAGTCACAGACAAAAAAAAAAAAAAAAAAAGGAAACAAAAAGCAAAGGTGTAACATACAAATAAAGTCACAGATTGTATTTACAAGTGTCAGGTGCCCCAGGGGATAGATCTGCAGATGGCTGAATCATCACCTAATGACCCTAGCATTCATATGTATATGTAGGTCCGTGCAATAGTACAATACAATTGACATTACATGTATCATCATATTGAGTACCAAGTGTGTACGCCGTGTGTGTCTTTACAGTTAACAGTTTCATCCTTTCATATTCTTTTTATGTAAAGGGCACCTAATAAGTCTTATAACAGATAATATCTTTGTAACAGATCTACAAGCATATAGTGGTACCTCTTTTGAGAGACGGGCGGGTCAAAATGCGATCTCTCAAAACAGGTGGTCTTTCATTAGAGGTACAACGACATGGAAAAGATTTTTTTTTTCACCTTCCCGTGCTAGAGTTACGCTGTTATTAAAACATAAGTTTTAATATTGGAGAGACCGTCAAATTTTTACCCTGAAACTGTAACTTTACATTTCTCCTGACCCCACACAGGGCATCCAGGTGAAAATCATTCACCTGAATCTTTCAGCCCAACATAATTTGCACCGCCTAACCCTGGCTGGTGTCATGTGATCACCTGTCCATATTTGGATGGATCACAGATTCAAAAAATTCTGTTGAATCCTTTCCACTGTGGCAACAATACCACAGTAATGCACGTCGCTCTTTCACGTAATTACACCCACTCGTATTACGTGACAATGGCAAAGTTACGCATGTATATATAAAAAGGGCTTCTTAACGGTTTCCCCCATTGCCTGATGAGATCAATTGAGATCGAAACCGGTCGCAATCTTTTCTCCAGCTATCAAGGCACTAGTCTTGTCATATACGCTGACATGGAAAAGATAGCACAGTGTTATGAGAGAGCAGTCTTATAAAGATATGCAGTCTCTCATTTGAGGGGTCTCTAAAGAGAGGTACCACTGTACACATGCATATTAAATAGAGTGTTTTAAAGGCTGTGTATGCTGTGTCTCATTCATGAATCCATGCAACTTAACCCTGACGTTTATAGTGGACACCTCCAATCAGTGAACCCTTAAGCCCAGTCCTCAGAGCATTCCATTCACTAATCTGAGGTTTTATTGTATTTCCTAATTTTTAGCTTTGGTTAGGGCCTGTATTTTTCCGTTTCAAAAAACAAGAAATTCCGTTTCAGCAGTTCTCTTTGTCTGTGAAACACATTATGGCAAAACAGTAAATTCCATTTCAGAGGTGACAAAAATTCATTATTCCTCTCCATTTCCGTTAAAAACGGAAAAATACAGGCCCTATTTGGTGACTCGGGACTCGAGTTCTCAATCATCACAACATCTAGGTCATTCTTATCAACCACAATTGAGTTGTAAATTTACAGAAAATATAAGCAATGTGTACTGTTATTTTACAGTGAAGTCAACACAAAAGTTAAAACAGGACATGTTATTTTACTTTTTTTTTTACAACTTATGTGGATGGTTAACTTTGGCCAGGTAAACAGCAATAGCCACAGTTGTTGGGTGATTATAATGTACTGAACCCCAATGAAAAGTATCCACATAAAAAAATTAACACATTAATTTTGTAAGTTACTAAGTACTGTGTGTGCATATATGCATGGTTTGGAGCCTACATCAGGGTCATTCAGGACAACTTTTTAACTTTTGCTGGGTTGTTACATAATGCATGTGACTTTTGTGCACCGAATATGGCTTCTGACCACCACTCCTATTGGATGGCTAAAATGACCTGATGTTTTCAGTGGGTTCAAAAAGGGATGTTCAGCCAAGAAAAAAGCCAGTGGTCTCAGGTGTGTTGAGGCGATCATGCCGCGTCTGAGCCAAGGTCAAAGACACCATGCTTTGGGGCTTGCAGAGGGTGGAGTCCCAATCACTCAAATCGCACAAAGAATGGGGTGTACTCGGCGCACCATCCAACGACTAATTGAACGGCAACAAGAAACTGGATCCGTAGATGATCGGCCTAGGCCTGGCCGAGAAAGACTGACAACACCTGGCCAAGACCGTCACATCCGGCTGATGCACCTGCGAGACCGTTTCCGTACAGCAGCCCAAACAGCCCGTGAGACTCAAGGGGTGAATCACCGTCCTGTCAGTAGTTCTACTGTGGAGAGGCGACTGAGGAGCAGTGGCCTAACAGCCAGAAGACCTTACAGGGGTAACCTGCTGACCCAACCCAGAAGAGAAAGACGACTGCAGTGGTGTAGAGCACACTCCAGGTGGACTCGCCAGCAGTGGAATACCGTCCTTTTTACTGACGAGTCCCGTTTTTGTGTCAGCAGAGCAGATGGCAGAGAACGTGTGTGGCGCCGGACTGGGGAGAGATATGCAGATGCCTGTGTCCGTCAGGCAGATCGATGGGGTGGACCCTCTGTCATGGTGTGGGCAGGCATCAGCAACCGCTACCGGACACCCCTAGTGGTCATTCAAGGGATCCTCAATGCTAGGCGGTACATTGATGAGGTGCTGGAGCCGCACATGGTCCCATTTATGGAGCAGCATCAAGATCTGGCGATCTTTCAGCAGGACAATGCACGTGCACACTCTGCAAGATTAACAATGAACTTTCTCAATGAGAACAACATCAATGTCATGGAATGGCCAGCGTTCTCACCCGATCTGAGCCCTATTGAACATTTGTGGGATCAGTTAGGCCAAGGTATTCAACGGAGGACACCTAGGCCTACTACCCGAAACCAGCTGATCCAAGCTCTGCAGGAAGAATGGAATAATGTTCCCCAACACAGAATTCAAACCCTGGTCAGCAGTATGCGCCGCAGATGTATAGCATGTGTTGATGCTCGAGGTGGCCACATCCCATATTGAACAGAAAAATTTGTGTGACTTTCAATTAGGGCAGTTAATGACATTTTTTGCCTGTAAGTGACGTTAATGTCGGTAGAGCGTGACATTATTTTTACGCCAGAAAAGTGAATGCTTTGTTAAGTTCTAAGCACGTCTAGGTATGAAATGTTTCAAGTATAAACAATAAAATACTTCAAAATTGGCATGTGGATACTTTTCATTGGGGTTCAGTATATGTTGCTCAGTTCCAGGTGTGTGTTCTCCGAGTTATCAGTAAAAACAGCCATTAAAGTATTTTTAAAACATTAACTCACTGTCTTAACCCTTGCCCCTCAAATTATTTGGGTTTTGGTCTGCTCCACTCCTTGATATACTAAAAGTGTGATATGTACAGATCAAAACAGTTGCTGACCCATGTGTTGTGGGAATAGGTGTTTGCACAGTATGTAAAGTATGACTGATTCAACATTGTAGTTTTCAGAAGTGACATTTCATTTGTGGTAAAATGTTGATATTTATTTGTCCAGGCAGTATAAATTTTATATGCATCAATTGTCAGTTGTTTTACGGTGGGGAGAAGTGTTGAAATCTGCACCAAAATGACCAGTTTGTGCTCCCTAAATGGCCATTTTTATTTATGTTTAGAGTGCTTGGTGCTATGGAAAAGCCCAAAGTTGGTTGTTTTGTGGTACTGTCATCATATTGGCTGAATTTGGTGTGCCTTTACATTTCCCTCCGTACATATAAATCATTCAAATCTGAGGATAATATGTACTTACGTACCAAACTACAAACGCATGCTTCATCCTGCTGTTTCGTTACAGTTTTGATATGCCAATAAGAAGGAAATGATGCCAAAAATGAAAAATACCTATAGGTCAGTTGATAAGTTTCATTATTCTATAAGAAATTACTTTTAAAAAAATGGAGAAATGATTTTCTTTCCTCACAGAGAGGTTGGAAAGTATGGACTGACAATGTCCATAAATGATGCTTTATAAGCAAGAGGCCTATCCAATGGTATCTCTAAAACAAGTTTTTTAATATGTAATGTTATTTCATTGACATTTCATGAAACAAAATTGGACTGAGGATGGGTGTATGTACATGATTTGTATGTGACATTTTTCTGACCAGTTCTAATTGATTTGGTATTGTTAACTAGTGCCATTTACTGTATTATGTTAGGTATAGGCCAAAATGTGGAAATCTTCAGAACAATAGCATTAAAAATGCAGTTCATAAAATTTGATGGGATTATATGGGAGGTCAAAATGTTCTTGTTACTTTAAACGATTCCTTCGTTAACCTCTATGGGCCCTCTAATGAAGGTCACCACAGCACAGGACTATCATGGTACTCAAGTTTAAACAGCCATGCAATGAGTGGGAATCTAGCAATAAGGTTGCAGTTTAGGGATGGATTTTTTTGGTGATATTTTGTTTCTTTCTATGACTTCTGTAGTTGACAATTTTGATCTTCATAAAAACCAAATTATCACATTTAAAGAATAACAAAAAACAGCACCCCTAAGTTTGGACTAGGCACATCACAAAATTTCAGCTTCTGTCACAATCATTTTTTTGAGTGCATGTATTCCAAAATAAGATTAGACCCCATAACAATAAGTATTGCATTTTGAAATCTTTTGTTTTTAGGTCGGAGGATTTCAATCACACATCTGTACAAAATAGAAAATTTATAGTTCATAAGGGATAGAAACAAGCAAAAACAGTGAACTCACAACTGAATTATCATAGATGTATTATCATGACAGAACATGTGATGTTTTCATTTTTATTCTGCGTTTGAGGTGGCCTGACAAAAGGCTGAATTTACATACATGTTATATGTACACTTTGTGAAATGGTAGACATGAGTGTGAGAGCTCCCATCATTTTAGGTTTGCTGAGCAGAATGCAAGAAAATGTTGATCATTATTTTATTTAGGGGCTGTCCATAATTGCAGACATTTTCACAAGTGTTTAAAAGTTAACCTTTTTTGGGACAACCCCCCCTCCCTACCCCCCCCCACCCCCCCCCCCCCCCATGGTGAAACGGTACACTTGTTAAAATCAACATTTTTTTATTGCTAGCTATAAGATGGAGAGTTAGCGGAGAAGTCAACAAACTCCCCTTATACTGGCATTTAGTGTTTTCAGTGACACTTTGTCCCCAAATGGATGCAGCCTGAGCCAAGGGAAGGTGATGAAAACATCTAATGCAGGTGCACAGTCATAAGCTACAACGCTTGTAATGCATACAAACTGAATTGAATGAATGTGGTTGTACCATGCAAAACACACATATTATAATGCCTCACTCATTTTTTCTGTCTGTCTGTCTCCCTGAAAAGTTTTTTCTTCTGCTTTAAACTCCATAGGGATAGTGGAGTAAACTACAGTGGGATTAAAAATCAACATTTTTCCACCAGGTTTAAAGTATGCACTTGGGCTTGACCCCCCCCCCCCCTCCCCCCAAGGCTGCATTTTGTAAACTTGTGAAAATAACTACACTTTTGGATGGCCCCTTAATTGTTCAAAGTAACATTCTTGTTGTATTTACACTATGTGGCAAGGATGAATAATGCCTGGAAAGATTTAACTCAAATTTACAGTGAAAAAAATCCCCTTGGCTAAAAAATAAACTGATATAATTCCTGGGTCACCGTGACCTATTTTATGACTAGCACATCATGCTACATCTCTCCTTCAGTCAGTTACTACATGTATGTTAAAAATCATGAACAGATCATGTTCCAAACTTTCCGAAATTTAGCACAAAAGTACTTCAGGGGCTCTAAAAATTTCTAAGGTGTTAGAGGAGGCCTGTACTATAATGTATTAGAGAATGTGCATGTCCAGGCATCCTCAGCTACTTTCAGCTGGAGTTACATTGAAGTATTTGACAATTGGACTAGACTCCCTCAAACGGAGCCCATCATGTCAGTGACTGAGACTTGATGAATGATGCCTCACTGTGAGGAACATTGTTGCATTGATATTAGTTGGACCCACAGGAAGAGCCAGTTACTGAAACAGTGGATGCATTCAATAGAAAAAAAACATTTCAAACATTCTGTAACTACTTTATTTAAAATTGAGCACTCATGGGTGTTTTGCTGTACTAATTTTGGCCCAGGGTTCATGGATTTCAGGTCAGAGCAGCTTTAAAGTAAACAAATAGTGGTGTGGCTTGTGAGTTGCAGGGCAAGAATAAGAATGATGTGAAACATGTGAAAGGTGGTGTTCACTCAGTGGCAAAATACATTCAACTCTTGTTCCCAATTGTGTAAAAACCCACTGGTACTTTTGACCTGTATCCACTATTGGGGCAACCTTCTCCACCAAGCTCTATCTTTGACTCAGTGGGGGTTCTTGGCTCCAGTGCCCAGACAGTGCTGCTACTCAATTCATGGCCTGGGGGTGACTTCAGTGTCTGATACAATATTCCTATTCTTGGGCCCACCGCCACCCACAACTGTTCATGAATGCATTGTGTTTACATTTTTAGGCAATGCTCATGCTGGAAAAGTCCCATTATAAATTGTACATTACATTCATTCAACAAATTCGCCTGTCGTTAACACTGATCACACTTGTATATATTTTTGATACTACCTCTTCAAAATATCCAATCGAGACTAATCCAAGGACTTGTCAGCCATTTTGAAAATTGTTGATTCATTGGTTTGTAAATGAGGATAGTGATGGGACGATCTTGGGGGCTTTATGATATATAACACAAAAGTATATATTTGGCAAATATTTCAGAGCATCAATAATGATGTGATATATGCTGTGGCCATGATTCACTTTGATATCCAAATCAAATGTATTTTCATGCGACTGTCTCGCAATGCATTGGGCTATGTTGAAAATGGTGCTCACCAATGTGCATGATTAGCTAGGGTACAGTATTGCATTTGGATTTGTAACTAACAATGATAACCGCTTCGGACACAATCGAGGGGGCAGACTAAAGTTAAGATAGTAAGTCATTTTTAAAAAATACTCTAATAACCATTTGCCTCAGTAACTAGAAGAATAGACAACTGGAACCTAGCAAAATATTTCAATAACAATCACTGAAACAACTGAGGCTATGCTATGTCCCTGCAACAGTGTCATCTGATCTGTATGTCCACGTTGATGATGTTATGATCATATGCAAAGTAATTAATGATGATGATGATCATTATCTATTTGAGGGCAAATTATCATTTTCTGCAGTGAAATTCAAAAGTAGTAACTCACTGTAGATCACATGACCTAAACATTGTTACAACTAAATTGTGATGGGCCTGCATCAGTGACATGCATTAATATACAGTGGTACCTGTCTTGAGAGACCCCTCTAATGAGAGACTGTGTATCTTTTTAAGACCACCCTCTGAGAATATTGTGCTATCTTTTCCATGTTATTTTACCTCTAATGAAAGACCACCTGTTTTGAGAGACCACATTTTGACCATCCCTTGGGGGTGGTCTCTCAAGACAGGGACCACTGTACAGACAAAGTCAAATGTGTGTGAGGTATGTTTGATTATATGTCAGACATAATATTGAATAACTGACGGACGTAATCAAACTGGGCACTTAAGGTCAGCAATGAAAGCAGGCCTCAGGCATTTTTTTTAAATACCAAATTAAACATAAAATAGAAATCTTATATGGCTTGAGAGTAGCTACTCTTTTTCTTCTCACTTGGGATCATTGTTAGTGGGGAAAACCGCTGGTGACCCATGGTCACTTGTGATTTTCCCATGCAACAAAGATCCCTTTGGAGAGGAAAATAGTAACTGGCTCTCAGCCATGCAAGATTCTCTATGAAATATGCATTTTTAGGTTTTTTGTCTAAGATTTACCCCATAATGGACAAGAGGCCTCCTGAAAAAGAAAAAAAAAATTATGTAATCTTACTTCATGAAATTTAAAAAGTATTTATTTGCAGGTGATCTGACCGGTGCCCCAGGTGATAATGTTTCCATTATATTTCAGGTTCTGTTATGTATCTTGTGATGACCAGCCTATGTTCCAAAATCAGAGAGAACAAGGATACAAATATCCTAGTTCCCTAATATCCCTTGCCTCCTAAGCAGACTTTCTTGGGGCGATACACTATGTTGGCCCCCCAGCGAAAGTCTGCCCGGCCGTGTCGCAATACCATTTCAAGAGGCAATTAGCAGATCTGGCGATAATGTTGTCAGGCGCCGCTGGGCCAATGAATTGTACTTCGCTTATCGTGAAAGTTGCCTACTGCATTATTAATGAGCTGTGCGTCGTCCAATCAGATGCGAGCAACACGTCACTTCCCACACAGCAGTCAAAATAACTCCATGAGGTCGAGGACCCAAGGGAGTAATCCAATTGACACCTTCTCAAACATGGATTACCTGCTTGTGTATCTGTGACTTACTGGAGTAAAAGATGTCAGAATGGAACAGGGTGCTGTGTATTGCGATGGGAAATGTTCCCGGCGTCA
Organism: Hermodice carunculata; assembly: GCA_964020975.1. Taxonomy (NCBI): domain Eukaryota; kingdom Metazoa; phylum Annelida; class Polychaeta; order Eunicida; family Amphinomidae; genus Hermodice; species Hermodice carunculata. Next base: position 72,894,282 of record OZ026614.1, on the reverse strand, counting down.
CCTTCACCCAGAATACAAGACGACACCCCTAACTTGCTCAGTTCTTGTTGATGAGATTTCATTAGACTTCCGAGCGGGCAAACTAAGATTACTACAGGTTTGGCTGGAATAGGCGTTTTCCGTTTCACCAGGTCAGGTATTAGTTGGAATATTCGGCTTTTTCCACTGCCTGTTGGTAAAATTACAAAAGTGTCTTTCTTCTCAACAATAACATTAAAATTTAAATAATGCTTACTCCTGGTGTTTGATCGCCTGATAATTTACTCCCATCTCTTGCCAACAATCCTCAAGAACTTCCCGGAATTTTTTCTCATCCATTTTCTACTTTTTTCCCGTGACACTGACGCTGTTCGTAGGCATCTAATTTAGTAATTACAACTGGGCTGAGTGCGTAACACAGTTGCCGTACATGGCAGAACAGTAGCTGGCTTCATGGGTCACATTAAGCTTGCGTCCTGCGTCATAGACGCAAAAAATAAAGAAATGACGCCTGGAAATTAATAAAACATTGTCATTTTGCGTCTCTGTGGGCGCACGCACAAAAACGCGATGCATTTTTGAAAGATACAACTGCAAAAATTACCCCAACTTCCCAAGCAGTCACGGTGTTTTGTATCGACCATTATCAATCTCGTGATTATTTATTATACTGATGGAATCCTCTGATGTGCGTCTTTCTATGTAACAAGCTCTCTTATTTGCTAAGAAAAAATATTCGTGGGGTATCCCTCCAAAAATTTGCCAGAATGGGAATGGATGGACGTCACTTCACCTCATTATAAATGCTGAGAGCACTTCCAGGCTCCTCATTGGGTGGATTTGATCACGTGCCGCTCACTGTCCAATCAAATTCGTTGTTCCCCATGTGCTTGTCTCATGTCTGCAATGTTGGGAAGGTACAAGTCGTATCAGGCAAAGATTATTGGACTAAGATGTTAAATTTTCAAATCACATTTTCACCAAGAAGAGTTCCATCGAACTAGACCCAGATAAAGGCACGAGTGAAAATTCATTACGGACGGCAAGGAAAATACGTAGATTAGTCATCGCAAGGTTACACGTGAACGAAGAGAAATTTTGCATTAGCCGGCCTAACAGCGTAACACGATGTTGTTCATCACTGTCTCTGTTGGTTCACGTGGTTATTGGTGTTTTTGAAACAAAATTTGGTTGTTTTGATTTCATTGAAATGTTTGAATGGAACAAATCTGTAGGAATTAAAAAAATTTATGATCGAAGGCCGGAAAAATGTGTAGCGGAAAACCATGCCTGGGTGCATGCCCGTGACAGGCTGTGTACACTCGCTTGTGTGTAGCACGGCTTGTGGGCCTGCCGTGTTGCTTGGTGAATTAAGTGACCGCAATTAAGATCAGACTCTTAACACCGCCTACGGTATCAAATTTTTCAGGTATATTGAAATAGAAAGTGCACAGAAATATAAATCATATAATTTCTGACAATTTTGTCACGTGGAATCAATCGCAAAAATAACAGAGCCCAGGCATGTTCAATCACGCATGCCGCTTGTTGTGCAAGCGAGTTTAACTTAAAAAAATGTCCGGTGGCACACGGTGTACAACACCAGATACTGGCACAGTGGCAGCGTGCTAGGGGTTAAGCCCCGTTCACAACCAATTTTTTGGTAGACCAGGGATGTGCTATACAGACTTAGTCGTAATAGCAGGTTCCTGGGTAGATTGAATCCATCCTTGGTACCGTCAACAACTTTTAGACCCTTTTACATCAAGCTGGCATATTATTGGTAACTTTTTATTCAATCTTAAATTTTATAATAATGAGTTACCTACGTGAGCATACAGACCCTATGTTATGTCCGTTTCTAGGCTTAAGTTACATGCATGTTTTATATATTTATCATTGTGATATATGTTAATTATACCAAATAAAATCAATTAATCAAATTACATCAAATGAAGTCCAGTTTGTACAATTTCAGACGGGACCCATAGATTCAGTTCATGGACCCACTATTTTTCCTGAAAATGGAGAAAGATGGGTCCAATGGACCCACACTGAAAAATCCTTAATGTGACCCCTGCTGGATATCGCACAGCAGAGGTGTTAATCCCGTTACCCCCATTATGTTGTTCGCACCTTCCCAGCAGGTGAACCCAAACAGTTAATTGAGCGGCGTGTGGTCAATACCCACTGGGCCGTGTAATAGCCTAGAAACAAATTGGCGCTCACAGAGTCCCTATCCCACAATCCACTGCGCGCATCCCCACACCAGGCCACTCGCTGGCTGCGATGCCAGGACGGCGCTGCCTGCTTCCAGACAGTGACGCTGCCAAAGAAAGGCAGACGTTCGCTGGGGGGGTAGTAGACCGCCAAGAACGGATGTTTAGCAGGCAATAATATCCCCCCCCCCTCCCACAACTTAATTTACTTGTATTTGACAGTAAGGTGACTCTTTTAGTACCAGCAAATGAGCATCAAAGGGTTGGCTGTTGTGGATGTGCCAAAGGGTGAGGACATGTCCTTGTTCACTGTTACAGTAAACCTACCACTGAAGAAGGTCATTTCCTTACCAGAAGCCGCCTTCTCATGCAAAACATGTGCCTTTCCATTGTTGTCTGAGAGGCATCTGCAATGCACTGGAGGGCATCAATGGCACCAAATGTATCCATATGTGGGTAGTGAGTGTCTTGGGGAGTTAAAATTTGACTATGAAGTGTCACCTACCAGGAAGTAGGTCCTGGTTAATTGTTTGGCAGGAAAAAAAATTTCAATGTGGATTGAATATTTATAAAAAAAAAAAAAAAAAAAAGATGTCTGGGCTTGTACTAGGAATTTTACAGCTGTAGTCAGTTTGGCTAAAGTTATGTTAACCTGCTCAGCCAACAGGCCCTTTTTGGACCCCAGAGGGCAGCAGTTGAGGGTGATCATTTGCATAGTTATACTTATTTGCATAACAACAAATCCCTTTGAAGTTTTGGATTGGTAATTAGCCAAATTTATGCAAAAGAACACCAGGAACTGCTACCATCTGGGGTCCTAAACTCCTCTACTGTTAATTATTTCCCATACTGGAGGAGGATGAGGAGGCATGCAGCAATCACTTTCATTGTCTGTCGACAATGTTTCCACATGATAACTTCAGCACTTTATGATCTTGGGCTTTCATTTTGTGTAGGTTAACAGTTCTCTATCAGGGCTAGGTTAAGTTCGAAGTTGGGTGACCTTGTCCAATTCCAAAGGTCACAGAGCCATGGTGATTTTGTTTTCTTCATGATAACTTGAAAAAATTTTGAGCTAGGGCTTTCACATTGCATAGGGTTATAGTCCTCTATGAGGGCTTGGTCAGGTTCAAATATTCACTGACTGTGTTTGCAATCAGGATTCACCTCCGTATACCAAAATCTTCAGGAATGGTCTGCGAGGTCTCTGTAAAATGCCCGGATATGTTGCTAGTAACAGGGGCCATAAGGTAGAACAGTATGCATGCAAATGTGAAAGGGCACAGTCATGTCTGAAGTGCAAAGGCCTACAAATTAACAGAGCTGTATCATGGTCACTCATGCATTTGTGTGGTGCATCTGTCATACAAATATGTATCTATGAATGATCGCAGGTAAAATAAACATAAAAAAAAAGTTTGATGCAGTCAGGATCATGACTATTTGCCCCCATCAATCCTCACAGAAAAGACATTTCATGAATAACTAATTAACTTTGCTAAGGGGATGACTGCCAGCACTGGTGGCTGCCTCATTTTGACTTATTTCCTCTCGTACTAAAAAGGGGGCTCAACATTAAATAAGATATCTGTACCCAAAAAAGTGAGTATGAGTCAAAAAGTCATGTTACAGGTGGCAACTTTAGTGAGGAAAATAAGACTATAATCCTGTGTGATATTAGCACTTGTATTCTGTCAATTCCTGACAAGGCAAATAAATTATCCCAACAGCGGACCACTCAGTCTCAGGCAAAGTGGAACTTTCTGCTGTGACTAAAGGTATAATACAAGTTGCTTTATTTATGTGTTATATTAGCGGTAGTGATTATATAATTTCTATAATGGGCCTCAAGGCCAAATTAAAACCTTCTGAATTGAAATAAACTCTTGCAACTCTACACCAAGAGGACTGTATTGTGAACAAAGTGAAACTGATGTGTTCTGGTTTCTTCTTCAGAAGACAGAAGATTCTCTGCCTCCCCCCCCCCCTTTTATGGCAGTGCCTTGTAAGCTCTGCTGACCAAAGGTTCCAGAGCTCATGCGATCACTCATGTCTGTCTGATTGTCCGTCATTCCGTAAAATTTTGCGTTTGATTGCGATATAGTCCACCGTTTTGAAGATAGCCTCATGTCACTCCTAGGATGTACCCCAAGTAAATGAAAATCTAGGTCGAGTCTGATATAGGTGGCACCACCAATAGTATTATGTTATATGTGTGTCAAAATGTGAAAATTAGTGGGATTATGGAGTTCAAAATTGCAGGTGCTTATAATACTACTGGCACCACCTATAACTTGAAGGAAATTATGAGCCCAAATGTGGTGAATGATGTGAAATTCCATATCTTGAAAAATAATTGCATTAGACATGTCAGATTTCAAGGATATATAGCTCGTGTCCAATGCTAGTATGTTATATAATATCAGAGACCTTTGACAATTTTTCTTATGTCACCAGTCCTGTAAAGTTAAAAAGAGATGATTTTTTAATTGCAGGGTGTAGCTTGGAGAATTTATGGCAAAGAGAATTGAGCCTCTGGATCAAAATTGCACTCGGGTATATTGTACATAAATGTATACTGTCTCGGTGATTTACCTGTGGGTTATCATGATCCAAAGATTATGGAGTTTGTCACTTACCCAAGTTTATTGTTTTTCTTCAATAACTCAAAAAGTTATTACCTGATCTGAACAAACAGACCATGAATGGAAAGGTAGAAGCAGGATCATAGTTTGAACATAACAATTTTAAAATCTGAGTTGAAGGGCAGATCATTAGTTGGTATAGCGGTTATTTTGTGAATACTTATTACTTTTAGGACCTTCAAAGTGTGTGAAAATGTACATGGACTACAATGTTGGTGACGCCACCCACATTATTATGTAACATATGGGTCACAATGTAAAAATCTTGTGACCAGTCCAGCATCCGTAATTTTTTATGGATCTGCATGAAATTTAGTTGGATTGTGGAGGAGGTCAAAATCTCAGTTGTATATGATACTAGTGGCGCCACCTGTACTTTGACGGAATTTATGTGTTAAAATGGCTTGAATGCAACAAAATTCCATGTCTTGCAAAGTAATTGAATAAGACATGCCAAATTGATAGGATATATGGATCATGTCAATTGCTATTATGTTGTATAATATCTGTGGCCTTGACATATTTTTTGTGGGTCACCAGGCCTGTAAAGTTGAAAGAGTTTATTTTAAATGGCAGGGTGTAGCTTTGACATCAATGGGGAAGACAATTTATTTTTAGTGATAGTCATCAGATTATATGTCAGCAGAACATTGGACCCATGGGCCTCATGTTATTGTACAGGTTTACAAAATTGCAAAGCTTGGAGGTCTATATGTTGAATTTGGTATGCTCAATATCAGGGCTTTCCCACAGGCCCTATAGCCCTAGAATTCTAGGGCTTTAAAACTGGTCTCCCCAGTATATTTAATAAGAGGCTAGGGCTTTAATTTTTCTTTGGGACTATTTTTAGCAATCGCCCTACATTTTCAGAATTTCCAAGGAAAACCTGCAATAGTGACCTTTCCGCCCCGAAACCAGTCAAAACTGGCTAGTGGTCAAATGTCTGCTTCAGTATTTTCAACTAATTTTAACAGTAATGAAAAATAGTTTGACTGTGGGTGCCCCTGTATTGTATCCCTGACCCTCCACCCCCACCCCTCGAACTGTCAGAAGAGACTCAAACAAATAGGCAGTTAGGATTAGAAATGAACAAAGAGAGAGGGAGAGAGCACTTCTCTATAATGATGCTGCCCTGGAGTTACTGGGGCGGGGGGTGGGTGGGTGGGAGGTTAACAAGGTATAGGCCATAATGCATATATATTGCAATAATGTACATGTACTCCTCCCCAATACCATGATTTATGGAAATAAAGTAACATTACACTAATATTGAGTTGCATGGTCTTTCATTGTCCATTAACTTCAAAGAAACCAGTTGAATGGATCACAGCCAAGGAACGTAGCCAAAATAGAGGAACAATAATTGTGGCAATAAGGATGAAACAGGAATAGCTACCAGAAGAGACTGGAGTGGAATATCCTGATTAGATTGCCATTCATATAGTTGAGCTCATTACAAAATAAACCTCTGGGTGGAAGTCATTCAAGCACTTTTAGAAGCTTTTGGAAGCTGGGTCTATAATGACAGAAATTATTTATAATTATATTGCATCAAATTTTCCCGTGGTCTAATCTATTTAATACAAAGAGAAACTTCACAAACCTAATTCTGTAAGCCCATGTACCATTTGAACACTATCAAGTCCGATATTCTAAGAGCAAAGTCCTATTCCGTACCATTCACTGAAAAACTGCATAGTTCTAAATCATAATAGCAAATCAATTTATGTGTGTGAAGCAGTGACTGCCCGAGTAAGTTGCCATTTAGCCAAATGTTTCTTTCATTTGGCGAATAAAAATTGTAATTTAAGGCAGATTTATTAAATGTCAGTTACTTCACACATCTTCTTTCCCCCAACAATTTAGCTTATGATTTGGCAGGTATGTATCAGGCTTTGCACATGTACTAAAATGAGGGAAATTTTACAGGGCACAAACATAATAAATTAGCAAAAGTACTCAACCGTAGATTCATTAGGGACAGCTGGTCATAAAGTGTATCCTGGTATAGGTTGGGTTGTAAGTCAGTGTGAATTTGAGTTTTTGCCTGCTGCAGTGAACACGTAACTAAAGTAGGAGAGTTGCAAATGTTGAGAAATAGAAAATGTTCTCAATTCACAAGTGTTTTAAGGTTACTATGGTTGTGCAAGAATGATTCACGTACTGTGGGCCGTCCTTAAACTTTACAGGCTCAATGGTTAGTAACTGCTTTTACTAGAAGCAGATGGAAGAGATCAGAAAGAAGTGGCTAAGCTATGAAGTGAGACCCACAGGCGACATGGCCTGTTCCCCTGCTCAGGCTGGTTGTAAAGCTTATTATGGAAGCAATGCAGCAAATGTTTGCATACTTTCCAGGTGTAACTATGTTGGTTCATGAGAGTTTTTATGTCTTGGCCACCTTCCCAATGGCTTTTATCAGACCTATGCCAGTGATAGGTGATTTGACCCTTAAGCATGTTGTATGACACAAAAACAAAAATAGGAAGTGCCTCCTGATGGAGCAATCATTAAACGTGAGAGTAGAGTATATGTACAGCCTTGGATATACGTTGATGGTAAGTGGCACAAATATATCCATTGTATTGGAACTAGTGTCCAGAAACTTAGTGAATACAGGCAATTTTTCTTGATGCTGTGATCATGGTTTCCTGCTTCATGGTAATATGCAATGTCTTTGGGTCAAGTAAACTGACCATTAAAAGTAAGCATCAAAGATGCCACTTTTTTAAGATTTTTACCTGAATTCAGGCTTTTTGCCTTTTCTGGCCCCCCCCCCCCCCCCCCAAAAAAAAAAAACAAACAAACAAACAAAAAAAAAAAAAAAAAAACCTTTTCAGGTAATTTTGTTCACATTTCGGGTGAAATCTGTGTAAGTCAGTAGCATTTCTGAAGCATAGAGCACGCACTCCGTGATCTACTGTGCAGGTACATATGATGTAAATGGAAGCCTTGCCTTGTATGTTTTTTTGAGAAACAGTGATTTAGCCATCAAATGCACAAGGTTTGTAGACTGCTGGAACCAGATTCTTTGTATTCATATATGCAAAGTACACATGTCCTGGTTTATGACATTGGTTTAGCTCAAGTATGCCTGTTGTAAAAAGTTTTTATCAGGAAAAAGCGTCATTCACAACACAAGACAGTTGTCAGGTACTGACATTCGTGCAAAGCCAGTGTTTGGTAAAGTTTATTGATATTTATACACAGGCCAACCGGAAGGATACAGGTTCTGGTACTGGTCTGTCAAAGTGACGAGCAAGACTACACATAGAGACAATGCTTTTGACCCTGCAGTGTTTATGTGGTCAGCTGTCACTATGGTGCATACACTATATTGTGCACCCCACTGGACTGTAATTGATCTAGAAAATAAATTTTGAACATCTTCAACCTGTTTTGGTTTATCTGAGGTCCTCAAAATTGCAAAGCTATGTATTGGTGAAAACTATTAATTAAGAAGAAATTCACATATGGATCACATGAGTAGGTAAATTAGTGCAAAACATGTTAAAGTAGTATTTTGAAACAGCAACAACTATTTTTTATCAACCACATGCTATACAGTGCTGGTAAAATCTGATCCTGCTCTTTCATCAGGAAAGCACTTGGAAAAAGAACCTTTGATATCACTTTTTCCTGCATCTCTTGCATTTTGTTTTGTTAACCCATTCCTGGTCAGCAAATGACTGAGTCAGTAGCTTTTGATAACATCCATTTTAGCTGTAATACTCCTAGTAAGAAAGAGTTTCTATGACAATGGCAGCATTCCTAGTAAATCTGAGCAAAAAAGTATTTTCTACTACAATGTAACAAGAAATTTGAGTAAAAACATTAAATCAACTGTTAATTTACATCCAGGCTTTTGGGTGATTTGAGTGGGAAACTAATCAACGAGTCAGAACATCATGTGGACAAACTTGCTGACATGATAAATTACAGAGTCTGAATAGGCAAAACTGACTGACCAGAGGGCTTGAAATAAGTGGTAACCCATCGTTCGAGTTGCCTGCAGGTTACCATGTTTCATTTTTGTGGAGAATTGTGTTGATTCATCCTAAATACTTTTCTTCAAGGGAAAATTATAACAGGTTACCAACAGGTTACTGTTTTGAAATTTTAAGAGACCTAAACTCAGGTTTTTTTAGCTTTCATTTTATTCCGAGGCTTGTGATCATAGTCTCCATTGTTCTGATGTCAAGTCCCAGCTGAGAAATGTACTTGAATTTTCACATTTAATTGGGACAACTTTTCAATGCATGTACTGAATAGATATGCTATAGGTGATACATGAATTCTGGCTTGAATATCACACAAAAGATGTATTGAGCAATCAAAGATTGCTCTGCCAGAGACCATTGACAGGGAGGTCTGATGGTTTGGTTAGTTGCTCAATGATTCATGGTTGCAGACAAGTGTAGGATAATTACATGTATTGATCAAATGCTGCCATTCCAGTAAGACGATGTTGAACCACCCTGGGTTAGAATGCAGAGAAGGCTGTCTGCAGTCTGGCTGCTTTCATCTAGTTATGTCTAATCAAAGTCAACAGCAAATGAACCCACGCATATTTGAAAATTGTAGTCTGTTAGCTCCATCCAACACAAAGGTTTGTGTGCAATAAGTCATGACATAAGTCAAAAAAGATTTCAGCATTCTTGGTCAAATTGTTTCATAATCCACAGACATTTTCAAAATCTGTTAGGAATTTTTTTTCATGGCATCGCAAGAAGGGAAATTCAGGGGAGAAGACTAGATTTTTACCAATTTTACATGTAAATAAATAAGACTTGTGACCCTTTAGAATTTTCACAGAGGGTATTTGAGGTTTTGAAAGGGTAATGTACCCCAATTTAGGGGTTAATGGAAACACTGCTCCATTGTTGTCACACAAACAGCAAAGGTTCAATAACCATGGTAGTAAATGGCTCTCTTGGTCTTACTGTTGTAGAAAAATAGTCAAAACAACAAACTTTTTAATGTGCTGGACACCTATATCTTTATTTTATCACATGTATTATCATTATTATTAATATTGTGTTTGGTTCATTGAGTCCACAGGGTTAACATGAGAAAACATGTTGGTTCAGTTAGCTTGAGATGAGAAATGTTAATGCTGAATACATGATTTGCTTGTAGAGTTACCAGCCGCCAGTACAAGACCCCGCAATCCTAGCCTTTCAGCGCTCACCCAATAACTTCAACTATGGAAACCCACTGATGCCAACAGCTACAAGCACCAACAACATAAACAATGGAATACGAGAAACTGGATTTGTAGAAAAACTTCTGGTAAGTAGTGCCACCAACTTTATCCCTTGTCTTGTTATGCAAGAAAAGGAAAAAAAAAAATCAGTTTTCTGTTTCATGCCAAAAGATCTCAGTAAGGTAGGTCAGGAATTTTTTGGGTTTTTTTCAGTTTTGCTGACCTAAGGTGGCAGAGCTTATAGGATAGCTCATGTCCATCCATCCGTCATTCTGTACCTCCCTCATAAACTTTTGGGTTGTGAATGCGATACTATCCAAAGTTTTTAAGTTTGCCCAATATAACTTTCAGGACTTATAGGGTGTATGAAAATCTAGGACTGTTTTGATATTGGTGGTGCCACTTACAATATAATGCAATATCCGGGTCAAAATGTCCAAATCTTGGGAACACTCAAGCAGTTTTAATTTTTTGGCGGATCTTCACCAAATTTGGTGGGATTGTGGGGGAGGTCAAAATCTAAGCTGCTAATGATACTAGTGGTGCCACATATAATTTGATGGGAATTATGAACCAAAATGTGTTTGAAGATATCAAATTCTATATCTGGAAAATTAATTAGATAAGAGTTGCCAAATTTATAGGATCTATAGACCATTTCCAGTGCTGGAATGTTATGTAATATCAGTGACCTTGACATATTTTGTGAGTTAACCATGCCTGTCAAGTTGAAAAGGTGATTTGTATTGGGAGAGTGTAGCTTGGACATCAATAGCAATGCAAGGCTTCCCCTGGAAATTTTAATTTTGTAGCCAAATTTGTGTGCATAATACAATGTTTGGGACACTCCTATTTGTTAACCATGAGCCAACTGTAAAACATTATAGCCAAAGTGGTATTTTCATAGCATTTTGCTACATTGGCGAGTGACAGGGGAAGGCCTGGCAATGTCAGCACAGCACCAGGCCTATGGGCCTTTTGTATTACATACTCTGAGTGACCTTGATCTGTCCCAAGGTCACTGAGGACATAAAGTTAAGGACTCACTCATTGTTGTCTGGGCACAAGCAAGAATTTCCAGCACAGGAATTGTACAAATAAGCTATGATTGCATGTGGAGCCAAGTGGCATCTCGTGGATAAATGAGACACTAAAATCACATAAGGTTTATATGTTCAGAAGCCCCTTGAGGACTTGCAACTTTGAAATGAAGATGTAGGTATAGCCACGGTGCCAGCAGAGCATTAGGTCCATGGGCCGGTTGTTCACCAGTATGATGCACCACTATCATAGATGTACAGTGAAAACTCGTTATAATGACACCACCTGTCCATCTGTTCCCGAAGAAATTGAATATGTCCGATAAATGAATCAAATAGCAAAGAAAATAAACTTTTTCCCATGAAAATATGTGTAGTTATATTGGATATGTTGGATATCTATAGTCTTGAAGATATTCAAGATTGAAAATTTCGAATCCTGCTAATTAGCATAATTTAAATGGCTACAACTTTTGTTTTAGATTCATTACATATGCAATGGTCAACAACCCCTAGTAAAAGTTAAAATAACATCTCTATCTAGTATGCTTTTGAAGATATTCCAAGATTTACAATTTCAAATGCCCCTAATTTGCATAATTTCAAACATCTTCATTCCTCTGTATAAAACAGTCAAACTCCTTGCATGGAGGTACAATCATGCCAAGTTTGGAGTTTCTATGTATAATAGTGTCCGAGAAAAGTGTTGGACAAATTTGCTGGTATAGAAGAAAAAGAAAGAAAGAAAGAAAGAAAGAAAGAAAGAAAGAAAGGAAGAAAGGAAGGAAGGAAGGAAGGAAGGAAGGAAGGAAAATGCGTGTTGACACACACACTTTAATTAATTAAGGCACTAAAAATGCTATGGAGTAATAATGCACGCTTTATTCATTGACAGAAATGAATTTAAATATGTAAAGGTTGTCTGGGCAACAAGGTAAATATGCCTTATCTCAGTTGTGGGAATTTACTTTGGCTTAAAAGTGGTGGTGCCACAAGTGATAGAGAGGTTAAGCGCCTCTTCTGTGCCAGGGCAACGGAGAAGGAACTGCATTTTCTGCCTGTGCCAAGCTTACACAAAACAGATGTCAACTTCAGTGAAATCCCCTGCCATTACGAACACCCAAATACACAATACCCGCCTTAAAAGAAGGCTGTTGTGAGACCACTTTCTCTTGGAAGACCACAGTGCATGATCCCAAATGCTGGTCTTCATATGTTAATTTACTGGTCATGAGATCCTACTTCTGTAATAAGACCACTTTTTGCGGTAGTAGGGGTTGGTCTCTGAAGGCTGGAATTACTATATGGTAGGTACATGTACTGCTGGGATACCAAATGTAATTATCTCAGTGGCTAACTTTTAAATACCAGTACCATTATAGTATTAATTTTAATACAATTTTTACTTGCTAGTTTGTATTGTAAACTTAACAGTGAGTTAGGTCTCACACTTGTTCCTGTTGCCACTGCACAGCAGAACAATGTACATAAATAATTCAAGTACATGTATATATAGTAAAACAACTTGAAAAAAGTTGGGTAAGGAACAATTTCTGCATGTGATGTGATTTAGATCTTTTTTACCATTTCACCAGAAGTTAAATGATGTATACAAAGTTTTATACTTTCATATTTGAGCCCATTTGTATGGCAGCATTTTTGATTGCGCAAAGTCAAAGCCTGTGAAAAATAATTAAATGAACAAACTAAAACAAAGTCACTAATGAAATAAATTTTACAGTTAGTATTGAAGGACACATGCCAGGGTGTGTGTACCATGTATACTGATTTCATTTGGAATGAATTTGACAGCACAGACAGATATATCTCAAGTGGGGTTGCATCATTTACATGGTGTTAAACTATTTATCCTACGCAAACATCCCACATATCCCACAGGTTACTCCCACGCTGGGCCCGGTCCATTGCTTAACTACGTGCCTGTCCAGTCTTTTTGCTGTGTGCATGACCATTAAAGGATCGATAAAGTCTCAAGTGTCGTGACTTGATTCTCTGGGTTAGAGAATATGTTCATGTCTTGGCACATGTGAGGCCAGGGAGCATTCAGTGTCTGTGAAAAGAGGTCTGACACTGTAAATATTGGAAAGTGACCTGGGCTCGGTGGGTTGAATTTGCTGTGACAGCATTTCAGTTGGGTAATGGTAAATATAGCTCAGTTTATTGATCGGTGATTCCTTCATCCACTGAGATAATCTTGTGATCATGCTGTTTCATTTATAGTGCCACATGGGAAGTCATTTTCTTCAGTGCAGTCTAAATTTATGTCACATCAGATAACATAAGTGAGAACAGTGGACATGGTAAATTATTTCATTTGGCATGGCAGATGCATACATGAATATAAATACAGTTTTAACACTGGCAAAAGTAGTTTCATATGTTCCTTCAGGAACTCAAAACGCTGTGTGGGAATACTTTGAATATAGTACTCGCCACCACTGATACACCAGAAGATTGGCCACATTAGGTGGGTGGTCCTTTACAAGGGACTGTTATGGACCTGACATGCTTGTTGCATGAGAAGGTATCATCTCTTGAAGGGATGGCCGTTTGTGATAGGGGCTTTATTACAGGGGTACCACCGTGCTGCAGAAATGCTTCAGACAATAACCATCTTTACGACCGATATTTATCTTTTCAGTTTGCTGTTTTCAAAAAAAAAGAAAGAAAAAAACAGACACAGACTGTGCAGTTGTTGATGGTATCATCAAGAAAATGTGAACTTTTTTCTAAAACTTTATAACTGAAAGTAAACTTGCATTGCTTAGGATCATGCAAAAAATGTTATACCTTAGTACATGTTTGGGAGAAAGAGTCTACCCCATGCATCTGCTTGTCAACCCTATCTCCCTGCTCATTTTAGTGCATTCTCACAAAAACATTGTGCCAATACCTACTTTTAATCGAACAAAAGTTTTCAGATTCAAAATTGCACACAGACAGTTCTGCTGGGATATGGGATTGTTAAGCAAATGCACAGGGCAAACATTTTTTCCCTGACGTGCATGAAGCCAAGGCTGTTTGTGTGGGATGGTTTTCTCCATAAATCATGATAAACGATAAAAGAATTTTGCAACAGTTTATATTAATTTGGCTAAAACACAGGTACAACTTCAACAGCTGTCAGTAATTTGGTTTTTGAAGGCTTCACCCAATCCCATTTTGTTTACTGGTCTTTTTTTTTTTTGGAATAACTAGCCATTCACACAGACTGCATACAAGTCTGTTTTGCATTATGTTCAATTAGTACAGACCACTATGGGAAAACTTGTATCGATTGGGAAGTGGGAAGCGTAGGAGGCAGACAGAAATAGCCTGCATCCTTTGTATTCTTTGTTCTGATGAATGAGGCATAATCATAAAGTGACATTTACTATTGATGAATTTCATGGGCTTTGTTGTCACATGGATGAAGGACAAACACACTTTCTCTTTTTTCTTAATTTGAGCATATCGAAGGAGACTATTGATCTTTTTTTTCTGGCCACAATATGAGGAAATGTCCTTTTTAGACTGTCCATGGTGGTGAGGATGATGGAGTATCCAGTCCTGCTGTGCAGCTGACTATCACACAACTGTCACTATCTTTTGATGCAGTGTCTGGAAACAAAATGAATGAATTAGGTATTTTAGTCATAGGCATCACACATATGATTGGTAGTGAAGTGACACAAATTAGCTACATGTGATGATGTCTCTATGCAAATTGAACACAATTTCAAGATTGCTGTCAAGGAGTTAAAGGAGGGCACTCATTACATTGTATTTTAAGTGTTTTGGGAACTTCATGTCAGGCACTTACCACATGTAAAATGGTTTAGTTATATTTTATTCCATATTTCTAAAATCTGCATTTTAATGTTGCTGAAATCAGCTTTACCTGTCAAATTACCGGAAGCGGCATACCTATGGAAGATCAAAGGCGACTTTCGCGGATCACGGGAGTCCTAGTTTTTTTTTACTTGATGAGAATAAACTCCTAGTTTCAAATTGAAGTGGTCGGAAATGTAACGAAAACTAATAATATATATGTCAATGTATATGCAGCAGTTGTTTAAAACTGTTTTTAATAACTCGTTTTAGCGAGAAAAAAGCAACGTTTACGAGTCACGATATGTCACGTCTTTCCTCGCGCGATCTTGGACATATTTATAGCCAAATTTGGAAACAGCGGTATTCTGCAGCCTTCTACACCTCCGTGCGGTAGAGAGTTCCAAGTTTTTCATCGACTGCGAACAGACGAAAATGCCAAGGTGTGTTTCGTGCGGTGGCACAGCCACCGAATATCCAGAAAGATATTTTCATTCTTGGCCAAAAGACACACCATTAGCAGATAAATGGAATGCTATTATGAAAATCCTAGAAGAAGTATTGGCAGCATACAAAAGCACGAAGTTGTGTTCAGTGCACTTCAAGCTGCGTGACGAATTCCGATCGTTTGATAACTCCCGGAGCTCATATTATCGCTCACGTTACACGGTCACGATTTACGACCGATTATCATGAACAGAGTAAATACATTGATAAATAATAATTGATTTGATTGAAACACATAACAGATGCATATTCTTCACGTCGATAACGACCTCGGAAACAATTTTCATAATTTGAAGTGGCTTTGTGTTGAACAATGATCATGGTGCGCTTGGCTTCGTTATCAACCGATGGCTACGATTGGCCAGTTGTATAGTCGCTTCTAATTGGTCCGACATCTCGACTGGCTTCGCGTAATGGTGAACTGCTGGTAATGTGGGGGTTTTAATATTTGGCAATAAACATCGGAAATTTGTGAAAATTAATAAAATAAACATCAGATATGAAATCCTGATGAAAAATCCTTTCCAATGATGTATAATACAACGTAAGGAGTGCCTTCCTTTAACTCCCTAACTGTCGATCTCTGAGTAAAACTTAAGGGTCATGGAGGTAGCAAGGCAGGCAAGTCAATCACGATGAGTCAAAAACTGAACAAACTTGTTTCATGTTTAGTGAATGGCTTTCAGCATTCATTGCCCCAGCACTGCTAGACACAAAAACAATATTTTTAAGCAGATTTAATTTTAGCGTATTAATGGCAGCATAGAATCATTGAATTTTTCACCTGCCTATGGATGGGGGTAGTGTTAAAGACTGCGGCATCCCAAAAAATATATGTGTAACACGCACCAGGAATCAACCTGACTGTTTCTCTAGTGTGGACTAATTGTGCATGCAGGCATGTAAAAGAAATCTTTGCCCTGATGAGAAGACATTTAGCACAATATGACAGAGCATGTTGAATTGTGTTACACCAGGGGAACAAAGCCCTTTTCAATGCACAATTATGTTTCTGTTTAAGTGCATCAGAATTGTAAAGAATGGACAATTGTGATGGATCAGGCACATGGAGCTGTCTGTGGTTTGGTCTGTCACATTGTTAAGTACCACTCCCAGGCAAAGATAGGTGAAAAATCCAGTCACTCTGTAATGGCATAAATAGGCATAAATAAGAATTAAATCCTTTCACTTTTTTTTTTTTTTTTTGGGGGGGGGGGGGGGAAGGAGAGGGTGGGATTGTATCCAGGAGTTTTTCCTATCTGGCATGATAGGTGAGCATATTAACTGGGATCCTGTGCTGCCACCTGGACTGCAGCAAAAAACTTGTCAGGAAGGATCACACATTTATCATGATTCATGTCTTAAGCAGGGCCAAATGAGCTTCTGTGATAAAAGGAGCAATTTGAGAAAGCAAAAGCTTAAGAAAAGTCATTCACTAAGTTTAAAAACATACAAGGTGCTTAACATATTTAGAAAATTCAATTTGTTTGGCAGAAAAAGTGTTATTTCTGGATGGTTAAGTAACATAATTCGTGAAAGTGCCCTGATCTTGGCGGAGGCGTAGTTCTGTTGCCGAG
Organism: Hermodice carunculata; assembly: GCA_964020975.1. Lineage (NCBI taxonomy): Eukaryota > Metazoa > Annelida > Polychaeta > Eunicida > Amphinomidae > Hermodice > Hermodice carunculata. The sequence goes on along the minus strand of OZ026614.1, from coordinate 72,877,281 downwards.
TATCTGAGGGGACCAGAGCAGGTCTGCAGTTAATATAGTTCAATTTGGATACCTCCTGTTGGGTATCTTCTTTTAGACACCACCATGATAGAAGTTCAGGCATGAAGAATATCACCGTGTTAAAAAGTCCTCACAATACAATGCTGACTTGGGGTATGACTGTTGATCAATAGTCTGGACATGTCAGGGATGGTACTTACATGCCAATCTATGGATAAAAAAAGGCAAATACATTTATGGGCAAAACTGTAATCTTCTTTAAAAAAAAAAAAACTACAACGGTCATTTGCAAGATCTTGTTGAAAAAAAAAACGAATGTTAAACCCAATAAGTCTGTGAAAAAATAACTGACAATAATCAGGAATGCTAATTTATGCAGAAAAAAGGCAAGTACATGTATGGGCAAAACTGTAATCTTTTAAAAGCAAAAAACTACAAATGTCATTTGCAAGATCTTGTGAAAAAAAAAGTATGCTAAACCCAACAAGTCTGTGAAAAAATAACTGACAATAATCAGGAATGGAATGCAACTGGTATTTAACCAAAATGCTCAGTAAAGATTTGTTCTTCAACATGTTAGACTTGTGCCACAGTGGTACAGGTAAAGACCAATCATAAGCGGAAAGTTTTTACTGAGAATAACCCTTATGGACCTTTGCTCCCTAAGGGCTGATGATAGATGGTATTTCTGTGTAGTTTTAAAACTGGTACCATGTGAGACCACTTTTGGTCTTTGAAGGGTTAGTCTCATGCATCAAATAGAACAAGTTAATATATGGGTCCATGTCTCACGAGACCTCCCCAATAAGAGAACACCCAGCTTGAGGAGCAATGTTTATCAGGTTGCTAGTGAGAGACCACCTTGATTGATGGACCAAATTTATGAGGTCTTTAGTGGTATGTAGAGAGATGAATTTTGGACCTACCCTTTAGATGGCGTCTCAAGACAGGGGTCACCGAACATAACCAATGCTCATTTGCTGCTCAGGTAGTTTGAACCCACAGGACTTCCATTGTAAGCTTCCCTTTTGATAGGCAGGCAGCTGCTGGAAAAACATATTATGGCACTTGTGCCCATGAACTCTGATTTAGTAATATTCATTTCAATCATACTGAAGCATTTCTGAGAAATGGACAGTAGAACTTACACAAACTGTGAACATTTTAACATGAATAATTGATTGTTCACCAGCTCTTACAGAACCCAAACAATTGACACAGTTTTATGCAGTTACAGTGCTAGGTAACCAGCAACTATTTTTTAAAGTCTGCTGACCTAAGGTCGCAGAGTTTATGCGACTGTTTATGTCTGTCTGTCCGTTCATAAACTTAAGCTCGTTAGCACAATACCATCCACAGTTTTCAAATTAACCCAGTATAGCTTTCAGGACTTATAGGGTGGATGAAAGTCAAGGTCTAGTTTGATATATTGGTGGCACCACCTACAGTATTATGTAATATATGGGTGGAAATGTGAAAATCTAGTGAACGCTCTAGCATCTTCAATTTATTGGTGGATCTTATAAAATGTGGTGGGATTATGCAGGAGTTCAAAATTTCAATCTAGGTTGCTTTGTTGCAATTGCATTGGCACACCAGCTTTTAAGTTTCCATTTTCTCCCTTGCCGGTCATGAAAACGGAAGATAAATATACCGAGTAGCTGTACAAAACAGGCATTGGCAACGCTAATGTAAATGTGTTGTGCACCGTATGCTTGAAAACGCACGGAAACTTCATTCAACATGGAGAATAACAGATAAGGTACACATACATGTATGGTTTTACCATATTCAAGCAAGGAATATGTACTTTGTTCACATGTATACGGAGTGATATGAGTAACATTGGTCGTGGGATACTGGCCGTGTGGTATCACTAGACAAGCAGCATTGGTACTCTCGCACTCAGAATATTTTCATATGCTTGTGAGTGTGTGCATGCTGAACATCTACGGGGTCTGGTCAGAGCTTTTGCGACTTGCGATATGTTGGCGATTACTGCAGTCCGTGTGTTGTGAACACACCAATTCAGGCATGTGCATGGTGGACCGCCAATATGTGATAATAATCCTTAATCAGTATCAAACATTCCAGGTTTAAACAATTACTTGGACAGCAGTTGTATCCATCAGGACTTGATTTCTGTCAAAACAAGCAGATATTTTCCCAGGCTGTGTAGCGTGCATACGATTACGAGATCAAAGGTACCAGCAGTTATTGGCTTATGGAGCGGGGCTACAGCAACTCCCCATCAATCTGGTCTACCCGAACGATGTCAAAAGCGGCATCCAAAAAATATTAAAATTTACATGGCGCATTCTTCTGCAAATTAACTTCAAATGCCATATATCCATGGGTTCTAACAGTGTTGGAACAAGTAAAGATTATGTATTAGTGCCGCGAGATGACTTCCAGGGAAACAACAGCAGCCGACAGCACACAACTGCCAGTCACATGCAAGTGACGTCATGGAGTGGATCTACGGTGAATCGTGGGACCCAGTCTCACATACTTGATGATGGTGCGCACACTCAATTTCTGATGTGAAATATTAAATTTACAATAAACAGTGAGGCAGCCGCTGACTGGCACTGCGTGAAGTCTAACAATGTCGCGGTTGGCAATCCTGAGACATTGTCCTCCAGAATACAGGAGTCAGAAACAACGAGGCTTTCTGACTTCTTGCCTCTATGGGAAGGCTTGCCCTTCCTGGATAACTGTCCACCCTTCCCAGGTCATCGTGTCCCAGAGGGAGCATGAGGCAAGGGACAGGTAGAAGTGGTCTGAGAAGTACCTCGCTTTGGGGCCGAGGCGGCCAAGGACCACAGTGACCGAGCAGAATTGATTAGCGCCTTTGAGCATGCCTGGTTGCCGGAACGGACCCCCTTTAATCCTGCACCTGGGAGACCACTTCCACCATCCCTCCTCTGCACAGAATTCTTGAGAAGAGCAGCCCCATGCGGGCTCTACAAAAGATTTGGTGGGGCAGCTTCAGACCCTGGAGGTAGGCGTCCATCCGCAACAAATGAAGGTTTGCCTCCAGCATGCAAGCGGTCTGCACCTGGTGATCCACAACCCGCAACAGCAGAGTTGTGAGAAGTGTCGCCTTTTGTAACCAGTCTTGCACCACCTCCGTGATCTGGACGCAGCCCTTGAGATCATCCAGAAGAGACCCCAAAGTGGCCACCAACACGTCTGAGTAGGGTGCCGTAAGGACGGATCCTCGGGCATCTTTCTCCAATCAGTTGAAGGACTCTTCTGATGCCGAAATGGTTCTCGGGTGATGAGCATCACACTCCTCAAAGTTAAAGTCAAAAATCTTTTATCTTACCAGGTAGCTCTTACAGTAAAAACTGATCTCCAAAGAGGCCCTGACATGGAAACAAACACATTGTTTACATGACAAACAGGACATCACAGCATACATGAAACGAAAACCAATAACTAAGGGCTATAAACACTGTATGCAGGGATCAGGTTAAAATCACATCTCATGCTTGGTCAATATTTCCTGGACCAGGGACCTTTTGAATGATGGTAAATTCTGTGCCTGTCTGGTTTGAACACTCAAACTACTCCAAGACGTGGCCCCTTTGTAGCTCCCAGTCTAAGTCCACTGGCAGTGGACCTGATGGAAGGTCTGCTCAGGCACAGAGTACCACCACCCCTGGAGATCCGACTTAGGGAGGAGTCGCCACTGCCTCAGGTAGCGAGACATGTTGGAAACCTGTGTGCTATGAGTCTTGGCTGTGAGCTGGTCGTAAAACTCGGCTACAAAGGGTGAAAACGGTATAGGTGTGCCTTGTGTGTCTTCCAAAGTCAAGCCCCGGCATGACAGCCCAATAGCACCTGACCTCTGCTCTGATGGTGGGACCACAGCTTGGTCACCAACCAGGCTCTGAATAAGAGCTTTGATATGGTCAAATCCTTTGGCTGGGACAGGTGAAGTGTCCATGGGAGCAAGGACCGAACCCACAGTTACTAGCACTCTGCGCTTGTCAGATCGGGAAGGACGTGTGTAGGGAGCCCTCGACCTAGGTTGAAATCTGCTGACAGACGAACCCTACAACAAAAGCTCATCCTCTACCTCAGTGTCTTGGTCCAAAGACACCGGATTTGTGAGGGGGCGGTAATGCCCAAAGGTTCGTCAAACAACGTATTGTCCAAGGGCTGGAGTCGCCACCTGTGACAGCAGGGAATCTGTTACCACGCTTGGCGTGGGGCAGGGACCACCTCCGCAGAAGTGGTCGCCGCCTCAACCTGGTCTTCCCACGTGGGGACAGACAAGGGAGGCTCATGTGCCAAGATATCGGCAGCTACTGACTGAGACGTCTGCTGGCTGGAGGGATCTGGCTGAGTCTCCGTGAGGCCGCTATCCTGGATTTCGGCCATTGCCGACTGAGAAATCTGCAGGCAGGAGGGGTCTGCAGGGACTTCAGAGAACTCCCATGCCTGAGGTCGGAGCAAGAGCTGGCTCAAGGCAGAAGCAGTGAGCTGCTCCACCGACAGTCTGCTCATGCTCTGGCAACTGCAGTGATAGCCACTGCAGAAGACGGAGCCTCTTCACGCAAACACTGGTCCTCGCAGAGCTCCAGTTCTGCCCGCTGCTCAAGAGAGTGAGGCAGGGTACCCGGCTTAAACACGGGAACAAGCGGGATCGCCAACTGCCTGCTCTGGGGCAAGGCCACCTGAGGTGCAGAAGGATGTCCTGTTCTGCTGTTGGGGGAACAGAAGGTTCTGCCTGGATCATAGGTGCTGAAACCGCCTTACAGCTGATGTTAACGACCAATCTCTAAAAGAGGAAGGATGAGACGGGGAGCATGCACACCAGGAGTCACGATCAGTTCCACAAGAACCAAGAGATGGCGCCATGGGACTGTCAGGTTTTCAGATCAAGTTTGTCAAACTCAACTTGATTCATGGGCATTGGACCCAGACACGGAGGTCTAGGCAAATGGTGGTCGAGAGGTAGCGTTACGTAACTAATAAACTGATTTTACAGTAGCATATATACATTATAAAGTGCATAATCATGTACGTATGGTCCAATAATAGAAGCAGTTTCATGCCAGTCAGTTCTCTTGTTACAGATTTAGCCAACAAAGCATATACGATAGCTCCTCTTTTAAGAGACCACTCTTAGTGAGAGACTACTTGCCTCTTGAGACCACATTTGTCAGGTCCCTTGTACTATGTTATCCATGTTATTTAACCTCCATCGAGAGACTGCCTGGTCTATGTTGCCACTTTACCACCTGTTGTGCAAGTGATGTCTGCAAGGAAGGAGTGGACTTCTGTAGATATAAGAGAAAAAAAGGAGCAGGCAATGTGGGAGTGGCAGTGGCGGTCACAATGACGTCTCAGCTTGTAGGCAAATGAAGCAGTCATGGTCACGTTTGTGGATGGCAGTTGTGACACGCGTGTGTTAAGTATGTGTGCGTAAAGAAGATAAACAAAAGTTTTCCTAGTTCACGACATCTTGACAATATGCCATTCAATTTTTCTCGTGACTTAAATCTGTTGTGTTGCCTCATGTCTGTGTTTACATGTCACAAAGAAACAGATGGTCATACGAACACGATAAAGTTACATGTTATTTCTTACAGCGTCACAACACATATGCTAAAAATATAACAGTTCACTGGGCTTTTGAATAATAATAAACATGAATGTCCATCACGGTCATCATGTTTCAGGGCAAAATGTGACAGACCACACAAGTCTTATACCTCAGTGCCTACCCAAGTCTAAAACCCCTGCCATGGTCAGTAACAGGTTTTCACTGTATGTGGCCAATTTTGTCAATGTATTGTGACCAATGGGATGACAAGAGATAAGATGTCTTTATGTTTGTGAGTTGAGCTTGTAGTAGGCATATAATCTCAGTCAATTTCATTCAAATGTTTGTACTATAAATTCTAATACTGAACTTTTAAAATGGGTTTACATGTGATGTTGATATTCACATTATTGCAGCTGCATGAAGGACAAAACCACTACAGCAAATATGCTATTTCTTGTAACCGTGTCTGTCTTTCTATATATAAATCATGACAAGTTGGGCTGACGGTTATAGCAAATATTGACAGTATACAATAATGTTGTATGTTGCAGCATTCCTATGGGTTTATTCAGTGCTGTGAACGAGAGGCTAGACTCTTCTTCCACTTCAGTGAATACAATGGCAATATAGACAACATGAAAATTGGTGGTAAGGGCATGTTTTGTATTTTTTGAGAGACTCTAAAGCCAGGCTTTGGAAGTGTATACCTTTCATAAGTGGACTTGAAATAAGTCAGGGCGATCGGGGCTGCAAGAACTATTATTTCAAATGTTAGATTATTAAAGGCTGGTAAGTTGCTGGGGTTTTTTTGTTTTTTGTTTTTGATTTGTTTTGGTTTTTGTTTTGTGTTTTTTGTTTTGAATGTAATTCTGTCCGTTTTTCATGCATTCATGCAGTGTTTCTGTTGTTATTGGACAAATAGTTGTTGTCATAAAAACGTTACACGCACAGGTCCTGGTGAATACTTTGAAATCTGTTTGTACACATACACTTTTTTTTCGGAAGCTAAGTCATGACTCTTTACTTTTGCAGATCCTGTAGAATTTCAGATGTCGTGTGACAAACGTACAGGCAAGCCAATTGCTTGCTCAGTAGTCAAGCGAGACACAGGCTCTGTGAGCTTTGAGTTACTTAGTGCGGAGAAAGTCACAGGCACAGTCGCTGCCGAAGCAAAGTCAAGTAAAAGCAAAATTGTGAGTATATTTGAACTCTTAAAATTAGTCTTATGTACCCATAGAGGGTATTTTTCTGTATTTATTGAGTTACTGGTGTTTCTGATTCTGATGAAAGTGATGATCGTCGCGACCTTTTTCTTATCTTTGCACAACAAATCCATGTGTAGCCAGCAGGGATGATCATTTCCCATGTCCGATTGTTAGGTCAGAGGGTCTGTACAATTTAGACAATTTTGATCCTTTTTACTGACCAAGAGCTTCAGTGTACACTAAAACTCAGAGATTCAAATGGTGTAAACATATGGGACATAAACATAATTTCGTCAGTCTAATCACATCAAAAGAAGTGATGATGACACCAACCGACTAGAATTAGCGGCGCAACATTTTACAGGGAAGCTCCATTGAATGAGACTTTTAAGGTGAAAAATAGTACACAGAAGGCATTTTAAAGAATAGGAAACATGTGAAAAGGAGGTAGTATTGTGTTTGGGATTCAAACTACGAGGTTTCTTAGTGAGTTTCTCTTTCATGTAATTAAGAAATGGCACCATGTTTGTCTTGAGACCTTCTTCAGTAACCATAAACAAGTGGTATTTGTGGAATCCATATACCATAGTACATATGTACTTGCATCGGAGCTTGTTGCCACAGCATACACTGTATTGGTAAAAGCCACATTGATAACTTTGTAAGTAATGGTCGTCTGGTTTGTTTACAGATAATAGGTAAATAACTCTAATATCTGAAACAATTGTCCCTCATATGGTGACATACATGTGCTTTATTGGACAGGCTTTCCCCTGACTCGACATACAAAAAATTTACCTGACCTGAATGCCACTTAGAAACATATAAAATCTTATCACAAGCATCTGCTACAGAAACATTGGTCATGGTAGGGATGCTGGTGCTGGCAAAAGTTATGTTGGTAGAGTGGTCAGAAACACATAACAAAGCATCTTGCCTGGTAAGCAAGCCTCTGTCTTTTCTGTGCTAGGATTAAACATGGACTTGATCTGCCGAAGGGCTGGCAGTACATGCAGTGTGGGAAGCAGACCAAAGTGTCATTGAATTTGAAGTCACTGCTGCCAGAAAAAAAGGTGCCCATTTTTTCCACAGTTGTGATGGCATATGAACTGGGCATGTCTGGACAGTAACGACAGTGAAACCTGACTTGAATGACCTCGCCCCAAGGGGGGATTTACCAAATTATAGTCTCTCAAGATAGGTAATTTTTCATATGAGCTATGCCTGAGATGAGAAGCACTAGGCAAAGTATCTTGAAAAGACGATTTTCAAGGCGTGTGGTCTCATTGAAGTGGTCACAAGACAGGGACCACAGTATTACCACTGCAGGCAAACTTTAAGCTCTTAAATGCCATATATGACCACTTTCCATTGTCATCAAGCTCATATAACCTCAGTCAAAGTGGTTATAAACTATCACCATGTAGACATCAACGTCTTTCTTGAAAATTGATGGCTTATCAGCACCATGAAGCATTCAAAATCTCATAAAGCTACATTTTCTCAGAAATATGACACAAAATGTATTCTGCAGTTACAGATGGCATGATAGATCAAATATATACATCCTAACTTCCAAAAATACAGAAAAGAAGTCAATCTTTAGTTTTCCGTGGGGAAAATCCTGCATGTGTATGCAAGTTTCGTCATATTCACAAGCAGACTGTCCCTAATCATTGAGGTTGGCTTGAAATGAACTGAGAATACGAAGTATGCATTTTAATTTCCCAACACAACTGGATACTGGGTTGTCTTAGTAACCATAGTCTTGCTTGGTGAGATACGGGACACTGCCCTGGCGGGGAAGCGGGATAATATTAATATTTTGGAAATAAAGAATCGTAGTACAGACAGATGGGAATTTATTCTGGCAACCAATTTAGGAAGCACGTAATAAATATGACTGTGGTATTTGTCAACTTATTTTTTTTTTTTTTTTTTGTAAAAAAAAAAAAAAGAAACTTATTTTGTGAGAAAGGGGTATCTACAGCCCTGTCTGTGACAGTGATGTGCCCTTGATTGACGGGCGTTAGCCACGTGCTTTGCTGGTGGGAAATTAATATGCATCTCTCGTATTATGTGCAATTGCGAAAATCCATGATAAATGAAGAATAAGAGATAGACCTTTCGTTCTCAACATGAAGTGGTGGGAGAGAGAGCAAAAATTGGTTTGACTGTGCAAATGATTTGTTTTGGTCTGGATGCACCACAACAACAAAGTTTGTTTATCGTGCAGTACATCAGATAGAGTCTGCCGTGTGAGTCACTTGGCAGGGAGCCAGTGCCTCTGATTGTTTACAAAACACAGGCAGTTGACTGTGGCACCTAGTTGACATTCATACAAGGTTATGACCCACATTTATTTTTAGACTGCAAGTATCTGTGTTCCAAGTATAAAGGAAGAAGAATGAAAGTACATAGATATACCACTCTAAATAAGTACTGTGTTCTTAAATTACAGAGACCATACCAATGTAAGAAGGTTTATGTAAACAGTATTAGATGTAAAGTGTGTTGCCTGCTCCAGACAGTACACATTGTTGAAATCACTGATGTTAAAAGATTTAAAACTTTTATCAAAGACTACAGAAACTGTGATGGACACTCGGGCACTTGATGACTGAACTCAGACAAAGGTACAAGCTGAGCCTAGACACTATCATTCTGTCTCCTGGAGGGCAAGAAAATCTGAGGGTGTCCCATGGGCGGTGACAGAAAAGTAGATTAGCCCTCTAGAGAGTGTTAGCTACTGTCTAAAGCTGAGCCCGCCAAACTGACTTCTTGAGCGTGATTCAGTGCTGATTGGCTGCTCTGGTTACCATGCACAGAGTCCATTGGATAACAACTTCCTATACTATGGATTTGCCACAATAAGATTCAAATATTGCTTGTGAAATCAGAGCTAGCTAGGAATGACAGCAAGTCAACATTCCACTATATTTAATTAATATGTGCAGCACTGAGAACTTTGAAACAGATTTTGTCCTGACTTGTATCTGTGAATTATCATGCAAATAGAAGTGTGGAGAAGTTGAACAAAATGTGTGTTTGTGCTATGTCTGCCTACACACGGATGTGCAAAGTAGGTCATGTCATGCTCAAAGGTTGAACTTTTTTTATAAGTGATACCATGTCTGTGGGTGTAGAACAGTTAGTTTAGTGGCCTCCCAACAAAGAAAACAACTGACTTCACACACGTCAGGCATTCTTTTACAGAATCACATCCATACACAGATTTCTTCCGCGGGTGTAATATCTAGAATTTCCCCATTGGGTGCCGGCTTAGAATGCAAATATAAACTGTAGTAAATTCCCACCTATATATTTAATACGTATATACATTTATATGAGCATTATTTCAAGAGGATAGAGCTGAAGTGAATTCTGATCTATGTTTGTTAGATAATGGATGGAAACAGTCAGGATGGGTGCGGTCGTGTGTCCTACGAGAGAAGTGGGGAGTGTTTTTTCCTACCATACTCCATAGAGGATATTGACGATAATGCTAACCTGAAAGCTGGTGACCAAGTCTCCTTTTATATTGCAACAGATAAACGGTAAGTGTCATGTTGAAATCACTACCTACCAAAAGAAAAGAAAGCAATTTGGTCCTTTGTTACTGCATTGAAGTCCAGGGAGATAGCAATGGGCTTAGTGAATTTTGACTTGCATTCTTCTTCTTAGAAAGTTGAGTGGGATCCTCTATCTTGTTGCACGTAGGCCATACAACAATAACAACAAAAAATGCTTTTAAAGTTTTTATTAACTTACATAGAAACATTGAAAAATGAATGTAGATGCTTGAATTAAACCTGTTTTGTGTGAAATCTTTAAATATACAGGAAAATCAACCATAATATATATACACGTATATACGTATGTGTACACACACACACACACACACACACACACCCTGCTTGTTTAGAAAAATATTAAGCTGTTACAGACAATATGTAAATAAGGAATCATGGTTTAAATGAAATCTCAAAACAGTTTACATGTATTAGATAAAGATAGAAATGATCTATCAGAGGACTATATATTCTCATGTTTTATGATAAATGCACACTTAATAAGCAGTCTATCAAACATTAAACTAAATGGTCTGTCAAGGTGTGTTTAGAGACAAGCAGCATATGAAGACGTTTTCAAGAAACTCCATGGTACAGTGTTTCGAGGTCTCAGAATGGTACCTCAAACTGGATGGTTTCCCATTAAATGACTCAGGACTTCAAATTAACATTTTTGGTTACCAGCCAAACCTGCTATAGACGTAAAAGACTCACAAGGCAGTTGTAGTTTTCAATCAATTTTGAGCGAAAATGCTTCACAGAAAAATCTCACCAGCCACAAAAAGAAAAGTTCACTAACTGACCCCAGATTCGTCCAGCATTTTGCTGGTGACAATTTCAGATGCAGTAAAGTACAATAATTTATGAGACAGCAGAACTCAGCAGGAGGTTAATGTGTGTGTAGCCAGGTCATCTCTCAATGTAACCGCATTTCATGAGGGGTACCACTGTATTTTTGGTGTTGATGTCCCACCTATAATGGTAATGTGTTACAAAAGAATATGACAAGGTGCTTACTCACAATGTCAATCCTTGAAGACAGATGAAAGGTCACCTGCTTAAAGAATGAATACAAGTTGCTTGTTCATTGTGACAATCCTTGCAGACAGTTTTTGTACATGTGCTGGCTTTTTTGTGTATGTAGGAATGGTAATATAAGAGCTCGCAAAGTGTCGTTGGTGGAGCCTAAAGAACCACAAAGGTTTCAAGGAGTGGTTTGCTCAATGAAGGACTCCTTTGGCTTCATAGAACGCTCCGATGTGGTCAGAGAAATATTCTTCCACTACAGTGAATACCAGGGAAATATCAACGAACTTCTCCTTGGGGATGATGTAGATTTTGGTGTTCAGAGTAGAAATGTAAGAATGATTTTTTAAATTGACTGTAATTTTGGTTCTTTATATTGCCTATGGCGCAAAGTAATGAAACACACACACACACACAGTGTAGGGCCTGTATTTTTCCGTTTCAAAAAACTTGAAATTCCGTTTCACCAGCCAGAAATTTCCAAATTCCGTTTCAGTAGTTTTCTTTGTATGTAAAATACATTAAGCCAAAACAGCAAATTCCGTTTCAGAGGTGACAAAAATTCATTATTCCGTTCCGTTTCGGTTAAAAACGGAAAAATACAGGCCCTGCACACAGAAAAAGTATTTTAGAGTAAAGTGAATAGTCGTGTGTAGCAGAGAGTAAATTTAAAACTTTATCACAACACCAAAAATTTTAAAAGGAATGTAAAAGTTTCTGCAATACGAAAAATATTAAAATTTCGAAAATTTATACAATTGAAAGTAATTACATTCATAGTAATCTGTATTGAATTATGACAAATAGATTCCAGTGTTATTTTCATTCTTAATTTGTATGATTTTATTTTTTTTTTCTGGGAGATAAATATGGTAATAAAGAACATTGTACCAGAAACTAGAAAATTTATTGTATGATTCACCACATATTGTAATGTGTACATTTATATGTATGCGATTATTTGTGAATTTGATTGCATGTGAGATTTGGTTGTTGTTGGGAGAAATATTAGACATTGTCATTCTTTTTTTTTTTTTTAATTTTTTTTTTTAAACTTTTATTATCTGATCATACATTGTTGGAGTTCCCACTAAATAAGGGGAACCTACTTGTTTGAATTGGGAACAGGGACGGAGGAGATTTTACAAAATTCAATTTAATAAAAATATAATGAATGATGATCATTAGTGTATTTGTTAAAGAGAAAGTGAACATGATTATACCTGTATTCTATCTGTGTCATTTTTTCAGGGCAAAGAAGTAGCTGTAGGTATTGAAAGACTTCCAGAAGGCACAGTCATCTTCGAAGATGTTGGTATTGATCGGAAACGAGGAAAAATACAAAAAACTCTGAAAGGTCCACATGGTCGTCGCCAAAGTGACCCACTAGCTGGTAGAATTGTCTATGAAATGTTAAAAGGGTATGTCAGCATGATCAGATTGTTCACATATACAAATTATCACAAGCAGTGTTTATGGTCAGACTGGAATGATTAAAACATGGACGCAGGCAGGAGCTGCTTGCAGTGACTACCTTCAGCCAGGCAGAATTATTGAGTTCTAACTGTAAACACATGCGAATGATGATGTAATTTCCCATTTAAAAAAATTTTTTTTTTGTTATGGATCATTCATCAGTTTACTTGTATCCTAAGGCAATCAACATATATTGTAAATTGAAAAAAAGAAAAAAAAATTATTCCGTTCAAGCTGTCCTTCCCTCACGAGACTCCCTCACATTTTTCTGACTCAAAAGCTTTGTAACATTGGAATGTTGTGTATATTTTATGATTATTTACCAGTTGATACTCTTAAAATGTTCCAAACTTAGGTAAAAAATTACAGCTTATGTCTGGTAAATTTCCTAAGCACCCTGAGTGCTTACATAGGATAATATAGTCTGAAAAAGAACTGATGTGGTCACTATTGGCCACAGTTTCCAGGGAAGACCTCTGTCTCCTGTTGGATGTACACTAGGGCTCCCCAACAACTGAGGGTTCACATGTCTGACATGTGAAACTTCTCACATCCACTCCAGTACACAGCTGATTTTTAGCGAACTCCATCTTGACCTGAAGAAATGTCTGCTTCATCAAGTCTCTGACATAACATCAGCTACTAAGCCCAGTATACCTCAGGGTATGTAAGGCATGACATAATCTGAAATTGCTTGCCCACTGAGGATTTGAAAACAAAACCAGGCAGTTCTAGTGAGTGCTGGAATGAACAGGCAATCCAAGCTGTTTCCTTGGTTCTTGCCTTGTTCCTAATTAATATAATTAATGATTTAAAAAAAAAAAAAGCACAGAAGAGGAAGGCCTTTAAATGGTCCATGTGCAAGTATCCGGGAAGTATATCTTTAATGCGCATATAATCCCTAGCTACACAAGTCATGCACTGGTAGTTCTGCCTGAAGTCCGGCAAGGACTGGGGTATTTTACAAAGAAATTGACTGTACCCATAGAAAAAGTTCAACAAAACTTGCCATAGAAACCAAATAAAGCGTTCATGTGGAAAATGTTACAAGAAAGTTTTTCAGTAAAGCTCTTTGCCAGACATACCTAAATTTTGAAGTGCTCCACTGATTGCGTGATATACATTTTGTTCAAGCAGGACATTGTATTGTTCTTTGTGTTTGCTGTAGTTTATCTCACACATACAGTATTTAATATGAAAATTTCCAGCTCGCATTTTAAATAACTATGAGGAATTGTGCCCTCATGTCTCACATTTGAGAAAAAAAAGTACATGTGATCAGCCTGTTTGTTTTTACAATAATTTTCATGGGAAACAGTGTTCTTTTGTGTGACATTCTGCAGGTTGCCATCCATTCACCGGCAACACATAAGCAAGTGTTTGTAACATCATTGGAATGTAATATGGTGGACAAAAAAAATAAGAGGCAGAATGCATCTGTTTGTTTACCACATGGATGGTATTAAAAATACAGCACTTCACACTATGTTTGATCTGCTTGCTTCATGACCATGGTAATGGACTTTAAAATAGTGAGATGCTCACAATTTCTTCTCCATGTGGGATGTGTGTCAGATTTATGAGGAGTCGGCAAATAACTTAAAACTTTTATTGTCTGGGTACCTCCCTCCCACCCCACCCCCAATTCCTGTAACCACTTATCTACCAGCTGATTAAATCAAACTAATCAAATAATGAGTGGTATCTGCATAAAGAATGTCAGATACAAAATGTCTATAGTTGTCAGATACAAAATGTCTATAGTTCTAGGTAATCTGAAGATCTTTTAAAATTTCTACAAGTGACAAGTAATGTGAATATTTCTATATTACAAAAAAAAAAAAAAAAAAAAAAAAAACGGGAAAAATAATTCTACATGTACTGGTTTCTATTTTTACATTTTTTTTCACAATTAGGTGAGATACATTATGCTTTTATGCTGTCCACAGATACACTGATCTCACAAAAATTGTCATTTTTGCTGTCATAGTAACCGACACTTCATGTTATAAATGAGTACTATTGCCTGCTTACAGTCCAGTTGAGATTCCCTATGGTGACAAAGACCAAAAAGGTGACTACACACTCCAGCCAGGTGACATTGTGGAGTTCAACATTGCTACAGACAGGAGGGACAAATTGCAAAGAGCTACAAATATTGAACTTGTACATGACACATTCAAGGTTAATGGAGAAGTAAGAGAGAGGGTAAGATTTGCATTATTTATATATAATTTCTTGGTATAGTCAGCAATGTCAGTGGGCCATTTTGATTTGGGGAAAATAACAGTGTAAAGGTACAGTATACAGTGTGCTGTGCTTGGATTTGCGTGCCAAGATTTTCTCTAAGGTTATTCTTAATTAAATTTTGTGGGTAGTTCACTGTGAATATTTTTTTTTTTTTTTGAACGTGAACACAAATTTCAGGACAGTGATCAGTTGAAAGTAGAAGTACAATCCCCAGCCTTTTTCAGTTCACAGTGGAGTCAAATTTCACTGGGGAAAGGCTGTTGACTTACGACATCATGATTTACTAATGTTTAGGTCCATTAAGGATGAAAGTACAGAGTAATAAGAATAATGAGCTAAAGAACAAGGCAAGTAGCCAGTAGATGAGGCTCCTGTGGTGTGCAACGCCTTTCGACATGATGAATCTCATCAATAAGAATAACAACATGGTGAACTGTAAATAATAAGCTTAAAAGCGTGAATAATAATAAAAAAGTGTAAAAAATAAGCTTAAAAGCGTGAATTAAAAAAATATGGTAAAAATTAATTCCTTTCTTAATCTGTTAATTACAGGGAGTTATAGCTGCTGTGAAGGAAGGCTTTGGCTTCATTCGATGTGCAGAACGAGATGCCAGAATGTTCTTCCATTTTAGTGAGATCATAGATCCCACCAACAAAGAAATTAAGACACTAGAAGAAGTAGAGTTTACTGTTGTTCAGGTAACTACACGTGTCATATGTCTAGTTAATTGGATCACATGTGCTAATTTTTCAAACTTTTTAGGATATGCTTAAGCTTGGTGTCACAACACTTGAAAATCTTCTAATCCGCAAGTGATAAGTCACTGGAGATAATTTGACAAGCACCAACTTAGAATGTGTGGAGAATTATTCTAAATTCAAGTGTGTGTGACAGATGAAGCCTTAAAAGTTACTTGAGACATTCTTGTTTTGGTGTGAAAATGTGTAATTGACACAAGAACTCTAAATTCAGCAATGAAGAAAATACAGTACATGGCCCGTATTAACCCTATATTGTGTCCTAAGGGGAGGAGTTAATTAATCTCTGTATGAAATGTACACACACATATATATGCATCTACTCTGTAGACCACCACTTAAGCTCAAGTAAGAAGTGAAAGGTATTTCAAGTGATGTACCAGATAATGAAATGAGACATTTATCAGCACTTGGCCTGGCAGTACCCAGTTTTGTTTTTTTTTCTTTTTTTGTTTTTGTTTTGGTATTTTGTTTTTCCCTGAGTGTAGGGCACATATTAATTTGCCATACCACAATGTAAGAATATTGTTTACCGCCAGTGGTAATATGTTTTATGGTAAACATTTAAGTGTCTTTTTATTTTTTTCATTAGCAAGCAGTAGCATAAAAAATGATCAATCTGTGGCAATGAAACCACTTCATCAGATTTGTTTCTCATATAGTACATGCATGAACACAAGTTTGTAACTGAATGTGTATTAGAAGCATTGTTTACTCCTTTTATATAACACAAATCATCTCGTGTATCTTTCAGGACCCCACTTCAGCAGACAGGCGAATAGCCATCCGAATACGTTATCTGCCCAAAGGAAGTGTTTCATTCGAAACAGTTTCCGAAGAAAAATTTACAGGGGTAATAGAGAAAGAGCCTGCAACACATAAAAGCCCAGGTATTGGTGTGTTTTAATTTAAAAGACAGCACATCAGTGGTTGCTGTCTTAGTTATATGTCGAAACTTAAAATCATAATGTGTTTTAAACAAAAAGTAAAGAGTATTAATGAATCGTTCAAAGGCGATTGGTCACCGTGGTGCGTGATTTTGACCCCAACAGTAACTCTCTCGTGCTTCAATATTAGCCATCTGAAGAATGGGTCAACTGCTTTCCTTTGCATGTCGAGAAAAGCTGTTGACTATTGGCATATTATTCTTAATGCTTACAAAAATGGCATGTGGATGCATCAGTATCAGGGTCTTCAGGGTTGACCGTATGAAAATGTTAATCTATATATGAACACAGTTTCAAAAATTTGCCTGAAGCATGCAGATATACATGTATACTTATTGTTCACAGCTGTTGAAATTACTGTGAAGCAATATGCGTGTTGAAATACATATCTAAGCTTTAATGAGTTCATTTTGATAAACATATCTCCAGCATTTAACGAGGTAAAACAAAATACTAATGTACATATTTTTTTCTTTTGAGTAGAATCATGCTAATTTTCATTAACATTGTGAAATGTGTATCTTGTTGACAGGAAAGAACAAAGAGCCAGATCCTGGCATCATAATGTATGATGTTAATGGCACAAAACAGACCATTCCATATGGCATCAAAGCAATCCAAGGTTCACCTCCCAAATATGGTGACCAGGTAAGCATTGACTTTCCTGCAGCTGCCACTCAAAGCAGACAAACCTTCCATACTATTCACTTGTAGATATTCTTGCATTCTCTTTGAAAGGAAATGCACTGAACTTATTGTAGCAAATTGTATACCAGCTTACTTGGTACATATACTTGCCCTATTATTCAAGGTCTGAGGTAGTTGATATTACAGTAATTGT
This sequence comes from Hermodice carunculata, assembly GCA_964020975.1. Classification (NCBI taxonomy): domain Eukaryota; kingdom Metazoa; phylum Annelida; class Polychaeta; order Eunicida; family Amphinomidae; genus Hermodice; species Hermodice carunculata. The sequence continues at coordinate 72,859,642 of OZ026614.1, read as the reverse complement.
TACTATTTAGGACTGTTCCTAAGGGTGGTTTTAATGTGCAGACCTGTACATTTATGAAGAGAAATAGACACCAGTGTCACGGAAGGATAGTCTTTAAAGAGATGTATGGTCTGTCAGGAGAGATTGTAAGATGGTCAGAAGAGCACCTATTATTGTATCACGAAAGCATTTACTTTAGGAAAATTCAACTGTATTCAGGTCATTTGCATAATGATAAGTGGTATTATTAACATTATGTTTGTGTGCAGAAAAAAGTATAAAATCAAAGATTCAATTTCTTGTTTGAGAACTTGTTTTAGGACATCATGTGTGTTTTACTGGATGATCGACACCCCATTTAGTCCTCAATATGCAATCACCTTTGCTTGTTCTTATGAATTGCATGGATTTTTTTTACTTCTAAACAGGTGGAATTCCAGATATGCGAGAGCAAGAGAAACAACACAAAGACAGCCAGCTGTGTACGGGTGATGAGTCGCAACTCAAACAGCAAACAACAGGGCTTTATTGCCACAATCAAAGATAATTTTGGCTTCATTGAAACAGCTGAGCACGATAAAGAAGTCTTTTTCCACTTTAGGTGAGTGGATCCAGAAGTTTTTCTCACATGCTGTGGGGTTAATACACTTAAAAATATGTTACTAAGCACAGCAGTATGCAATTTGTGGGTTGTCTTGTATCCTTCAGCATATGCCCCATAGTGTTTAGTAATATTGTATCAAAACATGCGTATTTAGTGAATAACATAAGGTGGGCTATATGTTGCAGATAGGCAATCAAGTAAAGACACGTAATGAAATGTTAAAGCGTATTTTTTTTTTTTTTTGCTAGTGGAACTGGTCACGGTTTTTGCACTTCAAGCAGCTAACATTCAAGTTTCAACATTTTGGACATAGTTCGCACTGAACCTATGTGAAATTAATATTTCATTATGTTTGCATTTTCACAGTTTGTGTCATTAGCAAAATAAGCAAAAATGAAAACATAGCAGAATGAAGTGAATTTTCAGTATTTAAATTTTTCGTGCTCTTGTTGCCAGTGCCTTTGATGGTGACCCCTCAGAGCTTGACCTTGGTGATGAAGTTGAGTTTACTCTGGCTAAAAAGACTTCCAAAGTCAGTGCAGAAAATATACGCAGACTTGCCAAAGGAACAGTAGCCCCAGAGGTAAGACTGTCACACCCTACCTGTTAACTGTTTTGGACACTAACACATATAAAGAGGTGGCCAAGTGCTGTGTTTGCATATTCATTTAGTGTGTAAATTATGCATGTTGCTGCAGTGCATGTTACCAAGTTGTTTTAAGTAGAAGTAGTGGGTAATGTCCAGAGATTTTTTTGATATGATATGTAATGATGGACTTCAGTGTGGACTGGAACATTAGTACTAATTATTACTGAAAATTTTTTTTTTCTTTTAAGGATCCAATATATCTATGTATCATCTTGTCATAAAAACACTATACTTTCTTGGTGAAAAGTGATCATTTGTTAATTAACATGTGTTTCACAAAATAAAATGCAGCAATGACTAGGTGCCATGTTTGCCAATTTACAGGGGAATAAGAATAAAAGGACTAAACAGTACTTTCTGCAATTTTCATTACAGGCTTGTTATGACAGCAGTTATTAATTTTTGAGATAAGAAATAATTACCCAAAAAATGGATGGTGCTGAGTGAGATGACAAGTTTGTTGATTTTTGTATTACAGGAGATACATCCTGGTGTGGTAGATGGGAAGATCATTCGGTGTATGAGGATAATAAACCCAGAACAGGATGAATACCCAGGCATTGTTCAAGTTGGAATAGAAGGTAATCGTCTTTATTCCCTTAACCTTTTCTTCTTTGAATTAACACTGAGTCAACAGCTTTCCTTGCCATGGGTGGCACTTAGTGCCCAACCCATACCAAGGGAAGCTGTAGACCTGGGTCATGTTATCTTAATAGGTTCCATCTACAGTTCTCAGTCAAAGTGTTTTTGCTGTTGAAATTAGTTGTAAACACTGAAGCAGATAACATTTGACTTCCAGCCAGTTTTGGCTGGTCAAAGGGAAAAGTTATAGAACAAGAGACTTACTAGCCCACTGATATGAAAGACTTAATAGCTCACTGGTAGTGTTTGATTTTGATGCCACTAACCAGCAAGGAGGGACATCATGCACCCAGATTCTACATGTAGCACTGTTATGCTGGAGTGCTCTTTAATTCTGTATCTTTGGATTTTATTCACATTAAGTGCAAAAGTCCTACATACAAGGGGCATACCATAAGTTTAAGCAACCGCCTTGCCATTTGAACAAGTCATAACAAGTGAAGTGAAGTTCTATAGAAAACTGGGCCCCATGACCTAACCTAATGTTTCACAGATTGAAGTCAGTGGTTAAATCACCTGAGTCTAGTGGTGCCAAAAAGCATGTATATTTCCTTCCCCTGATGTAAATTGGGGCATTCTCAGTCAAAATCATGTTCAGTTTGATTTGTTGAAGATGGTGAGACTTCGTAAGTGGCCACATAATAATCTTGCACATATGTACACAATATTGATGGGGAGTTCTGACCCACCGGTTCTATTGTCGTGCGGGCAGGAGGATTTATCTTTTTTTTTTTTTTTTAAACAAGGCTTACTGTGTAGCAAGACAAAGGAAGCCATGAACTAAGACATCATTTATTGCATGTTGTATTTGAATACTTAAGGAGGCCCCATGCTCCCGTTTGGGAATGTGTTGGGAATATATGAAGAAGTTATTCCGAAAATGCAGTGTGTCCAAATTAACCAGTTTAGCTAAGAAAAGACATTTTTGCAGTGTATATTGTATAAAGTAATAAATGTATTTGTTTTAATGGGTTAAAGACTGTAAACCTAAGAAACGGGTAATTTACATGTGGTGCCTCAGTATTATCAAGATTTGAGTGAGTGAGCATTTGTTGAAGTCTTGCGTATATACTTTAACATTTGTTTAGATTAGGCTTTCACATGTAGTTTGGACCAAAAAAAATGAAAATAAAAATGATCAAAATTATTGCATTGAAGTCTGTCTGGGCTGAATATGTATAAAAAATTGTGGTCTGATTGCAGATGGACCGAGCACAGAGACATACCCATACGGCATCACGAGTCTGGCAGATAAACGAGATTTCTTGCAGAAGGGAGACTTGGTTAAGTTTCAGATCTGTACTTCAAAAGCCACAGGGCAGAGACGGGCCACTAATATTGCTGCCATGAGAAAGTATATACGTGCAAAAGTGGACTCTGTTAAGGGCCAGGTACTAAAACTATTTTGTTGTTGTTGGGGCCTGTTGTGATGAGTCACCATTGTGCCTATGTTTTCCACCTGGCATATTGTTTCTTGCAGTCTGAAGCTGAATCAGACTGACACAGAAAACATAACTATCCCAGCACGGCACATGCCATAGGGTTACATTGTTTTCCAACAATTCAGTCTCTGTAATCCGGAGTCGTCAAGATGCACTGTGGTGTAATAGTTTTTTTTTTTTTTTTTCTTCAGTATAAAAATGTGATGGCATATTATGACGCATTTAAATACCAAACTGTGAATGATTAAGCAAACCATGACACTGCGTACATACTGATTTTGCACATTCCATCACACATGCTCATCAAATGATCGTATCTGAACAATGAAACAAAACAGTGTACCAGACTGTTTTGGATATATTAAATCTATTACAAGTATGGCATTCTATAACGAAAATAAAGTCTCTCGGGAAGCTTATTTTTCATGTCAAAATTGAACCCAAACTGCTTTCCAATGTGACATAGTTCCACCATGGAGGGATGAAAATTCATAATACCCTATTTATAGACATTGTAACGTAGTTGAACAACAGATCAAATGAATGCAGATAACATTTTTGAGTTTGGGGTTTCGAAGCTATCAAGACAATTCAGATAATGTGACTGTGGTTCATTGTTTTTCATGGTTTAGTTGTATCTGATTATTTGGGTACTGTACACTTTAACCTGAAATTTAGGAGCTGCTTTTTGCATTTTAAATTAATCATATACAGTGTATATGTAACCAGTCTTTCTTATTGAATAATTCCAGTTCAAGTTTTTATGGTAACTGGATCTGAGTAATTGAAATAAAATGTTTCAGTGTTTATTGTACTTCTGGTGATGTTAACAGAAATGGAATAAGAGAGAATAGAACTGTCTTTTTGTTCAGTCTTGGTATAGTGTGGCTTGACGCTAAGTTTATATTCACAAGAAACAATACATTAAATGCTTATTTTTGTGCCTTTCAGTTTGGCTTCCTGACCCATGAAGCAGAAGAAGGGAAGAAGTTGTTTTTTCACATGTCTGAAGTCCATGATGGGGTTGAACTTCAACCTGGAGATGAAGTGGAGTTTGTTGTTGTGCAGAACCAGCGCAACGGCAAATACTCAGCTTGTAGCATTCGTAAAATCACGTAAGTGCAAATAGTGTTTATTTGAAGGCTTCATCTGTTCATTATGATATACTTGAAGAGGTTTTTTTTTTATTAACCAGTACCTTTAACTGTGGTTCACACCAGTGCAAAGCATTATTATATGTGAATAAAAGACAAATTAAAGTCTTCCCTGTTTTCATTACATGCGTAAGTTTTCATTTTAGCTTTCTCTGTGTGCAAGAAGTGCAACAACAGCAAAGTTCCCCCCCCTTTTGTTAATTACATACCTGGATCAGTTTCAGAAACAAAATTAAACCTACACTACAGCTAGCCACAAGTATATTTAGGTCAGAGGTTATTCAACACTGGAAGTGACCTTTTTCCATTGAACTTATCAAGTTGTCATTATAACCCGAATCAAACTTCTTTAATATTACATTCCTGGATCAGCTTCATTAACAAAATTAAATTATAATGCCTATTGATAATAACAAAGAAAGTTATAGTGAGCTATATATTTTCTTACCATCGTTTTAAATTTGACCACAGTACATGTTTATTTTGTGAGAGTTATTTATATCCACTGACCTGTAACCTGAACACAAGACAAAATTCACTGCTTGCTCAAATGATATGCTGGTTTTGCTTAGTGATAGTTTTTCTCCAATATGCAGTAAGAATGTCTGTAAATAATATTTATGTAGGAAATGTTTGTAGCAAAAGTTTTCTAACAGTTAATCAAACTATAGCAATAAAATCAGCACTATGTTGCAAAGTTTCATCTGAGTGTTGAAACTCTGATTTCAGGGACCGCAGAAGACCGGAACGTTTGATTTCGCGCTTGAAAAGCACAAGCGAAGATGGAGGTCCCAAGATGATTGTCGTCCGACAGCCAAAAGGACCAGATGGTACCAAAGGATTCTCACAAGAACGCAAATTATGGAAACCAAATACATGTACCTAGCCTAACAGCAATTCTTTCACCATAGCAACAGTTTTTCTAAGTTAGTTCTCGAGATTTCTGATAATTTAAGGTCAATGACTTTGGAGGAAAGGCCCTTATTTGATGTCTAAATGATTGCTCAAGAAGTACACGGCATCAAACAAAACGCCTTGGCATGCGTATGTGCAGTCTTTTGTGAATATAGCCCAGCTAACCCCCCGTTTTTATTCTCTTAATGTTTCCTATTAACCTCTTTGTTATGTGTGGAACTTGAAATTAACAAAATGTTGGCATGGGTTGTGTCAGTGGATAACATTCTGGAAAAGTACCCTGCAGCAATATGGGTGTCAAAACTTGTATCATTCAAGCACAGGCAAATGTGGACCTTATGACAAAAAAAGCAAAATTTATCCAGTTGTTCTGGAAGTGAAAAATGTGGAGATGTTCACTCGTAGATGACCAAGCTGTCTGCAAAAAAAACCCCCAGGTTCATGATAGTCACTATGGATATGCAAGCCCTTGGCAAAATTGTGGTTGGACTGGTGACTAAGTGACGATGGGCTTGAAATTTTGCTGCTGTGCTCAACCTGAAACTTCTATTTATGAACTGAAATGCTGGGTTGGACTGTGATTATAAAGTTGATAACATTTCAGTGGATAAATTAAAAACCATTTGTCTGTAGAGCAAGACTAAACGTACGAGTAGATCTATGTGAGTACAGCTTTCATGCGTGATGGTGAGGCAGAGAGAGTTGTGAACTACAAATCTCCTTGTCAGCCCTGTAATAAATATCACTGCTGCATCTGGACGAGCTTCAAATGTCCGAGCCCTGTGCCTTCCATTGTGTCCTGTGTTAATGTTCTTTCTGTTAACTTTTATTTTGCTAACTTTTGTGGAAAAAAATACTTCCTGAAACACAACTTCCAAGTGCCTTGATCCTTACGGGGTCACAAGAGTGCTACTGTGACATAATGTGCAAATGTTTGTAAATGCCTAGGTGTACCTTAGTTACAACTTACTTGCATCAGTATTCCAAGGAAAACTCAGGAAAATTGAAAAAAAAAAATATGATGGGAAAAAAAAAAGCTTCATAGATGTTGCAGTTGAATACTAACATAGCATTACCATTCTGTACCAAATTACAGTAGGATCTTGAGTATTATTTGTTGTTGTGTATATCTGCAGGCAGAGTGGTCCGTGTGACCATTGTTGGTGCTATGTTTTTGAACTGTAAGATGAGATTTATTTGAATAATTGGACAATCTTGTCGGTGCCAGCTATGCACTTTATGGCTTATTGGAAACCCAGGGCGCAGTGTATAAATGTTTGTTATGTATGAACATATGGGACTGTTGCTATGGTTAAGGTTTTGTTGCTGGGCCAAAAGGGACATCTCATCTAGGTTACTCTGACTTGACGACGATGGAAAATATTATATATGAAGACACATTTATGTTCATTAACTGGCCATATAAACAAAAAGAAAAAAAAAAAAGTCTTGTTCTTAAATGGAGAGCTGCATTTAAAGGAAAAAAAGTGCAAGGAGTTTAATAGCAGCCTCAACATTTATCGGAGACTGACATTATTAATTATGGTATTACCTGGGAGATCAAATACGGAGGCCACACGGAGATTGAACAGATATATTAATTTGAATACATCATTTCAACAAGAAAATGATGAGAGTAATTGTCCCAAGATTGATCGAGTGGTTGATCTCAGTGGGTCTACTGTGATAGAAATGGACAATGTTTAAGACAAAAAGAAGAGCCTTAACAGTTCTGTGCATAATGGTTTTCATTTAAAGGCCTCTTTGAATCCATGGAGTGACCTGTATCCTCTGCCAGGCAAACTGTACATCTTTACTTGATGTGTTGAACAACCTGTTCATAAATAAGATTGTTGTGTAATAAATTTGCATTTTCTGAAAGAGGATGAATAATATTTAAATAATTTTGTAAAAGAAGAAAAAAAAAAGAGTTGACCATCTTAGAGTATCAGCTTTCCAAATGAAAGTGCATCAACACTGACTGAAAAACAACATCAAAACTGTAGCTAAATCTTATTTTGAAACCATATTACCAAAATATTGGATGTATCCTTTACTTTGAAATTAAGTGAAACAGGAAAGGTAGATTTTCAGAGGTTTTATGAAAATAAAGTTGTTAATAAAGATGTGTTAAAAGCTGTTAACTGTGATGGAGAAGTGCTGAATAAACCCAACAGTGCAGATGAAGAGAGTCTTGTTTCTGTATTCTTATCAGATCTTGGGCATATTACAGATATTCACAATTTCTTTATCCCATTCACATAATCTTGGGTCGTGACCGGCTCCTGTACCACATTTATTTTTGCACAACACAGGGAATGTCTTGGCCATTTTCCAGTTGATTATATGCTGAGGTTGCATCCATTTTGCTAAAAAAAGTTTATAAATGTTTAAGTTACAATAATGTTTAATGTTTTGGCCATGGTTAAGTTTGTGTTACATTGGCAATTATTTTTCAATCTGGCAAACTATGACCTTGACCTATTTTTCAAGGTCACGTGGGCATTTCGTCAAAATCAACGTTTTGAAATGTCAGTAAATAGTATACCTTCACCATATCTGTAGATCATTGGAACCCGTATGCCTATTTATGAAAAAAAAAAGGGTGACAATAGTAAGGGCGCACGGGGAGACATTTGATTTTCTGTTGGAATATCAGCCTGTTCTAGTTTTTTTTAGTTTTGACCACGGGTAGCAGAGCTTAAAGCATTAAAGCATTCATGTCCATGAACTTTTGCTTGTGAATGCGATCAGTCCACAATTTTCCAAGTTAGCCCCGTATAATGTCTGGACTTGGGAAGACTATAAAAATCTCAGTCAAGTTTGATACTGGCGACATCATCTGCATTATGTAATATATGGACCAAATGTGAAAATATTGATAATGCTTTTGAAGATTTTTTTGTTAAATGACATGAAACCTGGTAGGAATGTTGTTCAGGCAAAAAGACCATAACATGCCAAAGTTTGGTGGTGCCACCTGCAGTATAGCGCAAAATATGCACCGAAGTATTTTCAAAATGCTGAATTTGATACATTTTGAGAAGGAATAAGGTTAAAGATGCCCATTGTAGCACAAATATGTATCCTAAAAGTTTGATATTGCATTATATGGATGACCTTGACCTGTTTTCTCAAGGTCACAGAGGGAATGCATTTCAGGAAATTAATTTGTTTTGGTCCTGGTCATGGTCATTACATCTTGACTGGTACAGATGTATCCCTATACTATTACAGGAACATTAGATCGACAAAAGTCTGGTATGGTGCCCCCACTGATGGTCATCTTATTGGAATTAATATGGGTATCAAAATCGCATTAAATTCCTGATTGTAATAATAAATTTAGATTGAAATTCAAAATGTACACCAAATATGCATTAGGCCTATGTGATGATCATTATATCTCAATTTGTGAACATACATCCATACACCATTACAGGTGTTCCATAGTGACAAAAGTCTTAAGATAAGTCCTGGTGGCACCACTGGTGGTATTAAGTGGAACTAACATCGTAGGTATCAAAAAGACATTAAATTCATTATTATGATAATAATGTAATTGTTTTCCTCATAACTAAAAAAGTTTCCATCTAATTTTGACAAAATGTAACTCTAAGTACAGAATGTTAGTAGTGACAGTATTTTTAATTTTTTTTTTTTTCTTATCTACTCATCAAGGTTACCACAAATATGGTGAAGTTGAAAGGCATGTATTTCTTTGGTCATGACCCACCTATCTGAAAATGTTTTGCCTCTTGATTCAATGTTTGATCCAATTTTAGCAAAATTAAGTCCAATAGATAGCTTGGCGGCATGGACATTTTCCTTACCGGAGGAGGTTATGTTTTTAGATTGTCCACCCATCCTTTGGTCCATTCTTAGAACTTTCTAGCCAATGTTTGTTGCTACAATATTTCAAAATGCTGGGACAGATTTTGCTCAAATTCAGTGCATAAATACCTTCTACATGTAAGGCTTACATTAACTGTTGGGGACATTTTGTCTTGATTTACACTTCATCTTTAACTACTCAATGTCAAGATTATATGGCCATAAAGAAAAAAACATGTTGCATTGTCACTTTATTTTGTGAATGCTAAATTACCCCTCCAGTTAGCCCAGTACATGTATAACTTTCAGGACTTATAGGGTGTATGAAAATCTAAGCTGAGTTCAGTATTGGTGGCGCCACCTACATTATGTAATATAGGGGTCAAAATGTGAAAGTCTTGTGAACACTCTAGTATCTTTAATTTTTGGCGGATTTTCACTAAATTTGGTGTGGGATTGTGGGGGAGGTCAAAGTCTAAGTTGGTAGGAATACTAGTGGCGCCACCTATAATTTGATAGAAATTATGAGCCAAAATGTGTTTTAAGATAGAAAATTCCTTATCTTGAAAAGTAATTGGATTAGACTTGCCAAATTTAAAGGATATATAGACAATGTCCAAAGCTAGAATTGTATAGAATATCAGTGGCCTTGACATAATTTTGTGAGGTCAACATACCTGTACAGTTGAAAGAGGTGATGTTGTAATGGTAGGGATAGCTTTGACTTCAATGGCAATATCAGTACAGCACCAGGCAGGCCGATGGGCCTCTTGTATTTATACATAATCTGGGTGTTCTTGATCTTCTATCCCAAGGTCACTGAGGATATAAAGTGAAGGACTCGCTCATTGTTGTCTTGGCACATGCAACAATATTCATCACAGGAGTTGCACAAATAAGCTGTGATTACATGTGGAGTGAAGTGCCATCTGGTGGACAATATTTACATTAAGCTTTCTACATTCAGAAGCCACTTAAGGACTCTCAGCTTTGAAATGAAGAGGTGCAATATAGCCAAGATGCCAGCAGAGCATTAGGCCCATGGGCCTCTTGTTACTGTTTGTGACCTACTTACAAAACACAGTGATGTCGCAATACCTTAACATCTACAACCACCCTATGGTATTTCCTCTATGGGATTGGCGAGCCAAATGAGATTAACCCACTTGTGTCTAGATGGCCAATTGCTATGGGATATTGCACTTTGGTACCATTTGTTGGCAAGTGTTGCTATTGTACATACATATAGCAATACAGTGCATATATTGCAATCTTGTCAAATATATTTGAAGGAATGCTTTGATTTTGTATACAGATGTTCCATAGGTGGGCCTCACAGCTTTATGAAGGAGCTGCAATAATTTTTCATGAATTTTTATTTTATTTATTTATTTAGTTTTACTATTATTATTATTATTATTATTATTATTATTATTATTATTATTATTATTATTATTATTATTATTATTATTATTATTATTATTATTATTATTATTATTATTATTATTATTATTATTATTATTATTATTATTATTATTATTATTATTATTATTTTTAAAAAAATCAAAATTTCTTCCTGGGAACTACTTGGCCAATTGCTTTGATATTGCATACAGGGTTGCGTGAGCTCACACAATTTTAATTTTGGCGTCCAGGTGGCACTGCCTGTATCTATTTTTGCAGTGAAGTTTTGTGTGGTAAGACTATTTTTTACTTCTCCAGAATGATGGAACAGAATTGCACGTAATTTTATAAGAATGTAATTTGAGTACAGATGATGCAGGTTTGTGAAAATGATTTGATTGTGTGGAGTTCTGACAAAATTATGGGATATCAGTTTGGGACCAACCATGTGTCAGTATGTGCCACCAGTGTATAGGTATACAGCAGTAGTCCAGTGCATATATTGCAATATTGTCGAACTGTTGTCTGGAATACTTTACTTTCACATAAAGATGTTGACCAGGTGAACATGCACCAAAATTGTGAAGGAGAGGATGGGGAAATAGTTATTCATTCTCTGATAGGATGCATATATAGTGTTTAGTAGAATACTTGTGGTTCCTCCCTGTCTCCACATTTGAGGTTAAGGAAGTTAAAGGCTTGGCTCAGGAATAAGAGCAGGTCATGTTTGGTGTTGATTTGTCAGTGCCAGACTTATGTGTGGCTCAGAACTAGCTCTTGTTTCAAGCCATATCCAGCCCCAGCCCCTTTTTTAAGGGGTGGGGGGAGGGGGAGAGACCCTGACTGGGTCCAACAGGAACCATGTCCCAGGCTCCAGACCAAGCGGCGGATGCAGACTGGACTGCAGACTTGGTGTTTTGTAAGATGAATAGTTTCATGTAGTAGTGCATTTTCAGTCTCTACCTGTGGTGGTTTCATAAGTTGTTTTTGTGGTAGATGATGGCACAGTTACTACAAAAGCCAAGGTGAATGTGCAGCACTGAAATCACAGCTTTAGGGGCTCTAACAGTGGTTTCATCCACGTCTTCTTTGTTAAAGAAGTTGTGTCCGGTATTGATGACTTGAGTTAGATCTTCAGAGGGATAAATTGAGCATGAACAATCTCTGTGGCCTTTGGTAGGAAGTTTGGAGTTCTCATTTATGTCATTCATTGCTGCTAGTTGTGCATTCTAGAAGTGACTATTCTTTTTTCTCCACCCAAGACCGGTATTTGTTTTGGGGGCCTGGAGGGTGAAAGTTCACCTAATCAGTGAGTCATCTCTGGAGGTTGCTCTGGTGGAAGATGTGAATTCTGAGAGAATTGTTAACTTGGTAATTTAATCTGTTGTGAAGCCTTGTGTTGAATGGATTTTGTCTCTTAATGTGAGGGAGAAATGCTGGCGTACAAATATCTGGTTAGTTTGAAGCAGGATTCTAATCATGCCAATAGATCTGGAGCTGGTCCTCAGGGGCTGACCTCACGTACACAGGTGTCACCGATGCTCTTCTGAAAATAGTTTCATTGTTATGAAAATGTATATGGCTTTTTGTTTTCATTTGGAGAGGTCACTGTATTCATTCAGTGTGTGCCGGGTCATTGACTTCAGTGAATACTTTGCAGGGTCACTGCAGAGTGACTGAGTTGGCCTGTTTTGTGGGTGATTTGTATGTAATTGGCAAACATGTGGAATAAGCTAGAATGGTGACCTACAGTCATATGAGGTGATCCAGACAGGTCTCAATGCACTGGGATGTGTGACTAATTCGAAAACTCTGGAACAAATTAGAAATTTCTCTGTAGATATATAAAGCAGTTATTTTCCTGACTGGGGGAGGAGGGAGAATTCTGAAGGATCTGACAGAAGCTGTGTGTAGTCATCAAGCCATTGGGACTGTGAGCCATTGTTTACATTGTACCTGTGGAGTGTGGATAGTGTCTTGAGTGGATTTGTATATTTGGTGCTGCCCATTTACACTTTGTACCTGTGGAGTGTGGACATTGTCTTTGAGTGGACTGGTATATTGTACCTCATTGGAACCAAACCGTACCTCTGTGGGATTGGATCAGCACCACCCCTTTCAGTACCACATTGGACCAAAACCGTACATCTGTGGGATTTGTACCAGATCATTTGGCACATGTCATAGTACTTGGAACTGTGGGACATTACCTGTGGATAATCTCACCAGGGATTAGGATTTACCTAAGACTGTTTGGCTTTTGAAATACCAGTGGAGATAAGTTTACCTACTTTGTACTGATTTTTAATATATTGTTATTGTTAAAGTTATATCATTGTTGTCATTCTTTGTTGAGTTCTGCTACTATTCAAAAGGTGAGCATCGTAACATCATATGGTCGAGATCTTGATCTGATCTTGGTTAGATTGGTGCTTATACCTCCATGTTGTTGGTCTGTATCACCAATTTCCAGCATAATGTTGGTAACCTCTTAAATCAGTCCTGTGTCATCCTTTTCAGATGACCATAACAGCCTTATATTTTAACTAGGCATCGACATATTGTTGAGTTGCATGACATGGTACCATCCAGCTTATCTCTGAGTCTGTGAAGTAGATTGGCTTCATCATTAGCTGTGGCAATGTGTGAGGCAGGGATTCAAATTCCAGTGAGCCAGATTCTAAACCAGCACAATCTTCAACTTTAGCACCAGCTTTCCTTCATAGACTGAACCTTCTTGTGGCAGAACTAGCTGGTTTTGGATTGTCTGGACTGTCTGCATTTGGGGTTGGGTGTCAACTACCAGAATTCCATTTGTCTCCTGTCAAGAGGTAAGTTTTGGGGGGCATTCAGTTGCAGATGGTATTTTTCATGGTTCAGACATCTGAGGAGTGGTTTCAGTGTCTCCCTCTATAAATAAACATCTTTCATGAGCTTTTTCATTCTGCTAGCACTTACTTATGTGCATCTCATTTTGACTTTTAACTTCAATGGATGTTCTGTTTTCCAAGACCCCTGAGTCAAAACCTGGGTCGAGCCAGCTCTTAGGATGGACTTCTGTAAGTTGCAATTTTAGTGTTCCATTTTTGTAAGTTTCTCACAATATAAAAGTCATTAAATTAAGTATTATAGTAGCCCATACCCTTTCAAACTATTTTCTCCATAAAGATAAGAATTTTACCCCCATCAGCCTACAGACATACCACACCATTTTGGCTGTAAAGGTGTTTCACATAATTATCCCAGGGTTTTATCACACATGTGTTCACTACATTATGTCTGTAAATAAAAGCTAATTTCGCACGTTTGTATATACACACATATTTACTAGTATTTGTGTTTCTTATCTATGGTAGAGTCTAATGTTTTACACAACTGATTGTTAGAGGTATCACATTCCATTTTTGGGGGGATTTCTCTATAGTTACTGATTGCATTACCTGTACCCCAGCCTGAAACTTTAAATAACCAGACAGCTTCAAAATGACCTCCACCCCATTAAACATGTTCAAACCTCGCCAGACCAGGAATTCCACAGTTGGCTGTGGGAGGCCATCCCTCTTTTCTGCAGATGGATTCACAACAGAGGAAATCCCAGCTCTTTTCACCGACAGGATTCCAACAGCAGTCCACCCTCATTCAGACTCCCATACACAGGGTCAGAAGGACACTCTACAGGCACCCTCCCCCCCCCCCCCATGGGAACCCAAGCAGGACAGGAGAGGCCCAACATAGCCCAAGATCCCCCAGAAACCCACCCAAACACAGGCAAAACACAACCTGCTACAACCTGCAGTTAACACGACCCAGATGACCCAGTACAGGATCTGCACTTCTCCCCCCAGGAACTCAGCACAACAATTGATCAAGTCTTTGACCCCAAGTACAAAGCCTTAGTCAATTCTAACTACAAAATCAAACAACTACACCATCACCTATCCCACCTTTCAGATGCCACTTCACAAGACCACAACCCCCTTAAACCCCATCTCAAGCTAGCCGCAGTAGAGCCCTCAGAACACTTGGACATGGATATAAACAAAGTCCCAGATGCAGCAGGCCACCAAATAGCCACCATCCTTGAGCAACATTACCTAGATAGGCTAGATGGCCATGTGAAAGTTAAGGACCACCTGGTAGACATACTACAAAGAGATGGCAGCAGAGAAGCCCTCAGAGCCATCAGTAAAGCACATTCAGTCTCAGAACGTTATACCAACAGTCTGAACCTCAAGAGGCCTTACCTACCTAGGGATACTGCCTACACGCTCCCCCAAGAAACAACAGACACCCCCAATACCCAGCCACCTACACATTCCAAACTTACACACATCTCTTCTGACAAAGACACGATCATCCCACCCCTACCCCCAGGAGTCCACAAATGCCCACTTCCCCACTGCCAAGCCTGCAAATATATATATGTATAGGGACCACTTTCCACAGCTACCAAACCCCCACCCAAGTCCACCAGATCCGCAACCACCTAAGCTGCCGGTCTACCCATGTAGTATACATGTACCTGATCAACTGTACTAAATGCAAAGTGCAATTCATAGGCCAAAGTACACAACCACTTTCAAAACGGTTACACCAACACCTCTCTACCATCCAAAGACAAACCCACACTTCTCTCAGTCTTCACTTTAGCCACAACACATCACAGGATTTTGAAATTCTCCCAATAGAGACCATCTCCCACAAAAACCATCTTGAAAGCATGAACAGCCACATGCTCAGATCCAGAGAAAGCCACCGGATGAAAACTTTACATTATAACTCTGGCCCCCACAGGACTCGACCAAATTGGGTAGTATAACACCCCCCCCCCCATACATGCACCTATATTATTCACATATAAACCCGTATATTTATAAAGACTTGCCCCCCCCCCAAAAAAAATGGAGACTATCTTAATAATAGAGGAATTTAGGACCCCAGGTGACAGCACTTGATGGTGTTAATTTGCATAAATTTGGCTCTTTGCTTGACAAAAGATTCAAAGGGACTTTTTATTATGTAAATAAGTAAAACTATGTAAATGATTACCCTCAAGTGCTGCCCTCTAGGGTCCTAAAAAGGTCGATTAATGTATACTTTTTCAAGAAATAGCATGTGGTAACTTACTGAAGGCCAGAGAGGGTCGCCACCCCTACTACATTTGCCTCCACATGGGCAAAAAACAGTGTGAAAGTCTTGAGTTTAAGAAGTCCGAAATCTGAAGTTAGCAATTTAAAAGATGTGCAAATTAAGTAGAAAGACAAAGTTATAAATGGTGTAAGAAGTGGAGCATTATTAAGATTATATCAAGTTACAATAAAAAGTGAATGTCAAAGTCTGTTGCTGATTTTTTTTTTTTTTTTTTTTTTTAAGCAAAATAAAAAAGTGAAGTGAACAAAATTATAAGCATCAGCTCTGACCAGTCTTGTTGTGTCTCTGCAGGAACAGTATGATCCATTGTTGTAATTTGTGTCTTTTCGTCCAGAACCACTTCCTGGTAGTCCTTACCCTATGTCATAGTCCAAACTCTCTACACTCCATAAGCTAACCTGTCACTGTCTAACCTGTATACACATGGAAGTACTTTTGTCATGTCCTTCTGTAGAATTTTGACATCTGCTGTATTAGCTCAGATAAATTTAGGGTCTTCAGCGTCGCATAGGCCTGTATCTATACACATGATGATATATGAAAAAAAGATTATCTGAAGACAGCCAGTCTTATAGAGCCACTTTTTGGTAGCACTTTGGGTGGCCTTGTAAGAAGGGAAACACTGTAGGGGAGACCTGGTCACTGTCGGACAAATGTTCATTATGTGTGGGTGCTAACCCAGACATTTTGTTTTTCCAAGAATTCTTTTTTTTTCTTACCTTCTTTCTTTCTTCCTTACAACCAGATTTGTCTGGAGTTTTTTCTCGGACACTTTTATTCCAACAATCACCAAACTTGCCATGGTGACTCACCTACTGGTGAAATTAGGCAGTTGCATTGTAATAGTCATAAGGTTTAAAATTATGCAAATTAAGGGCAATTTAAATTTTAAAAGCTCCATATCTTCCAAACTATTGCAGATAGACACAAACTTCTAACTTACACATATAGGTTTAAGACGATTGGTAAATCCACCATACAAACAAAACTTTGGCAATTTTAATGTATGCTAAATTAACTGAATTTCTCCCCAATCCACATGCAGGCCTTGAACTGCTTGCTGTATGACCTATTGCTTGACCTCTATGGTGCCAGGCAACCATTTTGCATTCATAATTAATTAGCTTGAAGCTGTCTCACAGGCAGCTTTCTAATCATGCATGCTAAGTCTATGCTTTAGAAGGTTTGGGTCTTCCAGAAAAATTTTTTTTAAAAAAAATGGTGGGTGGGGGGATACTCCCAACAACTGTGTAATGATGCTTTCAATAAAATACAGAGAATCTCGTTCTGTTCATGCCAGAACAGATTGACTCCATGCTGCAATATGTACCAGGCAGGCTATAGTTTCCACTAGAGCTGCACAGACCTTTCAGGGCACCATGACTGAAACTGGTGTCCTAGCTGGCCTGTTTTTGCCTAAGGCAATGTCAGTCTGCTGAGCTTATCAGTCCCAAAGAAATGCAGGCTCCAGACTTCTGGGCAGAACAAGCCTGACTTTACCCTCTGTTAGAAATAGACAACATACAGAGCTGAGTGGGCCAGACAAAGGAGGGTAGAATTTGTGTCATCTTAGTGGACACTTTCATGTCTTTGTTTTCTTGTAACCAGTGAGATGAAGCCTATTCTTCATAGGCAGTATGAGACAGTATGATGTTTGTCTTGGTCCACAGGTACATGTATATGTAGTTTCGTGATGGCTTCTGTTAAAATTTGTTTATGTAATAAAGAAAGACAGATTTGTATTGCATGTTTTCACATCCTCTTGAATTATAATCTGTATACACTGTACATATATGTGCATGTATGAATAATGTACATGTACATGCACATTTACTCATCCATACTCCGCAGAAGGGCTGACCCCCTCAGGAGTGGGCACTTTTCTCTGGTCCCAAGGGTGCTCACTGTAGAGAGGTTTCACTGTATTAGTAAACTCTGGAATTATCTTTCTTTCTTTCTTTCTTTCTTTCTTTCTTTCTTTCTTTCTTTCTTTCTTTCTTTCTTTCTTTCTTTCTTCTTTCGTTCTTTCTTTCCTTCCTTCCTTCTTTCTTTTCTTTTTTCTTCACGACCAAGTTGGTCTGCAGATTTTTTTCAAGCTACTTTTTTTCTGAAAACCACCAAACTTGCTATAGTGACTGACCTAACCTGTGAAATTGTGCTTCTCATTTGGAATAACCATGATGTTTAAAGTGTGCAAATTTACGGGCAATTAGAATTTTAAAAGCTCCATATCTTTCAAAATATTACAGATACTCAAAATTTCAATGTGCATACATAGGTTTGTGACACCTGCCAATATAATGGACAGTATAAGTTAAGTAGAATTTCAAATTATGCTAATAAGGGTCTTTGAAAAATTTCAAAGTTGAATATCTCCAAAACTATTA
This sequence comes from Hermodice carunculata, assembly GCA_964020975.1. Classification (NCBI taxonomy): domain Eukaryota; kingdom Metazoa; phylum Annelida; class Polychaeta; order Eunicida; family Amphinomidae; genus Hermodice; species Hermodice carunculata. The sequence goes on along the minus strand of OZ026614.1, from coordinate 72,841,481 downwards.
TACATAGACATGCCATTTCAACTTCAATTTATAGGTTTGTGGCAAAGCCGCATCCAATGACACAGGAACCAAATTTGTAGGATTTTGATTTATGCAAATAAGGTGAACATGCAAAATGTAAATCTTGGAATAGCTTCAAAACTATTATAGATAGAGGTGCCATTCCTACTTCAATTTATGGGTTTGTGGCAAAGCCCCATCCAGTGAACCATAATCCACAGTTGAAGGTTTTCAATTTACGCAAATTAGGCAAATACACAAAGTTAAAATGTTGAATAGTTTCAAAACTACTATAGATACTAGTTTCATTCAAACTTCCTTTTATAAGTTTGTGACATGGCCACATCCAATGAACCAAGAACCAAAGTTGTAGCATTTTACTTCATAAAAATTAGACTAATACACGGACTTTAGATTATGTTGAACAATGGCAAAGTATAACATTTCAAAGTGTTCTCATTTTGAAACCACCCAGACAGATTTGCTGTGAAGGAAATCTGCTTTCCTAGTTTTGATTTATATTTCATCAAGACTTCCTTCATTTTCAATATCTAACTATTCAGAAAAGGGAATTTTAAGCTTATATACACAGATGTGGATCCTCTATGGAAGCCAATCAGGACCACAAAAAATGAAAATGAAACTCGAAATTTTGAGATTTTTCTAAAAATTTTGACTTTTAAATCTTGAAATTTCAAGATTGAAATCTTGTAATTTCAGGATTTTTCTTTCAAATTCAAGAATGAAGTTGAAATTTTAAATTTAAAAAGTAAAAAATGACTTTTTAAAATGGAGAAAAAACTAGAAATTTTGAGAAAAATCCCAAACTTACAAGATTTAAATCTTGATATTTAAAAGTAAAAATTTTGAGGAAAAAAAATCAAACTTTTGAGTTTTTATCTGGTCTTTATAGGCTTCTGTAGTTTTCCATGTCTCATCAGAATACTTTCTGTTATGCTGAAATAAAGAGAGCCAAAATTTTGTCCTGCTGCGCCCCAGTGTTGGGGCACAGTGGAACATGCACCATAAAGCTGACTGGGATACTGTGGGACAGAATTTCCATTCGAGTTTGTATTTCTTGGATAGTCTCTTCACATGCTGTAGTATCCGACTCTTGCGGAAGAGTATAGGGAGCTTGTGTATCAGATCGAACAGGCATGGGCATTCCCCAGGGGACATTCCCATTTGTAAACTTATGTTTGTGTGCTATGTCTACTATGCCCGCCCCACCCCCCACCAAACATTTTCTTATAGATAGACTTTATTCTTTAAGCAGGGTTACTGGTTCAGTGTGCAACACTGATCTTCCACCAGGCACTGGAATCTGACAAATGAGTACATAACTAGAAAAGATTTGCTTCCCTGCAAATCTGTCTGGATGCCTTCAAAGTGAGAACAGTTTGAAATGCTACACTTTGCCATTGTTCAACATAATCTAAATTTTGTGTATTGGCCTAATTTACATAAATTCAAATGCTATAACTTTGGTTTTTGGTTCATTGGATGTGGCAATTTCACAAATTTATAAATTGAAGTTTGGATGACACCACATCCATAATAATTCTGAAGTCAACTGTCCCTTGGAAGTGGTATCTTGTGCCAGAACTTTGATAAATATATTGGATATATTTGTTTTAGGTGCTATGTTTGTACTTGAAGCTATTCAAGATTTTAATTTTGTGTATTTGCCTAATTTGCATAAATTAAAAGCCTACAACTTTGGTTTATGGTTCATTGGATGTTGCTATGTCACATACCTACAAATTGAAGCTGGTATGACACCTTCATGTATAATAGTTTTGAAGTAATTCAAATTATTCACTATTAAAATTTTGTGTATTCATCTTACTTGCATAAATTAAAATTGTACAACTTTGGTTTATTGGATGCAGCTATGTGACAAACCTATAAATTGAAGTTGGAATGGCACCTTTATCTATAACAGTTTTGAAGTTATTCAAGATTTAAATTTTGTGTATTCACCTAATTTGCAAAAATTTAAACTTTACAATTTTGGATCATGGTTTATTGGATGTGGCTATGTCACAAACCCATGAATTGAAGATGGAATGGCATCTAGAATAGTTCTGAAGCAATTCAAAATTTAAATTTTGCATATTCACCTGATTTGCATTAATTTAAATCCTACAAATTTGGTTCATGGTTTATTGGATGTGCATGGCTTTGCCACAAACTTAAAAATTGAAGTTGGAATGGCATCTCTATATATAATAGTTGTGGAGATAGTCAACTTTTAAATTTTTCAATTCCCGTAATTAGCATAACTTGAAAGTCCACAACTTTCATTTACTGTCCATTATATTGGCAGGTGTCACAAACCTATATATGCAAATTAAAATTTTGTGTCTATCTGAAATATAGTTTGGAAGATATGGAGCTCTTAAAATTTTAATTGCCCCTAATTTGCATAATGATAAACATCATGACTATTCCAAATGATATGCACAATTTCACTAGTAGGTCAGTCACCATGGCAAGTTTGGTTGTGTTTGGAATAACTGTCCGAGATTGCCTGCAAAGCAGAAGAAGTTCCATGCAAAGCAGACCAAGTTCCGTGTTACTACACTTGGTCTGCCCTTCTTCGACAGGATTTTATTTATAGTAAGGGGAAACAAAACTATACTGTGACCCTCCCCCCAGACGGAGACACCCATCAGGAAGCTCATCATTGTTGCCTTGACCAGTTGCAGCCTTTGGTCCCTAGTGTACGGAATCCTCTTACCATAGTAACCATACTCAGCCAATTCGGAACGGAGTCACTTTTCCAACACTTAAACACTGACCTTGTCAAAGAAGGGCAGACCCAAGCGGAGTAGACAAGATACACAGCTTGGGTGTTTTTGGAGGCAGTTGAGTGTTTGAGAAAAACTCTGCTGGACCAATTTGATTGGAAAGAGTGGAAAGAAAGAAAGAAGAGAGAGAGAGAGAGAGAGAGAGAGAGAGAGAGAGAGAGAGAGAGAGAGAGAGAGAGAGAGAGAGAAAGAAAGAAAGAAAGAAAGAAAGAAAGAAAGAAAGAAAGAAAGAAAGGAAGATGATGGTGAGCTAGAATGAAGTAACATAAATTTATCACATAAAAAGAAAGAAGTAACATAAAATATATTATGAAAAAAGTTAATTAAAATTTTCTTTTACAAATGCAGTGAAGAAATCATATTTCATAAACAGTGAAGAGGGAAACAGCCACAATTTTTGGGGCCCTTGTGGAGGCCCAAATTGGCCGTGACTAAAAGATCTCACTCATGCCGGTGAATGTAAAATTCAGGGGAAAGTTTGAGTCAGCCAAATGTTAGATGGCGACACTGTACATATTGCACGTTACGTTCAGAGAGTCTGAGGGACAGACAACATTCACATGTTGATAGATGTCTAAATTCATCAAAAGCGCAATCAATAAGTAACTTAAAACAAAAAATAAAGAAAAAGTTTTAGCATGTTTCAATTGCGAGAATGTAAACAAATGAAACACTGAAATAACCACACTTTACATGAAAGAAAAGATCTTGTTCATCAATCAATCTGGTCAGGTCAGGTCATGTCATGTCAGTTCATGGGGCACCTGATGTGTTGTACGTCATCAAAACTTGCCCACATGCGGCCCACTGTTTTCCAAGCAGTCGAAATGTTTACAGCTGAGCAGACCACGGCCCACTGGAGCGTACTGCAACTTGGGTGTCTCTTTAATTCCAGAGACACTTTACAACGCTAGGATTGCATAAAGTGGAATTTTGTTTTCAGGAGCATTTACGATACCCAATCGGACAAGCATTTAACCCGTGGACTTGCAAGCAAAAGTCGGTCATCAGTACCAGAATGGTACATGGTGAAAGTGTTCCTCCATGGTGAAAGTGAACGGGGCAGTCCTGGGAAGCGGAGCGCCCTACCCTAGGATTGCTCAACTGATGTAGGCTGCTTGAAACAGTAAACACAGAAGGCAAAACATGGCTGATGTTGGGGATCTCACTGTGGATTTCAGTCGATTATGTTCAACTTTAACAGAAGAAGATGACGATTTTGAGTACTTGACTTTGCCTGAAGCAGACCAGGATTTCTTGGATGATCAAGATTATTTGGAAGGAACCCGTCAAGAAGGTGAGAAACAGCATGCAACTTTGAGCTTCCTACACTATCAAAAGACAAGACTTGACAGGGAAGCCTTTAGCTTTACTTCTCATTTTCAAATGTAAGATGTAACATGGCATCACTGACCATTCACTAAGTATCATTCATTGACACTTTTTTTTTCAGCGGTCTTCTGTAACCATGGCTGTATATAGAGATATCTCTATGATTGTATTTGTAACGAGTTGTAAAAATAATAATTATAATGTGGCTCTCCGCTTGTCTGCCGCGGTCCTGTGTCTATGTGACACAGATGGCCTAGGGTTAAAAAAAAAAAAATCCATCCCTTATACACCCGGTAACTGGTCAAACCGTACCCAGGTCGTTCCGTACCCTAGTCAAACCGTACCCAGGTCAAATCGTACCCTCATACTGTACTCCCAGTCTCTTTATATAAGGCACAAAAAAAAAAAAAAGTCTGTGTTGGGGTTTCCCTTCCGACCCTTGCCCAAACCCCCCTACCCTTAAACTTTTTATTGATTTTCAAAAAAAAAAAAAAAAAAAAAAATCTAGGCAGATTTTCTTCATGAAATGCACAATTTATCCATTTTAAGTCACTTTTCTTCTGTTTTCAGAGCAAAAATTAAAAAAAAGAAAAAAGAAAGCCTACCTTCTTACCCTATTTATTTTTGGCATGTAACCTCAAACACACTATTTATTTTCTTTGGCCTAACCATGAAGGAATAAACTAGATGGAGAAACAAGCAGAGGACTTTTAAGAGTGCAATGTACACAACGTGTTCGCACCTTTGGGTGTTAGATAAACAAAACGGCTGCTGCCGAGGTGCGCTTCTACCTGCATCGGCAGTGACGATACATCGTCGTTTTTGCAACTTCCGAATTGTCACTGCGTATGGTGATCGGGACATTACTTGGCAAAATATGACAATTTTTGCATTAAAATTTCTCTTTCTGACTTCATCGTACCATCTTATTCTTGCCACATATTGGTTATTACACTCGTTTGCTGGGAGAACATCGTGGTCGTAAGTTGCGCAAATGTACCAAAGGTACGGTGTGACTCGGGTACGGTTTGACTCGAGTACGGTTTGACCTCGGTATGGTTTGACTTGGGTACAGTTTGACTAGGAATCTTACTTACCCTATCCCTGCCTCTAAGGCTCAGGCTTTTCCCATGGGAGCCCTTGCAAGGCCTATCACCATTCCCATTCCCTCCCCTCCCTGTACTCTGGGATTCTAATTTAACCTGTTGCTTTCTAACTCCATTATTTCATTCCTTTTCTCCCAGCATCCTACCATGTTGTCCTGTACATTTTTATTACCTTTCCTGCCTCCCAGAAAGCCACCTTTCAAACCTAAAATCCATGATATACCCTCTTCTGCCTCTAAACACTGAACCTCTTCTAAACTCTTGTAATTGTAATCCTCCCTGTGCAACTTTCTGAAAAAAACTCTTCCCTTATCTCTCTATGTGCATGGCACCACAACAGCCAATGGTCCACTCTCTCATCTGCCTCTTGTCTACACGACTTACACTTTCCATTACTACTTGTTGTCCACTTCTGTTTTATCTTTTCTAGATTGATTACTCCTGCCCTACTTTGAAACAGAAGCTTGGATCCCTTCCCTCCATCCCAACACACATTTTCTTTGGCTTTTCTGATACCTTGTATGCTTTCAATGTACTTTTTTCCCTTGTTTGTTTACCATTAACAGGAAGGAATAAGCTAAGGTTATTCAGTAAAACCTCTGTAAAGTGGGCACCCTTGGGACCGGAGCAAAATACCCACTTTAGGGAGGTGCCCACTTTACAGAGGGTCAGCCATTTTGGGTTCTATGGATAAGCAACAAAGATAGGGAAGAGGCTATACATAATCATATGCATACATACACATCTACATGTATATTTATATGTACACATGTATACTGATACATGTATCTTAATCCCACATGAAATAAATGAGAAAAGCAGTTTTGTCAGCAGTTTGCGTTTATTTCTTGGCAAAAAAAAAACCCCAAACAATTAAATATCAACTATGGTACATGCACTATGTAGAAAAATAAAGTCCTAAACAGGTCCAACTCCATGATTACCAGTACGCACATCAAAGTGTCAAACTGCAAGGTGGAGCAAATCACTGAGCTGACACTCATCCACACACCAACTTGCTTTCCAGTGGAGTCAGTTGTTCTCTCCACTTTGATACCTTAATCCTATGGTTAATCCACAAAGCTGTCAAAAGTCATTGTGGACTAAAACAACTATTATGCTTTGTTGATGCTGGCCTATACATGTACATGTACTGTACTGTGTTATAAGTGATAGGGGGGTCACATTAGGTGATGAGCACTGATAGAAAATGACACTTGAAAAATTGAAAGTTAATGGTGGCAAGTCATGATGCAAAAAATAACATTTTTACAAAGTTAACTGTTTATTGAACAAAATAATAGTGCCCACTTTAACAGATTTTGGTACATGTTTAGGGTGCCCAATGCCCAGATTAGGGAGGTGCCCACTTTAGAGAGGTGGCTTTGTAATGTAGTCAATGGGGAAAATGAAACAGGACCAAAGAAGAGTGCCCACTGTAAGGAGGTGCCCACAAACGGAGGTTTTACTGTACCTTATTCCTCAATAACCTGGCCCTGGTACCGGGCTTGCAGGGGTGGACCTAACAATTTTCCAAGGGGTAATACTAAATCCCTGTTGGGTTTGTGTGGGTCAGGCAGGAACCCAAGTGTTGTTTGTTGTGGTGGAAAGGCCAAGTGTTTCAGCCACGTGACAAAATGAGACGCATATATGTTGTTTGGCCATTTTGGGGTGTTGTTGGAGACTGTGGCAGTGAGGGGATATGATGAGGGTGAATAGCCAGTACAACAGGGCCCTCAAGTTACCCTACCCTTCCCTGCCCCCAGCTGGCTCTGTTTTGAGTCAATATCATATTCAGTTCTGTATCATTAATGTGTCCCATCAATTCGGTCTTATTTAACATTGCATGAACAAGTCATATAAAAATGTTTTCTACTGGAATGCTGCCTTTAAAATGCACTGGTTGTTTGTATATTTTTGGCAGAACATGTGACTTTGTAAGTTTCAGTTGTACAGGCCAAATCTTGTGCTTGTGGCATGTTGTTTATGTGCTTGAACTTGAAATGCAATTTATTATTTTATGTTTTCTTGTTTTTCATGTGTTTATCACATTTAAGTTGATGTCTTCTTACTTCAGTTGTGCAGAAAATAGTGTCATGTACGTATTATAATATTATTTTCATTGCTATACCTTGAGCTGAGTTGACCAATGGGCATAAAGCATGAAGGGACTGGGATGGAATTTGGAAAATTGAAGTATACATTAAAAATTAATCATGAGACAAAAGACTGTATGCTGACAATGTTATTGGGTTGCATGTCTCAGCAAGTTGTATTCAGGCAAATCTAAACATTGCCAGAGGGGGGAGGGTCCCATTTTGGAGTCTATCTGCCCCAACAAAATGTTCGGCACGATTATTGAGATTGATGTGCACATGTAGTGCATATGCTCACATCTTGGTCAGCAACCATTTTCATGGGAACATTTTAAAGTTTGTCATTAGGTCCTGTCTCCATGGCAGCTGACTGGAACATTAATACACATGCAGTCTGTCACAATTTATGAACTAAATCTTCATATAGCTGAGAATTTTCACTCATGCTGACTTAACATTTACCTTTGGAGTAATTGCTTGTTGTTAATTAAAACTGGCTTAAGTTATCATTACTTACTTTAAGGTGGAAGCTGTGAAGCTAGTGCGCAGTGAGACTGGCAACTTTGCATCGCAATTACCCATTTAATTTTTTCACAAGTACATTAAACCTATATATTTTCTGATTACTACATATCCATAGATTTATATGCATAGAGTTTTTTTGCAGGATTGGAATTTTTTCGAGATTTTATAGCATTATTTCCAACATGGTAGGATTTTCACATTTTTCATGCAGAAGTCACAAAAAATTGTTTTTTTCCAGTTGAAATCAGAAAAAATTTAAAATATATATCCATGTCTACGATCGAATTCAATGGTTAGTCCTGAAATAGCATAAATAAAAAGTTATAAAATTTTTAATTTAGTCCTGACAGGTTGTTCATTTTCCTTCTATAAATTGCTCCAAAAGTCACGGAAGGGGTTGTCAGGAAAAAAAATCCTGGGAAGCGTTCCTGGATATGATATTTTTCTTTTAATGTCCATTGATTTTGATGTGATAGGGCAATTTGTACGTTTGTGAGGCGAGACACAAATTGCAGAGGTTGAGCAAAAAACACTTCCGAGAAAATCGCACTGAAAGAAAAAATTGCCAATTCTTACGCATTTATGGCTGTAATATGACACATACTCATTTCTTCTGTCCTGTGTTTTAATTATTGTGTGAAATAAACTTGTAGCTTTACCTCTGTGATGTTGTCATCAAACAAAAGTATATTTTGTGGCTGAAAACTCGACTTTTTTAACTTGGGAACACCACACTTGGCTTGTTCGGGTGTGGGTTCACATGTGGCTTTCCATATTTGGGGACCAGTAAGTGGATTGTGCTAATTTGTTTTTACATCAATAGAGAATTTCAAAGTAATCAGAACAATGGTAGTGATTAGTCTGAACTGGCCCATTCTTAGCTCCACGGCTAATGGTTTCCTGTGAGTGACCCTTGTCTATAGCTCAATTGGTTTCCAGCGGTCATGGACTAATGACTGAGCAAACAATGACATGGTTCATTATCATGCCCATGCAAACAAAGCCATGTGTCCGTCACTGTTTAAACTTTTCATTGTAAACAAAAGTCTAGAGATCAATTATCTCATATAAATTTTATGCTCACACATCTGAGTTTTTGGGAGCATGTAGTTTAAGTATCAGACTATCCAACAATATAAAAAAGTGATTAGAGGTTATCTGAAGGTGCGGCTTCAGACCTTCCACCTTAAGGGTTAGGTGGGCTGAAAATGGAGGTCACAGTAACAGGGTGCAACCTTAAGATTATATACACACCACACAAGTTGTACAGCATATGGCTTGCATCTAAGTCAGTGTGGTACTCTGGGATGGTTTAAGACTTGTATCCACTGCATGTATTTTCATGTGAAGGATGGTAAATATTGGTTGATTATTTGTGACATGGTATTTTTGAGTATGTATGCATGATGAGGTGATGTAATCTGCAGAAGTGTCCAGCATGAAGCCCATGCATGCTGAGTTTTGTTGATCCCTAGATGCAGAAAAGGTGCTGTGTAACTTGGGTCTCACTCTGCTTCCTCCATATATATGTATGCAGTGTATGCTTACTGAAAAGTTGTGGGACACCTGTCCATGTACCACACAAAAGGAAAGGTGTTACACAAATGTACATTATGAAGAACTTGATTTCATATGAAAAAGGTAGCGTGGATGCATGTGGGTTATCGTCATGCTGATTTGAAGAAAATTTTATATTATTAGCACGTGTACCAAATGTCAAGTCATGTTGGAGATAACACTACAGTGAAGCCTATCTTGAAAGACCACCTCTAGGGATGATCAAATTGTGGTCTGTCAAAACAAGTGGTCTTTCAGATAAGATTTAAGATGGACAGAATAAAGCAAAGTAGGCTGAAAAGTTGGTCTTTCAAGACAGATGGTCCCTCAATGGAGTGGACTCTGAAGGCATGGACTGCTGTATTACAATGTACAGGTGCAGATATACATGCATGTATTCCTAGTGCATGGGTGTGCAGCATGTTGGATATCCAAGGTGACGGTTGTACTATACTGAGACACATATGGGAATAGAACAATGTCTTGTAGCAGATCTGGATGTATTTGAGATGTTTGAAGGACCCTTAACATTACATATTGTACCATGGGCAGAAGTTTCATAGTTCTGTGAAAATTATAAAATATAATCTATACTCACATACATGTTACATGAACATGCCAACATAAGCTATGTACATTTATGAATGTTTAAATGGAAAAGTGTAAACACCGTAGTATTTTCAAAGCTCAGGAAACAAAAGTAGCAGAGCTCATTTTCATATTGATACAGTAAAACCTCGTTATGATGACAGATATCTGACATACTCACTTAATGATATAAGTTTTGAGCTATGGAAAGTCCAAGTTACTTTGTCATTTGGCTCACTTAGGGGGCAGTCATTATTTGCTGGGGGGTTGATGGGGTGTCACAAAATTTCTCTACCCAATTATGGGGGGGGGGGGCACAAATTACACATGCTCCTAATGGGGGGAGGGGTGTCATAAAATTGCCCCCATCCTGGCCTGAGGGTCATCAAATTGTGAATCAGTTTATAACAAAGTCATACAAGAATAACCAGTATAAGGCTGGGGGGGGGGAGGCACAAGTTCTTGTCAGTTTTTATGGGGGGGGGGGCGAAAACTATGATGCTATGCCATTCCAATATCCCGAGGCCCCCCCCCCCTGGTAAATAATGACTGCCCCCTGATTTGAAATATGCAGTTGTCTGACACATGTATAGCAGAGAACAGATGGTGTTGATAAAATGAGGTTTTGCTGTAATTATGTGAATCTGTCACAGCAAGAATCAACAAATATGACCTGGTTCTGCACGTTTTATGCACCAAGATAACATGCAAGCCAAAAGTATGGATAACAGTTGACCGGAGACCACTGCAGTTAACCTTTCCAGGTCAATAACTTTCCTTGGCATGGGTTGGGTGCAGTGCGCCCAACCTATACTAAGGAAAGGGTTTCATCTAAGGGTGCATGCATTTATGATAGGTCCTACTGATTTCTCCATGAAAAGGATTTTTATTAACATGAATTTTAATGAAAAACATGAAAGCAGATATTATGAAATTTCAAAATTGTAATCAATGTAGATACATATCTTTGGGAAAATGGGGAGTGGCATATATAAGGTAAATGATGGATGATGCCATTGCAGTTACAGGTATGACTTTTAATGGGGTTTCTGCTGTGTGAATATGTTTGAATGTGAGTGTGGAAGCTGGAGGTAGTGGGCCTTCCAGCCAAAAGGCACTCTCAAATGAACCTCAGTACAATGCATAAGAACCAATAATTGACAATCAGAGAAAACTTGTTTAAAGCATTTAAGGTATGCTGAACTTCCAGCTGTGACATTTAATATTTCTTGTACAGGTGGGTAGTGACAGATGGACCAACTGAGGTCAATCCAACAGAGAAGGCATAGGTCAGAATTTTTATTCAGAATGAACTCTTCTATAAACAACTGAAATACCATAAAATCCATTTTTAGCATCCCTGCCAACCATCTGTTCAACAAATCAAAGTTGAAAGACGCTTCACACAGCATACCTGTATGAGCATCTAATAGTGGAACATGTATGTGTGTATGCAGAGAAAAGTTTTCTTACAGTATGATGGCTGTAACCTTTGAAATGCGAGTCAGATATTCAGGCTCATAATACCCTGAATAATTTTCTAAGGGTGGCCTTGTTGCTGATTTATAGGGACATGAAAGTGAAGACTTTGTTATATTTACAGAGGTTTGGTTCCCTTTTTATGAGCCCCCCCCCCCCCAACTTCATACTAGGGGGTCCACTGTAATTGTGTCTATGGTTTCGTGCTTTTCTTGCATTATCATCCAATTTTTAAACAATCCATTATTTCACAATCTATATAAATAAAAATGTGTGGTGGAATATGCCCTGGTTTGTTAAAAAAAAATATCACTTTTTCCCTCACAGAACCTATAGAAAGCTTTGGCATAGACAGTGACGATGAACTCTGTGAAATATTGCTAATGAAGGATGGTATGGAGACAGGTGACGGTGTGGAGATGTGATGCTGTATAAGATTAACAAATACACTGCGATATATATGTACATCCTGAAGTCAAGCTGTTTTCGTAGAGCAACATTGCCTATTTACATGCTTTACAGCAGATATGAAAATGTTTTGACTTGCTGCAATAACTTGCTGCTTTCAGTAAAATGGCAATTGACACGTGTTACATGCATATACTATTTTAGTGTAGTTAATGCTATAGTGTGAAGTCATCAAATGAAAAACTGTGCCGGTTACCCGATTATTTTCCAAAAATGACTCGCGTCATAATTGTTTTTCACTGATATTTGTAAATTGTAAAATATAATTGATGACACGTAGAGAAGAAACTGACATAAGATCACAGGTGAGAAGTGCCTAGAAACCAGTTAAGTTCTACAGTTGTCATAGTTGAAAATAAGTACATGTAATTGAGTTTTTAGCTCCCTTTTCTTGTCAGACGTGCTAGATCAGATGACAGTGATTTTGTTTGGGTGGGAGGGGCAATGAGGGTGGGGTTCTCAACAAATTAATTTTTGAAGCTGTTGGTCAACTCTTTTATGTCAGGAAGTAATAACAACAGTAAAAGTATACCCTGAAACGGAGCACATGCATCTGTACTCTGTTAACCCTTAAAGAGCTAATCACGGCTATAGTTGTACAACATATAATGGTTAAAAGATTAAAATTCCTCATGAAGATACCTTTCTTTCAAATACCAGCAAGCCTAGTCTAAAGCAGAAAGTAGCCTTAGTCAACAGCTTTCCTCTGGACACTTTGCACGCATTGTGCACAAAGTTTCCTGAGGAAAGCGGTTGACGCAATCTTAAATCAGTGCTTTAAGGGTTAAAATATGCATGGCAACCTGAAATTATGAAAATAGAAATTCCACTCTTCAGCTGACTAGCTTTTTATGAAAGTAGATTCTGATGAGAAACAGACATTTACATGCTTTGAAAATGGCTTAATAGTTATTAACATATATCTATAGTAGTACATGTGCCTGCTATTTAGCCCTATTGCTTTTCAATTAACACTGAGTCAGTGGCTTCTTTTGAATTTGGTTGGATGCTCAGCACAGAAACGGCCCCAAAGAAGCTCTTTGACCTGGGGTGTGCTATTTGGATGAGGCTCATGTCTTCATTCTCTTTCAAGATTGGCTTTGCTAAAATTTAAAGGTACAGTGCTCCCTCTTTATAACACCCCTCATTACAAGGCAGTTTCTGATATAACACAGTGTGTACCATGGTTCCCACTGACATAGTTTTCCCATTACTTCTATGTGAAAAGTCCCTCTGTTATAAGGTAGTTTTGCTATAACACGATCTGTTCTGTGGATCCCAACACCAGCGTTATAAAGAGGGAGCGCTGTACAAGACTAGGATATATATAAGAGGAACTTTATTCCCTGGTAGTATGGAAACATATGTACCAACACTCAAATTAATGGAAAAATATTGATGTAGACATTTTACCTCCAGATGGCTTGAAGGGGACAAGGGTTGAGATTGTCCTTAGTCCTTAATACCAGAAGAAAAAAAACAGTGTGATATTGGAGGTGGTCTTGAGATTTAGGTGAATTTATAAGGGAAATACAGTCGTTAAAGGGTGGTTTTTGAAAGATGTGTGTTCTGTCATGAGAGATGGTGTATAGAGCAGGTACCACTGTACTACTAATCATCAGATGCAGTGTCTTTATTTCTAATTGAATAGTGAGACAAGACTAAAAGCTGTGCACTGAATCTACCATATAGTGTAGAATTTTGTTGAAGTCTTCACAGCAGTGGTAGGACTGATGATTTTCCATTCAGTGTTTCTAGACCTTGTTGCAAAAGTGGCTGTTCTGTTATATCCATTACCCTCAACATGATGTTTTTTTTTTTTTTTTTTTTTTTTTTTTTTTGGGGGCATTTAACATTTGCTCGTATAGTTTGCTTGTTTACCCAAAAGTGTTGCGTACATCATCATTGAAGTGTGCCTGTGAGCTGTGCCCTAACAGAGCACTGCATTGTGGGAACTTTTCAACCAGCTGATTGACAATGACAAATGTACATATGTACCTGTATTATGTATATTGTAATTTTCCCATGCCTGGAAAAGGGTCACTCTTAAAATGATATCATTGTCATTGCAAATCAGAAGTGAAGAAATGTATGAAGATTGTACAGTGTAATAGTTTTAATGAAAACGAGCTCATCTATTGTCTGTTACAACTTATAGCCTTAAGTGCAAATTTTAAAACATTCCATATCATTCCATTATATAAGTTTGTACTGTAGCATTAGTTTTTTGTGCATTTTTTTGAGAGAGAGAGAAAAAAAAGGAAAATCATCAGTTCTAGGTTTGATAACAATAACACTGCTGTGCTATATTTATCTATTAGTCTGCAACCTGTTGTTTCTACTAAGTGAACAAGGTAAATTTGATGTTTGCAAAATGTTATGAATTTAGTATTTTATTTTTAATAAATAGTGTGAAACAGAAAATATATATAGTAAATATTGATAAATTACTCAGGTAAGTAAGACCACTTTATGAAATGTTGGAAGTAAGTACCTTTCATGATAAAGGGTAATAATTTTCATAATCTTGTGGATACCAACTTAATACGCACATGTACAATTAATTGAGATTGGGCCGCACATTTATATGTATTTATTTTTGCTGGTTTTCTCACTGGGATGATGCATTGGAACCATTTCATCCATTGTGGCTCCAAGAATTGGTGTGCTGGAAACAGATCTGCAAATGTGGCATGGATCTGTTCCTGTGTGGCCCCAGCAATAAAAACAAAGTCTGTAATATTGATGATGATCAGTTAATATTGATAAACCATTGTCAGAGGCACCTTAATGACCAACTGCCACCAAAACATGAATAAATTGTAAGAACAGTTACTATATTACAGTTGCTGCACGTATCCCGTTTGCAAGTATACATCGTGATCCGGTTCCATTTGATGATCAGCTGCATCGGCGATGTTTTCTTCCGGGGCAGAAAGTAACCGTTGAAATTACAGATGCAGAACAAACCAGCCACAAAGTGTTAAACCCATTCCTGTAAGTATTGCTTTTGTTTGCCAGCAGTGTTTGGCCCATTTCCTTTTGAAATAGCCAAACTTTCGGGATGTCAAATGCTTCATAACACATGTATGCCTTCAGTTGATTTTGATGTCAAATTTCAGCTGCTCTCATTCAAGTCTTCTTACTGAGAAATTTTTTTAATGACATCATGGATGAAACCTGTAAGAACATTGTATATCTAGGTTAACAGCTCTCCCCAGACATGAGTTTGGATCTTTGTGTTCTTCTTAAGAGCGTGTCAACTATTGTGCCTTCTTGGTATGGCATTATAGGAATGTGGCCTTCATGCAGGGAATCTGTATGTCTGCCAATGCAGTAAGTGAAAATGTGGATGGGTGCCTGGATGCACTTTGTCAGTGTTTTTTGTTTTTTGTTTTTTTTTGGGGGGGATGTTTTGTTTTTGTTTGAGTACAAGTTTTAAAAAAATATGTATTATTTTGATACACATCTGGATTATATAATTCTTCAGCACATTTTCCATGTGCCCCCCCCCAAAAAAAATAATGTAATAGTAATAATACTACTTGTAATACATGTATGTAGCTGTGCTTAACATGCATGTATGTATCTAAAAATGCAGTTCAAGTACAGTAAAATATGAAGTGTGTTCAGTTTGTACATATAGATGTATGGAATAGTGTATGATTGGACATGTCTGGTTGCCATGCAAAACATTATCTTAATTAACTTATGGAACACATGTACATGGTGGCAGTTTTCACTGTGCCTGTTGGTTTGATCATGTTGATGTAATTGTCCATGTCTTTACAGCATATTTCCCTTCAGCCCTGCAGGTTAGCTTTATAGATACCAATCACGTGAAAACAGCTATCCCTGAGCTGCATGTTATGTGGCAAGCAAACTGCAAACCTCATTGTTTCAAAAGCACAGTAAGCTCATTATTATGTAAGGAAGTCTTACATGTCACTAGGGAAGAATAATACAACTGACAAGTAACCCCCAACAGCATGCATCTCAGCAGCCTTTCGTTTATGAATTTATGACCAGTAAATATCCACAATAACATATACCTACTTTGGCAAATCTTAAATCATTCAGTGCCTATCACGTCTAAGTCGATCTACTAAAGTCAAACTAATCTGAATTATCATTAGGATCTCAGATTTGTATTCCTCATAAAAAGACCTTTCATTCAAGTACCAGTATGCCTATATATAGTTCCAGAGAAAACATTCCAGGTCAACAGCTTTTCTTGGCACATATTGGGTGCAATGTGCCCAATGCATGAAAAAGCTGTTGACCTGGGGTATTCTCTCTGGAACTATAGACATACTGGTACTTGAATGAAAGGTCTTTTTACGAGGAATACAAATCTGGGATCCTTATGATAATTCATACTTGTCTGACTGCATAGATCGACCTTAGACTTGTTTGGCACTGAAAGAGTTAACATGGCATGATGAATTGACCATAATTAGAAGATGTACACATGGATGAGTAATTGTAGTGGTTGATTTGTATTTTATTTCTGTAAGTACATGATATTTACCATAACTGTGTAGATGCTTTACAGCAAGATAGACAGATTGAAAAAGTCACACTTGCAGGAGTCAATCACATTTCTTTAGCTGAGCGATTTTGAAAATTTTAGCCCAAGACTACTTAAAACGGTCTAGCTTTGATATAGCAGTTTACAAATTCTTGCCAGACATCAATGTGCACAGGACTTAACACTGCCCCCATACTGTGCTTGCAACAGAATTTGTCTGGTGGAGTTGTTTGTTCTGTTTCCAGAGGCAAAGAGTTAAAGGAATGTGACTGTGTGCATAGAGACACAGAGTAGAGCATTTTACATTGTTGGTTGCTGTCAATATAAGGTTGACCTTTGGCCATGGCATATGCAATAATGCTTTACATATAGCACAACCTGGAAGTGCTGACAGATTTATCTACAACTGACATCAGATGGCCACTGTTTCCATGTCACTGAGAAACAACCTTAAGATGTGTGACACACTGGATAGGAATCTAAATCTGGAAGTTCTGTCAAGACACAGGCTCCCAGAAAAGTTTATTTGACTGGTGTGCATATTGTACTGGTGATTTTTCAGATACCTGTGTCAATCATTACACATAATTTAATGTAACACACATGGATATTCTAGTCATCCAGAGACAGTAATTGGTAATATAGTAGTGCCTGCTGTATATGACCACCCCTTCCACCAAGAAAAAGTGGTCACATATAACAGGTGGTTTTTCACCATAGGTAACTTTAAAAAGGAAATGACTCCTGGTTACAAACACCTGGGGGTCTTTCACAACAGTGGTCACATACAACAGGCAGTCTGTCACAGCAGTGGTCACATTCAGCAGGTGGTCTGTCATGGCAGTGGCCACATACAGCAGGTGGTCTGTCATGGCAGTGGTCACATACAGCAGGTGGTCTGTCACGGCAGTGGTCACAATGCAGGAGGTAGTCTGTCACGGCAGTGGTCACATACAGCAGGTGGTCTGTCATGACATGGTCACACGCAGCAGGTGGTCTGACACGGCAGTGGTGTGGAGGATGTACCACTTTTAGAAAACTGACCGCATGTTTCTTTCCTCTCACCCTTCCTCCCCACACACACACCTTTTTCTTTGGCTGAAGTTCCTCTTCCCTTCTTTGACAGATCACCCCTTGGGCAGGTCCAAAAGTATTCACATAAAAGAAGATTGTCTCTCAAAAGAGGTCAAACAACATGGGACAGAGACAGCTACTGCTAGAGGCTGAAAATGTGGCCTTACAGGCAGCTTGCTCTCTCAATAGGGCCTGGTTAAAGATAGCTCCATTTGTGTACGTATTTTCAGCCAGCCAGTATATTACAAGTGTCCAATTGCAGTACTACCTTTTGTGAGGTAACCCTCAAAGGACAGATCCAACAGTGGTCACAGTACAGTGTACAATATATACATATGTGTGTGTGTGTGTGTGTGTATTTAGAGTGGATGTCTTTAATATAGTTAGTACATTTTGTATGGCAAAATACGAATCACCCCTGAGGCTCTCTTGAATGCTTCAAATGTTATGAAAAAGCTGTCAATTTAGATGGTTGTGTAATTCTAATGTTCACATATAAACTCTCTGGGTAAGGTCCAGACATATTCAGAAAATTAGAAAGAATTTAATCATCAGAATGGTAGGGAATACAAAAAGATATAACTAATTATGTCTCTGCATGTGACCCCTAACAATTGTTTACAGAACTTGGTCAAACAGTAGTTTGTCCAAATATCAACCAATAAGTGTGTCCAAATATCAACTGGCACAATATGACAGTGTTATTGTCTTGATCTTTATGCACGTGCCTGTGAACAGTTCAAACACGATGCAATCAATTTATGGTCAGAGCGTAAGGCTGGCATTCTATAAGAGCCTCGTAGTATTACACTGTCACAACATAGCCATTCCTACCCAGTCCCTGATAAGCTCCATGTACATTTGGGACAATGTCTGCCTGCACAGGCACTTCACCTGGAGACCTCTATGTTGCTTATTCTCAGATGATACCAGTACTTTGCTTAGTAATTACATTATAAGGTTGTGAGGATTGTGTTTGGTGCATCAAAAAAGAAACAAACAAACAAAAAAAACAGGTCTCCTTTAAAAAGGATATTGGCCTCAAGGTGAAGATAAATTTCCAGGTTCATAAGGAGTTGTATTCTGACAGTTACCAAAGTAATAAAGCCGTACAGTGTGATGTTCATTATAAACATCACCTCTGACAGATTGCATATTTTTTAAGACACCGCCTTAAACGCAAAAAGGAATGCTCTGGAAACAGAACCGATTTCTGGCATTCTGCACATGTGTACTATTGGACATGCTTTACACGGTTATCAGACAATTCGTCGAAATCAACTTCGCCATATATTCACTTCGTCGGAGCTTAAAATTGTCGACTGTCTGAATGGCCATGATGACAATATGTCAAAATCAATTTGGCCATCTGGTCAAACTGGTCGCGATCAACTTCTGCGAAAGTTCATCTTTCGTCGAAATCAACTTCGCCGTATGTTAAAATTGTCGACTGTCTGAATGGCCATGATGACAATATGTCGAAATCAATTTGGCCGTCTGGTCAAACTGGTCGCGATCAACTTCGGCGAAAGTTCATCTTGTCGCGATCAACTTCGACGAAAGTTCATTCGGTTTGACCGAAAAGACAATTTGTCGCGTGAGCGACCATGGGGGCTAAAATTTTAATGGATTGATATCAAACTGTGAATAAAGTTTGCCTCCATACATTATCTGTTTTCCATGTCTTTTGTGTGTGTGTGTGTGTTTCAGTCCGCTCTCTCCGGTCGACCTGTCAGCATGGCTGAATTTGGTGGCAGTTTACAAATTCTTTTATCCGAACGAGAGTGTAAAAAGTTGGCAGGTTGTGTTCAGTCACATGATCATTATACGGCCACCATCAACATTCACCGGACCCATTCACCTGGCACCCGTTGCACTACCAATTTTAGAGCGAAATGGCCTCACAATGAAGTTACTTTTCAACCAAACATCACTTTGATCATTCTGATTTTCGACTGAGTTGATTTCGCCAATGTTACATTGCGATGAAGATGACTATCAACGAAGTTGTGTAGTGACGAGATTACTTTTCAATTAGATTTAACCTTCGGCAAAGTTGGCCTCCGACGATGTTGATTTCGACGAAAAGTCCTAGATTTTTCATGAGGAATGACGTGCACTGTTTGAAAGCTCAGCTTGTGAATTCATGCATACATACATGTATATGGGAAAAATTAAGCACATAAATTCAAATGACCCTGATATAAAATTGTCATTGAACCCCAAATTTTAGTAAAAATGATGCTACTTTTGTCAAATAGGATGCTGTGAAAAGGATTTCTGGCAGTACGCACATGTGCAGATGTGGTATTGCCACCCGTGGCCGAACTTCCTTCATGAGACAGATCCAATTTTGGCCACCCATAGCAGCCAATGACAAAAAATATGTCAAACACCTTCAAATTCAAATAATGAAACATTTTCAAGTTCAATGCTGAATTAATGCGAGGCTGGTATCAGATGACAGTAAACAGAGAATTCAGTGAAGATCAACATGGACCATTTATGAGTTAGTGTAATAAAGTTACATAAGGCAGATATATGGTGGTGGTACAAAGGGATTCTTTATCAAACCACACACTGAAAAAGTCCAACTTATAAACATTTCCAGTGAGATGAAGGTCACTTAAGAGGCTGTGTGTACCACCAGCTTAATAATACCCATTTTTTTGTGCATTCATGCCATACTCATGGCACACAGTTTTGTACAGCAAAATGTAAAACAGATAGAAAAGTCTTAGAAACTACAGAAAAAGTCGATGCATTGGCACATATGGGGTAACATTATATACATACCACAACTGTATATGACATATTGGCCATGTATTACAGAACAGCCTCCCAACAGCATACGCTACACCAACCAGTATGTGCACAGATGGTCAATCGGTGATATGTTGTGCTTCATGAAGTTTTAGTAAACTAATGAAGCACAGCTTATCATTGGTAGTTTCTCTGCTGGTTACTGTGGTGTGTGCTCAGATATCATGGCAAGCCTGAAATCATTTTTCTCGTCAAATATATTTATGCTTCAGAAACAGATCTGAAAGGGAAATGATTTTGAAATCTGTCCCCAAGGTGAGGCACTTTTCCCAGAGAAAGATGTGTCTTTTGGCAGATCAGATTTGCAGAAAGTAGGAGGGGATTCTTGTATGAGCCATCTCACAGTCAGAATATCATTCACCCTCTGGGTCCTAAGGGTTTTACAACTTGATGTATTTAGAGCCCATATATCAGCTTTAAGGGTCTGGAAGGTTAACAAGGACAGCTGGTGTGGGTGTTTTATTTGTTCAGGATCACTAGACCCAATGATTTTCCATTTAAAAAAAAAGAAGGAATTCCACTTCATCAACAAAAACTTTCAAATTCCGTTTCACTGCTCTATATTTATATATAATGCGTATAAGAAAATATATGAAATTTGATTTCAAGGGTGAAAAAAAAAATGCACAATTCCACTTTGGTTTCAGAAAAAAACCCCCAGAAAATCATTGGCCATCATCACAAATGTCGTCATTTGTAGTTTCAAGTACATATGAAATTTACATCAACTATACAGCTTGTGGTAAGGGGCAGTGTTACTGTGGTGTATGTAAATATGCTTGTTGATCAACATACAAGGGTAATATATAGGTCTGATGTTCCAGTTCTCTGCAAACATGTGTCAATTGTATAAATTTATAGAGATTGGCAAATGTAAACATGTTGTAGAAAGTAATTACAGTGTATGATTAGTGGCACAATGCGCTGGGTCTGTGGATTACTATATCTGATCTCTAGATTGTCCTGGAGTAATCTGTGCTTCTGTTGTTTTAGTGTGTTCTGATGATCACCCAGTTAGGGCAGACATATTGTTCCTACACTTCAGTTATCTTCTCTGTGGTTACTGCTTTTTTCCTGTTTCCGCCAGTTCCTAAATTGTTACTTGTTTAACATGACCAAGACTTTTACCCAGTTTGGGGCAGAGGGTGGGGTGGGGGGGAAGTATCAAAATCCAGTGGAATGGTGTAGGTATGTTGAAATTGGATGGATTTGGCAAAAGATACAATATACATGTACCTTTACTTGTTCAGCTAATTTCACTGGTGCATTAAGTTAGATTTTTCTTGTCCTGATTTAAAATTAAAACTACAATGCAGAACCATGCAAATTGATAGCAAAATAATGAATGGTTTTGCCCTTTTGTTGGCAAATGAAGTCCAAATTAGGGCAAAACATATTTATCATTTCAGACAAAACCTTATGGTAACCTATCAGTGAGGTGTCAATCATCTGCTCTGTAAGTTTTTGTAACAAGACATTCTCATTTATGTAAGACATTTTCAGTGAGAAGCACATGTATGTATAGATGAAAACTACCTTCTGGTAATCCCAGCATTCATGAAGCAATATATGCTTAACAGAGGCTCGTCAGGGTGAAAAATACCTGAGACATCTTTTTTGATGTATGCTGTGCTGCTAGCTGCCTCATGTAACGAAGAAGAAAAATAAAAGAACAAGATAATTTTGTTAGTTTGCCTGAGAATACACATTTTTGTCCCCTTCTACAAGTTTTGTTGAAGTATTACAATAAAATGTGTTCATTTCCTGAGCAGAATGGATTTTTGGCTGTTGAATTTGAAATTCTGGTCCTCCCTGTGAATAAACATGATCACAGGCCCTCGACAAATAGGAGGAGCTTGCACGCATTTGGATAGTATTGCTGCGATGTGTTGTGGCTTAGTGGGTGGACCCAGTTCAATATGTGGACACAGATCACACCACTTAAGTGGAGGCTGTAATAAATTCTATGATATTTCTTTGTAGATTTTGTTGCAAATCAAGAAATCCGTTTTGAAAGAGATGGAAAAATTCAATTTGCAGAGAAAACAAGGACTAGTCTATAATGTGTTGTGGCTTTCCCATTGTGCTGAACATGTGAAATATAATGTCCAAGTAAACAAAAAACAAAAACAAAAACAAAAACAAAAGGCAGACATTTTATACATAGCATGCAAAATATGCTGGGAAATAGATCCCCCAAAAGGTAGCAATGGTTTTGAAGTCTAGATTGTAGCATACATAGCCCACAGACAACAAGCATGGACATGCAAGTTGCTCCTGGAGTGAGGTTGTATGCAAGTTGCAAGAATCATGGCAATGTATGCCACTTTTACCCATTATTAACTATCAGGTATGTTCCAGTGTCATCAATGTCGTCTGCTTGTTTTCATCAGGAATGGTATAGGTGACTAGTCAACAAGTTTATAGTGCAAAATCAGGGTGCCAGGTACCCAGAGTGCATACAGGAAAGTTGTAGACATAGCTTCCACAGAGTTCAAGGTGCAAAGTTATTGTTTGTGATGTAATTTGATATGTTTATCATTGTATGTGAAGTTAATAGCCACATACAGTGTGTGTTCCTACTTTTAATGCCTCAGATAATATTTGATCTTTTAGATATTTTAACTTGAATATTAACCCCTTTAGCATATGGAGACAGTAATGTTAACGCTTGAAAGCTTCTGACTTAAGCATTTACATGACATAATTATGAAGAGTTGTAATTTTATCCTCAAACAGACTGAAGTTAATAACTATTTTGTTAATGAATGTAAAAGTATGGAAAATTGAAAGACTATAACAGTTCTGAAGATCCATGCTAAAATGATTTGGAAGTTTTAAAGAAAATTTGCCATTACAAAAAGTATTATTTTCTGTTTATTTATCTGGAAATAGATTACAAAAGAAATGAAAAAGAAGAAAAAAAAATAGCAAATTCATGTATCCTGCAGAAAGGGCATTCCTTCTAGTAAAAGGCTGGTCTTCAGCCTTTTATGTTTTAACTCATTCCATACTATGGTCATAGGTCTTGGGCAGTGCCAGAACCACTGACTTAAGACTATAGGCATGTTGGTACTTGAACAAAAGCTCTTGTCATGAAGAATTTAAATATGCAATTTTCTTAAATCTAGGTAAATATACGGAAAAATCAGGGACTGGTATGGAATAAGTTAATCCGTGGCAAGTCATGCTTGTTCTGTTATGAGGGCAACAGGAGCATCACTTGCCAGGAAATACGGAAACGTCCTGACCCAGGCCTTTACCAGCTCAGTATGGAACAAGACACCAAAATGACAAGTCTGTTATGCTCACAGCCTGTTATTTGTTGCACACGTCTCATTTTTTTATCATGAGATGTCAGGGGTTAATATTTGACCAAACTCTATCCTGGAAACTATTGTGACTTACTATAGAGGATATTATGATCTGATTGCTACAAGCACCCACCGTTGATCCTTGTAGCAGATCACACTGGAGCACCATACAGTCATATAATTAATCATTCAAAAATTAGGACAGGATTATCTGGGCTAGGATATTTACACCCATAGGTGCAACGGCCAGTGACAGCCATACCTCACTGATTGTGATGTGTACTTCTCGTATCTGGGCAGACAGCTCCTCCTGTTAGCATGTACGGAAGGATCATTTTACCTCACTGATAGTGATGTGTATGTCTCGTATCTGGGCAGACAACTCCTCCTGTTAGCATGTACTGAAGGATCATTGTAGGGGTCTTTGTGAAAGTGCTGTTATAAAGTTTGTAGAACAGGGAAAGAATAATAACTAAGTCTTCCCGTCAACCATTTTAATGCAGAGTTTGTGTACCACAGAGGGTTATACGTTGTGTTGTGAATGAAAAAAAGTTGTTTGATTGAACTTCATCTCCAGTTTTTTATTGTGTGCATGACATACATATAGTACATGGAGTGTGAAAATAGGACACACTATTGATTTGCGTGGTTAGTTGTATGCTGCCATAAATGATAAATATATACTTACTGCAGATATTATGGAATACTGGATATTGAAATATTGATAGGTTGCTTTCTTTGTGTAATTGTCAGTGGAACTTGTGTTGGCATTACAGTTTATTGATAACCTTTTTTTTTCTTTAAAAAACTACAAATGTTGTTAAGTTGGTGTTATCAGCAATACATAATTTTTGTGACCATTTACACTTTTTTCCTTAGGAAAGCTACAAAAGTTTTTATTCCTATGGAGCACAAAGACTATTATAATTTTATCAGCCACTTGTAGCTGTGATTACTTCATAGCCATATACATGTAGAACTTCAAGTAGCACTTGGCTGTTCATTACACATGGCTTATGTCATTATGTACTGATGGAAAACATAAAAAAGACTATATCTGCAATATTATTGAATAGTATTTGAGAAATACTATATGAAATGAACTAAAGACTGTAGCAGGATTAATGATTTTATTACCATTCTGAAATATTTACATTTTGTGTTTTTCTTGTTCAAATCATAGTTAGGGACATGTAGCCAGCATCAGTAGGAACTAGTTCAATTACCAATGATCGTTTCATATTAGCATTCTCAGACTTTTTCAGCCTTTTTCTTAGAAAGTATAGCAACTGGCTATCTAGAACTTTCTTGGCTGCAAACAGTAGTGATGCAATCATATGGGCATACCTACCCTCCTTCATAAATGGATTGTACAGTGACTAGCTGTCTAAATTTTTTACAAGAAGATCTAACGTAAAATGTGTTGGGTAGCGTAATAATACATACATATGTGTACCTGTTTATTTCTCCAAAATCAATCAAGGAGGCAAGTTGATTAAACTCCTTGGAGCCTTCTTTGAGTGGTGCTACAGAAACTACAGAAGGCGGACCTCCCCTAATGGGTGCACATGGGCATCATTGTATTAGAGTCATTGTCCCTTGATCCATTAACAAAATGCATTAAGTACCCTCGGACACAGCTATAAAACTTGTGGTTAGAGGGATATACTGGCTACCAGTATATCCCTCTAACCACAAGTTGGATCCAGAGGACAAAGTCAATGTTCATGCCAGTGACATGAACATTGACTTTGTCCTCTGGATCCATCTCCATCACAAAAATAAACAAGTAAATATTAGACTGAAAACAGGTAACAGTGCCAGGGCAGTGAATATGAACATGATGTGTTTGTAAGTTCATTTTAACCCTTAGCTACTCATATGTAGACTAAGTCAGTAGCATTCCTTGTTGCACTTTGGGCACACTGCACCCAAAATGCAGCAAGGAAAGCTGTTGACCTCAAGCAATTTTTTCTTCTCAACCCATTCCTGGGCGGAGTGCAGTGGTGCTCAAGGGAGGCTATTGACCTAGGGCATGCCATCTTGAATGGACATGCATACAAATCTCAGCAAAAATGTTTTCTAGTTAAGAGAAATTTAAGTAAAAATGTTAAGACAGATGACAATTTACTTGTAGGTGCTTTTGGGCGATTTGAATAGGAAAGAGTTAAACTTCCAGATACAGATGACATGCAGATGCTTGAAAGCGAGGCCTGTGAATGAGGAATTTGAATGCAAAATCATTATACTAATTGAGATAAGTGTGAATATTATGGGGACTAACATCCAAATGGTTGTATATTGTACAATACGTTGAGTACAAAATATGAAATTCACATTCACTCAGTCAGGGACTGCTTGTATAGTCTGGGCTGTATGTGGCTGGCCGTGTTCAAACGGACTGCACATGACAGACATTTTTTGCTGTTTGCTTTTTTTTGTTTGTTTAAAGATGACATTTAGTTTGAACTTTAAAGGTTTAATTAGTTGATATGAGTCAGTTTTGTGATAAATTGATAAGATTATATTCTGTATAATGAATTTAATGATTCATCCAGTTAATTTGCTGTAACTTCAGCAAATTTTCAATGAACTGGCAAATAGATATCACAAAATATTGTGAACAGGACATATACGGTCAGACCAACTGTACAGTAGTTTTGATTATTGATTAACCCTTTGGTGACCAGAATGTGACTGAGTCAACAGCTTTACTTCATTAGCATTTAGGGTCCTTAAGCCAAAGGAAGCTGTTGATCTAGAGAGGTACATGCTCTTCTGAAATGTTTTGTCCACACTTCTCATTCATGTTTGTTTTAAATAAATATATGAGTGAAAACATTGACAGACACATCGTGTGATTGTAGGTACATGTAATAAAAGGGTCAAGATATCTACAGAGCAAATCTTATTGAAACTGTTAGTGTACCTTGGTAGCAGTGAAACCCTGTCTTATGCCTTTATTCTTTATGATACAGTGAATCCTGATCTAGATTTTCTGACCTATCACACTGTCATTTTACAACTTTGTACTAAAACATTGTGGTTTTAAATGCACCTCCGTGCTTGGAGCACGTCCCATCACATCACTGCATTTTGGGTTTGAGGTTATGACACAGAAAAGTAAGTTCCCTGAGGGAGCCTTGTTGAAATGTATTTTATTAAGCAATTAATGTACATCATATTATATTATTCATGAATTGACAGTAAACAACTGGGAAAGAGGGCTTGGCCCTGTGTGAATCCTTCTTGCAAGAGAAAGACAAAACACAGGACAAAACTAGACAAACTGAAACAAATTTTAAAAAAAGCAAAGATAAAGAGAACACAGACAGAGGAGCAGCAGTACAAGGTAGGCTCACCAAGATACTGAATACCTATGAACCACACTTGGAAATTCACGTCGTATATATGTCTCCAAACAAAATAGTGTAAATTTTATACATATAATGACAAGCAACTTGTATACAAGTTTCAGATATCAAATTTGTCTTTCATAGACTTCATCCTAACCAACACGTGTGGGTTTGAAGCATACACTTCCAACAATAAAATCCTGAATGGCTGAAAAAAGTGTTCAAGTATTCTGATTAAGAACAGTTTGTAGAACCATATAATACAGCTGGTATGGTGAGTGGGGTGTAGTGAACAATATCAGTATGTAACTTTGACCTACGAATTATATAAAACAGAAATGAAAAGAAATAAGAGCATGGTGTTTTGTTCTTCACAGCAGTTTTGTACAAATGAGAAGCAGAGGGAGATTATTTAAACCATAGGAAGTCATACTTCATGACAGATTCAACATACAAAGGTGTACTGTACCCTATGTTTTAATGGAGATATAGTCATTAAATGAACTATGTGATGCAATATGCAAAGTACATTAACAGCATCTTGTGCTCAGACCTTTAATTGGTGTTGAGTGGAAGAAGGTTAAGATGGAATATGAAAATAACCTTTACCTCCTGGGCTAAGTACAAACAGCCCTTACATAGTTTTCACACAGGTACAGTCTGTCAATTATCTCATGGTCCAAGGGGCCAAAAGTATGTCAACATCAAATGTGGCACGTGTTTGTTTCAGTGTTTTTACTGAAATCCATCAGGCAAGAAAACATGCTGAGGGAGAATTGTGGATGTACATGTGACCTATCAAGATGACATACCCCAGGTCAATATCTACACTTTGTGTATAGTGCTTAACTGTTGCCAAGAAAAGTTGTCTCAGTCTCAGTCTCAGTCTCAGCCTGATCAGGAAATGGTCAAATTCGTTCCTTGTATGTGTTGCACACAATAGATGATAGTGACAGATGTTAATTCTCAGCCAGAGGTACCAACATGGTAGTATAAAGCCAGTGGTGTTAATATTGCCACCATGCCCCAGCTGCTCCAAGAGAGCCAGTGGCATGACTCACAAGGCAGGGTAAAAAATACTGACTGTAGATCAACCATCAGTATGCAAATACATGTATATCAGTTTTCCAGGTAATTCCCCTGGACTGCACATTTTGTCAATGTTTACAGACAAAAATGTACATTCATTTGCTTATACATACTTGTATGCACTTGAAATTTTGAATATGCACTTATAACTCCCACACCTAACCAGTATAAATAACTTGCTATCCACGATGGTGAAAAGGATAAGATTTTTGGTGCCCCATTTGTCTTGGCCAGTTTATAGTTTCCAATGTTACAGAGACAGCGAGACTGGTAGTTAGATCACTGGTCCACCAGCTTTCATAACTTACAGGGCTCATTCCATACTATGGTCACAGGCCTTGGTCAGTGGTTCTGGCACTGCCTGGCAAGTCATGCTGCAGCTGCCGCAAGGGCAGTGCCAGAACCACTGACTTTGGACTATAGGTATGTTGTTACTTGAACAAAGGCTCTTTTCATGAATTTTAATATGCAATTGTCGTCTTAAATCTAGGTAAATATACGTAAAAATCAGGGACTGGTTTGGAATGAGTTAACTTATACAAGCACATTACAGGAGCAAATAGTTAATTCCATTCCATGTAGTTTTGCACATATACTGTGAGCATTACGTGGTGCTTATGAGCTCACGCTTAATCTTGCATTCAAGGTAAGTGTGAGAGGTATGACTATAGTGCAAAGTGATAGATATTTTATGCTATGATTTATATCAACAGAGCTCATCTGGGCATGGAAAAAGAAAACCCAGTATGTGATGTCAGTGTGCCAAGGGGGAACAGTAGTACCGGCAATTAACGAGCCCTGGGAAGGGCGACCACCTGGTCAAAACGACCAGTTTTCCTTTGCACAGGTGATTTTGCAATGTTAAATTACCTGAGGTGAACGACCACCTGCAGTACGCGACCAATGACCATCAAAATCACCACGAACGACCACCCATTTGACCAAAAAAAGTGGTCATTCTAATCAGCCGTCAGTGAGTTGTAAGTTAATAGAAAAGCTGGCCAACTTGTGCTGTTATTTGGTGGTAAAGTTAACTCAAACACAGCACTTTATTTCAACTTGTCAGGAATGTTAATTTGGGCCAGGGAAACCGCATAGCTGCATAGCGACAGTTGTTTGATGATTGTTTTCGTAATATTTTTCTAGGTTCCAGGTGTCGGTTCTCTGAGTTGCCAGGGCAAAAGGTTGTTAACGTATTTTTAAAGCATGACTTACTATCTAAACTTTAATCTGCCCACTCGGTTGCGTCTGAATCAGTTATCATCGTTAGTTACAAATTCAAGTGCGGCACGATATCCTGGCAGATCATGCACATATTAGTGAGTGCTATTTTGAACATGGCACAATGCATTGTGGAACAATCACACAAATGAATATATTTGACTTGATTTGGATATCAAAGTGCATCGCAGCCAGGTTTTCAGCACTGTTTGCAATGTGCAGGGCTGAAAGTGAATGAGGTGGACAGAACATGATCAAATGTACCGAAGTTTGCAGACGATTGTATTCGACCTCAAAATGCTTGGCACGTGATCTTACACTGTTTGTTGACTACTGGGAGTACATTTATTTTCAAGGGTATTAATTTTCAATGTATTTTGCATTTTGGACCTTTCATTGAGACATGAAATTCACTATTTTATTCATTTTTCCTATGTATGCCATGCTGAAACCTTTTTCACTGTGATTTTAATTTCATAGTTTTGAAGCATCAAGCGCTCGCCAATATGTGCATGATTTGCCAGGGTATTGTATTGCATATGGATTTGTAAGCGGAATATGAGTTGCACGCTATGTAATTCTTGGATGTTTTGAGTTGTAATAAAATACTGCTCACCCCCCACCCCCCTCCTCCTTTTTTTTCTTGGCATAAGCTGGTACGGTATCCTGACCTATACAGTGTGTGGTCGGGACACCTGAACATGCCCCTGATGCAAACGACCACCTGCAGTATGTGACCATTTTGAGCTGGCAGCAGGGGTGGTCATAAACAGCAGGTGCTACTGTATATTGTCCTCTCTTCCTTTCATTTGGTGTACATTGACAATCTCAGTATAAATCTCAGGAATACTAAAATTGAATGCACTGTTGCCGGCTCTTTGAAAAACCATTTAATTTATGTTGATGATCTTTTATTGCTCTGTCCCTCTGCTAAAGGTCTACAAAAGTTGATCAAAGAAAACAGTGATTTTGCTTTTGCTAATGACGTGATATTCAATGCTGATAAAACCTGTTGTATGGTTTTCCAGTCTTTTTTTAAATTACCTAAAATACCCAAGTTGCACTGAATCAAGGTGTATTTCTTTATAGCCATTGTAAAGATGATGACGAGATCCAATGTCAAACACGTAAATTTTAAATGCAAGCTAATATCTGTTATGCAAGGTATATCATTGTTCATAGGATGTTAAGCTCAAGCTGTTTAATTCTTGCTGTTCCTCTATGTATTATGCTTCCGTGTGGACATGGTATTGAAAAAGATCCTTGTCTGAATTTCGTGCCAGCAATAATAACGCTTTCCACAGATTTTTTGTGTATGCACTGGACTGCAGTGCTAGTAATATGCGTGTATCTAATCATGTAAATATGTTTGACTCCATGTGGAGCAAGCAAATCTTTAACCCTTTCTCACTTAAACCGGCCAAAACCGGCTGGTGGTCAAATGTCATCTGCTTCAGCATTTTCAACTGATTTCAACAGCAATGAAAAACAATTTGACTGAGAATTGATGATGAGACTTGTCAAGACAACATGACCCAGGTCAACAGCTTTCCTTGGCATGGGTTAGGCACTTAGTGCCCAACCCATGCTGAGGAAAGCTGTTGACTCAGTCTTAATTCAAGGGGGAAAGGGTTAATCTGCATTCCAGGTTTGGACAGGGTAAAAATGTCTTAATAACTACAGTGTTATCTTCTGACATGTTTCCTAATTCTGCTTTTCTGAGGCACTGGCATAATATGTTATACCCATTGTGATCAGTAAAGGTACAGTTTGTGGTTTACCCAATTATTATTGCCTTTTTTATGCTGGAAAAATAGTGACTATTTTGGTTTATGATGCAGGCATTATCAACAGAATTTTTAGATATGGCAATAACGTAATCTTTTTCCTCTTTTTTTTTTTTTCTTATGTCATGTTAAATTGATTTCAACTAGGGACCTGATTAATGTATATGCATGTATCATGTGTCGGAAATAAAAAAAAGTTTTCACATTTTTGCCTAGTAGAGCCTCATGACAATTCCACAACTCTCTAATCCCATAGACAGGGGAGACTTCATTCACCAGCATTTTTCCTTTGAAATGCTTTCTTTAATAGATTGGGGACGAAAAAAGCATGGGCGACAAGTTTGCAAAGCAAATGAAGTTTGGGAATGGCCAAAAGGTTGAAATCACAGTGTGAAAAGGGCCCTGTCTGTCTGGAGGAAAAATCTGCTGGTGATGTTATTACAACCCTATGAATTGAAATGTTTTGTTTGTCCCTCCCTTATGGCACAGGTGGCTGGGTTACAATTATTACCAAACTCTTCAACTCTGGCACCTCTTCCCACTGAGTGGTGACACAAGGTCTGGTTGATGCAGCAACTTCCCGATATTGTTGAAGGGGATATTTTTGTGTGTGTTGATGGTTTTCCTTAGGTTGGCTCTGGCTGACTATTGTGGGGAAGAAGCTGATAGCAATATGGCTGAACTCCCATATACCAAGGTCCAGGCAGTAGACTTGAAGTGAAGTAATTTATTGTTGCTCCCAAGTAATCCAAATTATGTAATCCAGCATGTACAATATATTCCTTAATACAGAGTAGTAACTGCACACAAATTATAGGTAGTAATCCAAATACATAAGGTAATCCCAGTAGCACTGACTTGACTGTACAGACTTGAACTGATAACTGCTGACTGATGACTGGCTACTGATAACTTATAAAAAACTGAGCTTAACTCTACATGGAAGGTTTCTTATACCTAAAATGTTACCCTTAGCTTTCTAGCCTTCTTGGCCAATAGGGGCCTTGTTTGGCAGAGGGGTTTTCTTTCGCTGAAGACAGACAAGTTGTTTTAACCAATAAGAATTAAATGAAATCAAACAATATAAAACTTTAAACCAATGAACTATCTTGCATCTTCAGTCAGTGGCTACCTGCTGGAATGCAGATGCATGCTTTGAACTGCTAACCCTATTGTTTTACTTCACAACACCTCTGTCATGACTCCCTTTCAACAGTGTGGCAGGTGAGACTTTGAGGCACCACTTGCTGTTTCAACTCTTCCCATATGATGACTGAGGTCTTACACCTTGGTCCAACACTATTGTGTAAGTTTGTCACTTACTGCAAACTGATGATTGAACTTAATGCTGGCATCTCTTGATGTCCGAACATCAGGACTAATAATTACAGAAGTGCCAGGTGGCTGGCATTTCACTGAAAGCTTAACATACATATATAGATTTAAAAGAAAGGAAGGTACTTAACATGTTCATCAGAAAACTCTACCCATAACATTGATCTGAAACAGTGACATATGGATTTTAAGAAGTGGCACTTTACACCCTGTACAAATTACACACATGCCAGCTTTAATCTTACACAACTGAAAACTCTAAAACAATTTCTGGAATTTCTGAAACCTACTGAAGAATTGATTCTTCTGACACATGAAATTCCAATTTCTCTTTATACAAAGTTTATGTACCATCTACTTGAA
The DNA here is from genome assembly GCA_964020975.1 of Hermodice carunculata. Classification (NCBI taxonomy): domain Eukaryota; kingdom Metazoa; phylum Annelida; class Polychaeta; order Eunicida; family Amphinomidae; genus Hermodice; species Hermodice carunculata. The sequence goes on along the minus strand of OZ026614.1, from coordinate 72,808,624 downwards.
AAATAGAATAAATGTAAGAAATATGAAATCAGCACTACAACAATATTGCCGATAATATTTGGTCCATATCAGACAAGAACGGTGCCACTGTAAACGTGAAGCATGATATGGTTAATGGACTCACTGTGGTGCTGTCTGCATGCCGAAGTCTACGAGAAGTTGTGCATTTTGCTACCAAAATAGTTAGACTGCCTTTAATCCTATCTGATGATCAGATGAAAATTATATCAAACTGTGATCAAGACTAAGAAGTGTTTGTTTCGCCGCCTACCAGATCTGGCATTGTGGCAAGAACCTTGTATAGGGTGGCACTGTTTATGTCCTATTGGACCAAATATTAGGTTGTCAACAATATCGGGAAGCTACCACATCAACCGGGCCTTCTGTCAGCTCAGGTTCCATAGAGCGGGAGGAGGTGTCCGAGCTGAGGAGTTTGGTAATGATTGTCACCCAACCACTTATGCCATAATGGAGTATTCGATGAACAAGCAAAACATCTCAGTTCAAAGGGTTGTGATAATGTCACCAGCAGATTTTTCCTGTGGATACCCAGCACCCTCTTCAGACCATGGTCTGAACCTTTTTGCCATACCCAGACCTCATTTGCTTTACAAACTCATTGCCCTTGCTTGTTTGATGCCCAATCTTTTAAAGACAGTATTTCCAAAGGAAAAATTGCCTGCAAAGGGAGGTCTCCACAGTCTATTGGTCCAAGTGTTATCCTCAGTTGACACCACAATACTTGATTTTCTGTATGTTTTGGGTTCATGCAGTAGCTGACGATATACCTGCATGATAAGTACACACCAGAATATGAAAAATGTTACGTTTGCACTCATGTGACCTTAATACAGGTACCTGAATATATAGATGTATGATATTGTGTGTTAAAACAATTATCCAATGTGACAATTGTTGTAATTCCTTGTTTGGAATGAATCAATGAACTTTTGGTGAATGACCTGGGTCAGCATTACCTAATACATCAAATGGCATGCGCAATTTTGTCAGCAGGCAAGTCACACATGATTGTTGACTATCACTTCATGCTTTTGCTATGCAGATCAGTTTGAGAGGCTGTTTTGCATCATTGAATACTGTTTTACAAATGCATTGATCAGTAATTGACCAAAATGTTGTCTTTTTCACTTTGTAACATAGGATAAATAGAATCTCAGGTCTTGTGCCTTTGTCTTGATTGACAGATGTCTCTAAGTCTTTCAGAGCATATACATGACTCAGCCTGCAGCTATGTCATGTATGTTCTGAAAGACCAAGATCATCACATCCATTGATGGAGACACAGTGCCTGTTAGAGACTCTCTGTATATTAACTGCAGATCTTGCAATTGTGTGAAACTCAGATATGAATCAACCAATTGTACCAGTATTCAGTATTTCTCAGATCCCAAGATATGAACACAGGACTCGAACATTAATGCAAGCCTGGCAGGACAAGCACTGATAGACCTTAATGAAAGAGGGTTAAAGGGGTTTCAGTACGCTGGTACAGGTAATTATTTTTCTAGAGTATGCAGTACGGAAAATAAACATCTTTCAAAATTTTGGATAGTATGAAGTACGTAAAATAAGAGGGCTTCCAGTACGCCAGTACGGTAAATGAAAAGCCCCAGTACGCCAGTACGGGAAACCCCTTACCCACCCTCCTTAATGTCAAGCCCTGGAATATTGGGTCCAGTTTTGTTGCATTTGGAGTTGTGAACTTATATTACATGAGGCAGAATTGCTATATGTACCTATAAACTCTTGTCTCATCAGGCTCCCTGCCTGTCTGTCTGTCTGTCTGTCTGTCTCTGTCTATCTCTCTCTTTCTCTCCCTCCCCCTCTGTGTATATACATGTACATGTATAATACAAAAACAACAATTTATGGGTGGTGCCTTAAGTCATTCTCTATGTACATAGACCTAGAAATACAGGGCTTTTTATTATATATTTATGATAAGATTTTATTGTAATCATTTTATGAATTATCCAGACATTTATTGTGCGTACATGCAGTTTTATATGATTTATATGACCCTTTGGGCTGTAAACTGAAAAACATTGAAATTATTGTGTGCAAAGACTTAGCCCTTAAGTCCATTTAACTACAGGAAATACCTGTGCCAGATGGATCAGTAAAACTTGACAGATTGAGGTGTCTGCACCTTGAGGCATTTCTGTCAGCACTAGATGTCAAGGTCAGCTCTTGGCTGCCATAGTTTGCATCTGGTCACCCTGAGATGCATCTCTCTCTACATGTATATCTAGGTGCTATGCCCAACACCTGTTTCCTTCATGCCTCCCCCAGTTCAAGATACTATATTTTTGAGCTGTCAATGTGTACACTGGCAACAACTTTTGTTATTGTGATATCTTCAAAAGTCCTGAAGGCATTTTTTCCTCAAATTTGTTACAGAGGTGCATTATTGGACAAAGATCAGCTGATTATATTTTTAGGTCACTGTGACCTATTTAGTGCACACGGTGACATGCTTAGTATGGACTTCATTACCATATCTTCAGAGTGCATGGATGGATTTTTCTCAAATCTAGTACAGAGATGTAATATATAAGAGAAAGATCAGATGATTTTCATGTCAGTTGGACCTATTTTTTGCTATTCTGGCCTTTTTTTAGCAGTCAATCTGACTTTTGTTACTACAATATTTTGGAAGTGCCAGAATGGATTCTCCCCAAATTTGATACTGAGATCTAATGTATAATGGTACAAAAGTAAACTGATAAGACTTTTGGGACACTGTGAATTATTTTGTCATTACTGTAAACTATTGACTGTCAGAATTTGATTTTGCAACCTTGTACAGGATCTTTGAAGCCATTACAGAACATGCAGAAACACGGATTTCACCGATGTTGAGATATGTTACTCATAAAAATTCAAACACATTTAGTGATATCACTCAATGATTGAGCAATATCGCTAAATGATTTAGCCTAAGCATTTAGTTATATCCCTAAATCATTTAGTGATATCCCTAAATCATATAGTGTTTTTCCCTTGATGAATTATTTTCCTTGTGTGATGTTAACCCTTTCCCCAATGAACTAAGACTGAGTCAACAGCTTTCCTTGGCATGGGTTAGGCACTTGCATGGGCACCAACCCATGCCAAGAAAAGCTGTGGACCTGGGGAATATTATCTTAAGATGTCTTACCTACAATTCTCATTCAGATTGATTTTCATTAGTGTTGAAATTCAAATGAAACCATTGAAGCAGACGACATTTGACCACCAGCCAGTTTTGGCCAGTTTAAGTGTCAAAGGGACAATACCAAAAGTAGATTTGTGTAATTGTTATCCGCTAAAATGATTAGAATAAAACCTAGTCAGCAACTGTTTTATTGATGTGGAGCAGAATATTATATTGATCTGGGATGTGCTTTCAAGATAGGCCTCATTACAATTCCCATTCAGAAAGGTCATCTATTGATATAGACAGTGAAGCAGACGACATTTAGCACCTGGTCATTTTGATTTAACTGATTTCCAGGAAAAGGAGTTAAACTGCTTTGTGCTAATTAGAATGAATATGATATAGATCAAAGTTTAAGGTGGAAGCTGTTAAGCTAGTGTGCAGTGAGACTGGCAACTTTGGATTGATATTACCCATTTGTTTTACATCAAACCTATATATTTTCTGATTACTACATATCCATAGATTTGTATCCATTGGGTCTTTTTGCAGGATTGGAATTTTTTGAGATTTTATAGCCTTCTTTCTGACTTAGTAGGATTTCACATTTTTCGCGCAGAAGTCACACAAATTCTTTTTTTTCCAAGTTGAAATCAGAGGAAATTTAAAATATATATCCATGTCCAGGATCAAATTCAATGGGGAGTCCTGAAATAGCATAAATAATAAGTTATACAATTTTTAATTTAGTCCTCACAGGTTGTTCATTTTCTTTCTAAAAATGGCTCCAAAAGGCACAGAAGGGGTTGTCAGAAAAAAAATCCTGGGAACCGCTCCTGGATATGATATTTTTCTTATGATGTCCATTGATTTTAATATGATAGGGCGATTCATATGTTTGTGAGGCGAGATACAAATTGCAAAGGTTGAGCAAAAAACAGTTAAAAAAAATCGCATTGAAAGAAATAGTTGTCAATTCTTACACATTTATGACTGTAATATGACACATACTCATTTCCTCTGTCCCGTGTTTTAGTTATTGTGTGAAATAAACTTGTAGCTTTACCTCTGTGATGTTGTCATTAAAAAAGTATATTTTGTCACTTAAATCTAGACTTTTTCAACTTGGGAACATCCCCCTTGGCTTGTTTGGGTGTGGGTTCACGTGTGGCTTTCCATATTTGGGGCCCAGTCAGTGGATTTGTTTTTATATCAATAGAGAATTTCAAAGTAATCAGAACCATGGTAGTGATTAGTCTGAACTTGCCCATTCTTCTCTCCACGGCTAATGGTTTCCTGTTCCCTATGAGTGACCCTTGTCAATTGGTTTCCAGGGGTCATGGACTAATGACTGTGCAAACAATGACATGGTTCATTATCATGTCCATGCAAACAAACCCCATGTGCTCGGTACGGCTTTAACTTTTCAGTGTAAACAAAAGTTTTGAGATAAATTTTCTCATATAAATTTTATGTTCATACGTCTGAGTTTTTGGGAGCATATAGTATCAAACTATCCAAAAATATGAAAGTGATCAGAGGTCATCCAAAGGTGCTGACTTCAGATCTTCCACCTTAACACCAGTTTCATTGGCTATAAATTATAGTTGAAAATTAGAAAATGGTTTGTATGCCTCACAGGGTAAATAAACACTTACTTTAAAACTTCCACAACTGAACGCCTCTGACCAGTGAACACCTCTTACTTATAAACACTTTGTTTAGGTTACTCCAGTCTGTTTATACTGCATTTTACGACTGCATTGTGCCAAGGGCCTGAGGCCTTATAGTACTGAAGTAAAACTTACTGTCTTTTGGTCCCAAGTGTTTTGTGTGTTATTCAATGGGCACCTGGGTATTGATATCTTCTCACTATTGAACACTGGACACTTTATTTAGGTCCCAAAGCCAGAAATGAACCTCCCACTACTGAACATGTGCTTACTCAGGAACCCCCAAATACCCAAATTATCTCCAAATAAACTTACAAAATGTATTGCTCTAACAGCATTTTGGTGTGAAATTCCTTAATTTCTTAAGTTTGTGCCCCAGTAGCATTCAAATTTGAAAGAACACAGATTTGCTTTTAAAGCATTTTTTTTCCTAGTTCTGTTTGTAGGCTTCAAGATGAGGGTTAACAATGAATTGATCAATTTACTTAAAACTGTATGTGATCTGCATGTACAAAATTAATGATTCTGATCACTCGTGAGCGGAAAAACCCTATCCTCCAACTAATGAACACCTCTCACTGCTGAACACTTTCCATGGATCCTCAGGGTGTTCCGTTGTGAGAGGTTCCAGTGTTTTTTCCTGTTGGATGCAAAAAGGAAAATTATAATAGAGTGGGTGTTCAGATCAGACAGTATGTTGAACTCTAGCTGTGCTTGTATTGTTTTTAAATTCGTCCAGACATGAAGTGCTTGATTTAGAAGCACATGTTTACGAGTATCAAGTTCTATTGAAAAGGTTGAGCCAGATGCATGACAGTGTAAGGGGTCAGACACCCAGCTACTCTTATGTAATAAAATATGAACACGATACATGCAGATGTGTGCATTGTTATGATGTATAATTGGAGGTAAACACATGGTGTTCCAGACCACTAGTTAAAATGTGATCGGAGTACAGTTTACTTCCTCTGTGTGTGTGTGTGTGTATGGCCGAATACTCTGAATGTAAATGTTGCATATTAAACAATTACATGTTGTAATTACTGTATACTAAATTGTATATGACTATGTATAAGTCCAATCAGAGATTTGTTGTGAGGTGTGGCACAACACAAACATTGTGTAACAATCTTTTTCTTGTACATATGTCTGACCACTTATTCATCCCCCAACATAAAATTAATTCATAACTGAACATTCTGCATCCTTGTCAGAGGCCCGGGGCTTGGCACTGACCCTCTGTGCTCAAGTGTGACCATGTGGGCTCGCTAAATTGCTTGTCATAAATTATGTCCGCTCCGATTTATTATTTGACCTCAACTTTGACCCAGACTTTCTGTCTCAAAACAACTTCATGTTTCTGCTGATTCTAAGCCTTAGGTGTTTGGAAAAGTATTTATTTTACCATGCAGCCAGAAAATACAGAATGAGCATCAAGAAACAGTTGACAACTGAAAAGTTCATTGCATTTTATTCAAAAAAAATACAAAATGGGATTTCAAAACAATGACATACAACAATGTGACCATTGTGCAGTTAAGGTTAACTCATTCTGTGCCCATGATAATTGATATGTTAAAGCTATATGGTTAGGGTTTTCAAGCTGTGTAGCATAACTTGCCAGGCAATCAAATAAATAAACGGATGGGTGGAGGGAGGGAGGGAGGGATAGTCCTGCTGGAACTTGAAAGAATGTGTTAAGTTCTGTGTGGTAAATCTAGGAAAATGTACATGTATAGGTAAATCAGGCAGTTAAAGAAAGAGTCGCAGATTTATAACTGTGTCACATGGACATGACCTTGGGATGTAGTTGTGGCCACTTTATGCTCAGGCTATTAACATGGACAATCATGTTTGCTGTGCACACAATATTGCACCAGTGCCCAATATTTTCTGTGCAAAGTAACAATTACCGCATGACTTCATCTGAAGGAAGGAACTGAATTATACAGCCACCTGGAAACCCTGGAGTGCTGTACTGGCCTGAGGGCAGCATTGTGCACAGAATTTGCCCTTCGTTTGTCTGCTTGCCCCATGATGTGATCTCACTGTTGTGCAGTGGAACTTGTCCAGTTATATACAGTAGCACCTACTAGTTAAGACCACTGGTAATGCCGGACCAAATCGGTCACATTACAAGTGGTCTTTAATTACAGGTAAAATCACAGAGAAAATTAGCTTTTCAATTTCCAAAAATGCAGTCATTATTTCAGGGAGGCGATCACTCGATCATGGCAGTGGTCTGTAATTGCAGGTTCTACTGTAGCTACACTAATCATGCTAATGGCAGGTCACAGCTGGAATTTTGGCAGGGAACCATACAGAATGACCATATCAGGCTTTGTGGTAGACCATAATATACTTGCTTGAGAGACCACTCTGAAAGTTGTCATAAAAGTAGTTACAAAAGTAGTCATTGAAGTTAAACTAGCTAGCATGTAAAAGATTGAACTAACAACCTTATAAATGTGTTCTTATAAGGCAAGTGGTCTCAGTGAAATAGTCTCAAGGAGAGACTTATTGTATATGAATTAGAAAATGTGGACCATGGACAAGAAATAAAGTAACATATTTTATCTCGGTGTAGTGTGAATACGTTGTTTATTGTAGTTGTTGCCTTGCCCCCCAGAGGGTGCAGTTTGCAAAAAAAAAAAGGATTTCTTTCAGTATTTTAACATGTAAATTAATGGCATGAGGCTTTGTTGTGGCTGCAGAGTGAATGCTTTGTTTTATTGCAAGAGCCATGCAGCCAGTGTTTAGTGTTTCCACTCATCATTAGCATGAGGGCAAAACACTAGCTATATATGAGGGGTGCAAGAGATCCCAGGGTTTGATACCCAGAGCCCTGATTTTTGGTTTCAGTCATTTATAAGTGTCATTCTGATCAATCAAGGAGGTCACAGGGGACTTAGTTTGTAATGATGTTACGGTAATACCTAATCTAGAGGCCACCTCTCATGAAAGACCATGTTGGCTTTTAGACTGCCCTTTCATGACACAGGACTCCTGTTTCTTGAATTTCCCTGTAATTTAAGACCACATGTGATATGTGACCATTTTTTGTTTGGATGTAGGGATATACTGCTGTAATAATGTGTATATTACAGGTACTCCTGTAAGAATCTGTATTACATGTGCTACCACAGGGTTAAAGTGAGACAAGTACGTGTATGAGGTATAAAGCATGGATTACTAATGCTGATGCATCGTTGCAGTAAACAATTCAATTCAATTCAATTTCAATTCAATTCATTTATTTGACCAATATAATACAGTATAGTGTAATTCATAAGTATATTGTATCAGTAGGAATTAATAATCAATCTGATAATTTCACATTTCCCTGTCTGTCACTTGGGGGCCAATACTCTCAAAGCAAATATTTCCTTTACATAATAGAGAGATTTACTTTTTCACATTTTAAGCTCAGCTGATTCAGCTGAGCTTTTGTGAGGGTCCGACGTCTGTCTGTTGTCCGTCTGTCCACAATTCACATTTTTGACTTCTTCTCAAAAACCGTTGGGCAGATCCACTTAAACTTGGTGGGGATGTGCCTTGGGTGGGTCTCTACTAAGTTTGTTCAAATGGTCACGGTCCATTGATTTTTGGATTTTTGATGAATTTTTTGTACTTTTTTGGGCAAATCTTAAAAAATCTTCTCCGAAACCGCTTACCCAATTGCTTTGATATCACACGGGAAGATATCTAGGGACTCCTAGTTCTTAATTTGTTCACCAGGTGGCGCTGCAAATTTTTTTCTAATTTTTTATGATTTTTTTTTTTTTTTGTGTTATAGCTATTCTCGACTTCTTCACCAGAACCGTTACTCAGATTAAGCTTAAATGTGGTGGATATGTTTCTTGTGGAAGGGTGAAACAATGTTGTTCACTATGTGGGAATGCCGTGGATTCCTGATGTTTAACCATTTTTTCAATTCGGCTCCTTTTCAGTAAATGCACCTTTCCTGTTGATTACCATGTAAGTCAATGGGCATTCTAATGCTAATTTACGACTTCTTCTCCAAAACTGTCATCCAGATTTACTTCAAACTTGATGGGGATATACCTTGGGTGGGTGTCCACCAGGTTTGTTCCAATGGTCATGTTCCAATGAATTTGGGATTTTTTTAGTTTTTTTTTTTTTCAAAAATCTTCACAAAAGTTTTGATAGGAAAGTTTAACATGAGAATTTCTTGTAATGGTTATAACTTGAATAATTTTGACCAGATTTACTTCAGACTTGGTGGGGATGTGCATTAGGTGGATCTCTACCAAGTTTGGTCAAATGGTCACGCTCTATTGATTTTTGGATTTTTTATGATTTTGTTTGTTCTTTTTTGGGGCATAGACACTCCCAGGGACACCTAGTTCCCAATTTGTTCACCAGGTGGCACTGCAATTTTTTTCTAATTTTTTAAAGAATTTTTTGTATGGTTTGCTTTTTTTCACTTGGTCAATGCAGCTTTCCTATTGTTTACTATGTAAGTCAATGGGCATTCTAATGCTAATTCACAGGATAACTGACACGAAATTTACTGTTTACTTGATACCTTGAGATCTGTTTTGAGTTAGTACGGTGATGCTGCACATTTTAATGTTTCTGTATGGAGGTCATGCTTAGACAGTACATGAATGACCTCGACCTCGTTTCTTGGGTCACAGTGCAACATACATGAATTTTACTCTTCATTATAACTTGAGAACTACTTGAACCTTCATGTTGTACATGTTAGTGTTCTTGTATAAAGGTAAGACTTACTCAGAACATGGGTGACCTTGATCCTTTCCCAAGTTCATAGAGCTGCAAGTGTGATGAATGTCAAGTTGAGCTGAGCATGGGCTGTTCACACAGCCCTCTTGTTTTAAGACTATTGCCATGTTCACTGTGCTTTTTGTTCAGACCCTTGCACAGACAAAAAAATGTGTCGACCTTGAAGCATCCAAATACTGATGAATCCAGTTCTTTAAAGTCACATTATCCTTTAAAGGGAAATACTTGTAAGCACACAAAAATACAGTAGTTATGTAGGAGAGAGTTGAAAGAAAGTACACTTTATTTTTGAAGATCTGCAAAACTGGGGATGTTTGAAAACTGTACAGAGATACTCTCCATAAAGACCACATGATTATAAAGTCCATCCTTCCCAAGGTATTCAGTGCCATTGATGTGGTAAATGTTTACCTTTAATTTAAGGCCACCTTTCATATGACCATCTTTGATTGAAGCATAGTGTGGTCTTAAAGATCAGAGGTAGCATTTCACTGCAAACACTTTTGAACATCAGGTGACAATTTTGGACTTCAGATCGAAAGCAACAGTGGCAAAAGTGGATTTTCAATTTACGGTAAGTTCCCTTTTTGTGAATACCATACATGTACTGCTAAAGTTTGAATAGGGTGAAACCTGTCAGAGGCACAACATGAATGTAAAAGTTGTGTCTCAAAAGAGATGGTTTAAATTTCAACAAGGTAGTCTCTCATACTCGGCATGTGTCTGCCTTTTTTCTTTGTAGATACACGATCAGTTTGAAGCATGGCGAGTTCCGATGGATTGTTCGAAGGCGGTACAAACATTTTCGCCATCTGCACGAACAGCTCATGCTGTACAAGGCCAAACTCAAGATACCTATGCCCACAAGAAAGTGAGTGATGGCATGCTCTGTTTTCATATACAGCTCTACATCTTGTGTTCTAGGTTGATAGGTTATGTGTTCTTCCTAATTAGTCCCAAGGGAAGTATAAAGTGAGCACATTATTGATTTCAAAGGCTTACATGTTTTATTCAATAATATACTTTAAATTGTATAATATGGAGATGACAGGGTAACTTAAAGTGAGTCTTTTGATGACAAGTGAGTGCCACTGAATAGAGAACGTGTAGTTCATTTTAGGCTATTTCCAGTGTGAATAGACCCAATAGGACACACGCATGTTAACTTCCTGCTGGTTTTGCTCGTCCTGTCACCAGGCAATGGCAACAAACATCTGCCATGATGCGGTTATACTGATGGACCTACCCGTGGTGGCACTGACAAGTCTGAAATAAATAATACTTGTTTGAAACGTCATCATTTAAAGCTCTGTGGGAATTAGAGAAATTGACTGTCACTTGTATGAAAAAAAAAATGGAAGTATCATATTAAAAATGAAAATGTTGTCATCAAAACAAGAAAATTGGAACATAAGTGAGACTAAATAATGACAACGCATGTCTGATATGATCAACATGGAGGTATGACTGTTTATAATTAGACCACTGAAAAGTTCACATGTATTGCATGAAACAATGTCAGATAAATCCACAAACCATAGACAATTGTTTTACAAGAACTATAGACAAACAGGAACAAAAAAGTAAATAATTATTGTGGTGAATGTGGTAAGTATCAGTGCTTGTAATTTTTTATCAGGCTTATGTGGCTGTATATATGGGTTGTCATTGTTATCATCGTAATGGCACATGCCGAGAAAAATCTTTGACGTCAGCAGTGTGAAAGTTGTTTGTATGGCAGTATAATGATGCATCACTCTGTCTTATATTTTAGATTAAATCCAACAAGAGTATGTTTTGTGGACACCATATATGGAAAGGAAGAAAGCTTTAAATGGTAGTCATCACCAGCAAGGTTATTCTACCCTCAGACAATGGGTCAAGGGGAAAAGTTAAAAAAGAAAAAAAAGAAAAAAAGAGACATGCTAAAGTTCCAAATATTATCCGGTGAAAATTGGTGGCAAAATTACTAACTGCCATTTTGATTGACGTTTAAACAAAATTTATGAATATAATTATTATTTGTGAAATCGGTGATGTTGCAATGATCTCACCTTTTTCACATAAAAATTTTTGTTCAAATTCATTTGAACAAGGAAATGGCATTTTCTACAAAATTGAAGTTGTTGGTTATGGTTTTAAACACAATGGTGTTTAGAAATTAAAGGAGGAACCTCAGTAGAATACTAACTTTAGTGTTGGGGATGAGCAACATGGTATTTTGGGTTCTGTTCGCAACAATAGAAGATAGATCTTGTAAGGTGGTGATTGCCCTTTGTGGGCAGGTTTAAAATATCGAGCTACTCATTTTTTTTTTTTGCTTTTTCCAAAAAAAAAAAAAAAAAAGAATTAATTTTAATTAATTTTTTATGAATTTTTGTGTGTTATAGCTATTTTCGACTTCATCTCCAGAACCGTCATTCAGATTAAGCTGAAACATAGTGGATATGTTCCTTGTAGAAGGGTCAAACAAAGTTGTTCACTATGTGGGAATGCTGCCGATTCCTGATTTTTAACGAATTTTTTTAATTCGGGTACTTATCGGTCAATGCAGCTTTCCTATTGATTACTATAGAAGTCATGCAATGAGCATTCTAATGCTAATTCACATTTTCGACTGCTTCTCTAAAAACTGTCATACAGATTAACTTCAAACTTGGTGGCAATGTACCTTGGGTGTGTTTCTACCAGGTTGTACAAATGGTCATGCTCTAGTGATTTTGGGATTTTTTTTTTCAAGAATCTTAACACAAGTTTTAATAGGAAAGTTTAACATGGGAATTTCTTGTTATGGTTATAACTTAAGTAATGTGGGCCAGATTTACTTCAAACTTGGTGGGGATGTGCATTGGGTGGATCTCTACCAAGTTTGTCCAAATGGTCACGCTCAGTTGATTTTTGGATTTTTTATGAATTTTTTTGTTCCTTTTTGGGGGCAAAGCTGAAAAACTCTTCTCCTCTGAAACCGCTCACCCAATTGCTTTGATATCGTAAATAGACACTCCCAGAGACACCTAGTTCCCAATTTGTTCATCAGGTGCAGCTGCAATTTTTTTCTAATTATATATGAATTTTTTGTATGGTTTTGCTATTTTTCACTTGTGGAAGGGTCAAACAAAGTTGTTTACTAGCTGGCACTGCTTTGGATTCCTGATTTTTGAGGATTTTCAATTGGGGTACTTATGGGTCAGTGCAGCTTTCCTATTGATTACTATGTAAGTCAATGGGCATTCTAATGCTAATTCACAGGACAACTGACACAGAATTTACTGTTTACTTGATAACTTGAGATCTGTTTTGAGTTAGTACTGTGATGCTGCACATGTTAATGTTTCTGTATGAAGGTCATGCTTAGACTGTACATGAATGACCTTGACCTGGTTTCTGGGGTCACAGTGCAACATACATGAATTTTACTCTTCATTATAATTTGAGAACTACTTGAACCTTGATGGTGCACATGTTAGTGTTCTTGTATAAAGGTAAGACTTACTCAGAACATGGGTGTCCTTGATCCTTTCCCAAGTTCATAGAGCTGCAAGTGTGATGAATGTCAAGATCAGCTGAGCATGGGCTGTTCACAGCCCTCTTGGGGTTTTTTTTTGTTTGTTTGTTTGTTTGTTTTTTTTTTTTTTTTTGTTTTTTGTTTTTTTTTGTTTTTTGTTTTTGTTTTTGTTTTGATTTTTGTGTGTTAAAGCTATTTGAAACTTCTTCTCTGAAAGTGTTACTCAGATTGTGCTGAAATGTGTTAGAAACCTATCTTATGGAAAGGTCAGTCAAAGTTGTTCACTAGGTGGTAAATTGTTGATCCTGCAGATCCCTGATTTTTAACCAGTTTTTGAGTTCGGTTGCTTGCTGATCAATGTGCACATTCCTGTTGATCACTAAAGGAGCATGTAAGTGAGCAGGGATTGCAATAGTGAGTCACATTTTTGACTTCTCCAAACCATCAAGCAGATTGACTTGAGAGACATGCCTTGGGTGAGTCTCTATCAAGTTCCTTGATGTGGTCATGTACCAATGATTTTTGGATTTTTTAATGATTTAAAAAAAAAATTCTAGAAGCTTTTTACTTTAAAACCACTTAGCGTATGGAATTGCACACAAATGGTTCTGTGTACTCATGGAACAGACTGGGACATTTATTTTTGGTTGAAATTGTCAAGCTCAATCAGCTCAGGACGGGCTGTTCAAACAGTCCTCATGTTGATGTGTTTACTCAACAAGTACAGACAGGTGAGTCCTGTTCTGTTTATAGATATTTGGTTCAGAGCTGAAGAAATCAAACAATTTGTACTTTTACTGTATGGAGGGAAAGGGCTTTAAAACTATAAACAAAAGTCAGCTATGGTGCTTTGAGTCTGTATTGTAACTCGATACATTCAGTGTCATGAAAAAGGACAATCTTTCTTGGACAAATTATGTGCCTGGAAACCATGGAAACTGATCATAGTAAACTTTTCCAGATATTTTAGTGCAGTTGTGTGTTATGTAGCATAGATGGGATTGCTGTTTTGCATGAAAAAATTTTCCATGGATAAATTTTTGGGTGAAGAGTCTTATTTTATCTATGGGAGTGTTCAGAAGAAAAAAAATAATAAAATAAAAATATGAGCCACTGTGTACTGTGGCAAAAAATAAGTACATTCATTAAAGTAGCCCTACGCTTAGTAAAAGGCATATTATTATACCCACCATGGTCTGATTGGTACTGTGTATGTGGCATGGATGCGCATTGGCCCCACCATCACCATATAGCGACACATGTGCTGATCGTGAGACCTTAAAAGAAACTCCCCAAAACAGAAGTTTAGCTGCTGAGCTGTTTTTAGAGTAACATTGTTATATTTTAGGTCATGTAGATATGGGTATGAAAGCAAAATTATTTAAGTGGTAAAAAAAAAAAAAAAATGAACATTTTCACCTGTACTCCATTCAATGCTGCTGATAAACAGGCTTAATTAAAACAAATTGCAAAAGATCGAGAGTGCAAAAGATGAGCAAGTTAGTGTGTACTAACAGTGAACATTTTGAAGTAGTACGAAGAACAGAAAAAATGTTACAAGTAATTTTGAAGTAAACAATTCTAAAATGGTAGATATGTAGCAGTTGCATCTTATATAAATGAATATTAATACCGTGGGTTTTTTTTTTAATTTTTATTTTCAGCCATAAACAACGAAGAAAAAGCTTTCAAGCACGAAAACAAGTTCTACCACGATTCCCAAAAAGACCTGATCCTTTGGTTCGCCTGGAGCACATGGAAGACAGAAAGGTACTTGAGTTATGTTGAAGGTCATATCTCCTATTGGAGTAATATCAATTAAGTTTTCTTCAAAATAACCAGATTCAATGTGACAATATTCAGTGATTGAGAATGATATGTACTTCTCCATTACAAATTCGTCCATATCAGGCGAGTGGAGGATTGGAATAGCATGAAGTAACAAGATTTAATACCATTTTATGGCAAGATATGTCTAGATCTGCTCTCACCATGAGAATGTCAGTTAGTAAAAATAGACAAAGAAAGAAAAAAAAAAGATTTTGAGATCGGGTGTCTGTGTTACAAGTCATGCAGCCATGATTCATCAGGCAGTGGGAAAAAAATGCTGACCTTCATTTTCACCACTGTGGTATAGAATGAAACAGTTTAATTAAGGTTGTTGTGTGTGGGTAAATTGCCAGGGTTGCATGATTATAGTTTTAGCCAGGATAAGTATCATTCCAATAAATACAGTTGAATTAAAGGTCACAGTCTGTGGTACCTGGATCCATGCAAATGCCTTTCTGCTCTTTAGTTTGACATCAGAAACCAACTGTGTGTAGTTTTAGACCAGGCATCCACTTCAACCCTCTCCCCCTTGAAGTAGTGCATTAGGACTGAGCTAAAGACTGGATCAACAGCTTTCCTTGGTGTCGGTTGGATGGTAGACTGCCAGACCTATGCCAGGGAAAGCTGTTGAACTGGGGAAGTTATCTTGATGATTCCCATGAGCAATTTTCATTCAAATTGTTTTTCTTTACTGTTGAAATTAGATGGAATTAGACAAAAGCATTGAAGCAGACAACATTTCACCAGCAAGCCAGGTTTTGGTCAGTTTAGTGGGGAAAGGGTTGTATAACATCAACTTTGAAGTAAGAAAAAACATCAAACTTGAACATCAGGGTCAAGATACTGAAATCCAGTATGTTAAGCAGCTTATAAAAGATTTTAAAGAGTAGCATATGCATGGGTGTATATATATTCCCCCCCCCCCCCCCGGCTCTTACATAATGCTGTCCATGTTGCTTACACATGAAATTTCTTATTTTTTGTTGATCCATCACAGAAACCAATAACCATGAATTCACAAGGGTAGATTAGCAAATTGGAAACAAGCTACATGGAGATCATGTAATATCATACAAGCAAGTTAATTACAGTCAATTCAATTTGACTCATTCTCCTCCATAATTTTAAGGAAAAGTACGTAATTTACATTGACTGATGTCCTTTGGAAAGAAAAAGGTTTGTCATATTTTGGTCCATATAATAAGACTGTCCAATATATTAATATGATGATCATGATTATTGTTATTATTATAGTTATTATAATTTACAACTGTTTCGTGTAATTTTCAGAAAAAGCAGTGTATATATTGTACATGAATTGAAGATACTACATGTACGTGGTTTTGAGGCCCATACTTCATAACTATGTCACATGTATTGCTGACGAAATCTGTCTGTGTACCCATAATTCTGATTTCTGTATTACAGAGACAACTTCAAGAGTATCTTGTGAATGTACTTCGGAGTCCACAATACAGAAATCACCCTGAAACAGTAAGTTCAGTCTTGGTCACTTACTCAAACAGTAGCTATTATTATCAGAAAACATCAAATACAGTTGTGTGATGGAGTTCAAGGCAGTATTGATGTAGAAAAGTGACTGCAGTTCAAAGTTAAATATCTTTACTACATTCTGTATGAACATGATAAACAATATACGTATACAACCATGAGAGAGGGGTAGGGTTGGGGTGCCAATACTCTGGTACAGGCAATAATTTACCCTTGTGCAAGGTACAGAAAATAAGAAGATTTGGAAATAATGCCTGGTACAAAGTAAAGAAAATGATGGGGCTTCCAATACACAAATGTGTGTAAGTAAAAATGGCCAGTATACCAGTATGGAACACTCCCTCCCCACCATTTAGTGCCCCAGCCACAATATATTGGCATCCCTTCCCCCTTCAGCTCTTCTGGGGTACACAAAGTGTAGGCTGAAAACCATTTTAGCTGTGTTTAACACAATCGCAACCTATCTTACGAGTATTTAACCTAAAATGTTGATCCTGATATGCTGTTGAGAAAAACAAAAACAAAAACAGCTAATCTGAGCACCATTGAAAGTAATGAAGGCAAATTGGGCTTGGCGTGTGTTTATTTAATTATAAAGCAATCAAGATAACTGGTCTTGAACTGATGTTCGACAATACCTCTTGATGTGAGGGTCTCTGAAAAGAGGAACAGGGGCCCTGATAACCTTATGTATATTCACTGACATGAAGATGAACAGAGATTATAGGCCTTGATTAAACACATTCCCCTTGAATTAAAACTGAGTCAGCAGTTTTCCTTGGCATGGGTTGAGCACTATGGAAAGCTGTTGACCTGGTGCATGTGATCTTGGTAGGTCTGGTCTAATATTCTCATTCAAACTGTTCTCTTTACTGTTGAAATCAATCAAGAAAACTGGAGCAGAGGACATTTGACCAGCAGCCAGTTTAAGGGGGAAGAGTTGACATTGTAATGGTAAAGACTTGACATTTATGTATCAGAATATTGAGCCATGGACATCCTATTACTATGTATAAATTAGCCTATTCCATATAAACATGTTGCTGTAGGCAAAAAAAAATGGATGAAAAATACAGGTCAAGTGCTTATGGAGATTGGTACAATCAGAACAGTCTGTTTCTGAATACTTATGATAGAGCCACAGTTAACCCTTTCCTACTCAAACTGCCAAACAACCCCTGAATGTAAAGTGACTTTTATGTTTTTTTTAAAATTTCAAGTCAATATCAAACATTTTTGCTGAGAATTATAGGTAAGACCCTTCATGGTGGCATGCCCCAGGTCAGTAGCTTTCCTTGGCACAGTGGATACATTGTGTCCAACTGGTGCCAAGGAAAGCTATTGACTCCATGTTATTCTGACCAGAAAAGGGTTAATTGGAATACGTCTGTTAGGACACAAGCGCTGTGTTATGTAATGTGGCTTCAGGCATAGTATGTCTCCCAGGAGATAGGTAGAATGGTAAGAGACAGTTGTACACGATATGAAAAGTGTCTTCCTGTTTGAATGGACAACAGACAAGAACAGTCATTTACATGAGATGCCTGGCCAAGTTTGTGATCAAATTAGCACCTCTGTGAAATGACATTTGAGAGGAGTGCTGTGACACCTTTTTCCCTTTAACTCTTTCAGTGCCAACCCTGAATTGAGTGCACAGCTTGCTCAGTGCTCTTTGAGCATACTGCACCCAAAGCGGCTTAGAAAAGCTATTGGCCTGGACTGTTATATTCTATATGTACATGTATGTAACTTCAGGCATGCTGGTACTTGAATGAAAGGTCTCTTCACAAGGAGTGAAATCTAGCACCCTACTTCAGAGCAGTTCAATTGAAACTAACTCTTTCAGTGCTAATCATGTCTTTATTTGATCTATTTAGGTCAGACAAGTCAGAATTATCATTAGGATCCCAGATTCGTATTCCTTGTAAAAAGACCTTTCATTCAAGTATCAGTATGCCAATAGTTCCAGAGAGAATATCCCAGGTCAACAGCTTTTCTCAGCACACATTGGGCACATTGCTCCCAATGCGTGCTGAGAAAAGCTGTTGACTCAGTTCAAAATTTGACACTGAAAGGGTTAAGTAGTTTGACTTTAGTCACAGTTGGCAGTGAAAGAGTTAAAAACTCAGCCAAGGCGTCAATGGACGAATGACACCATTGGTGCTGTAAATGTGTAATTATTATGTTACAAGGTGGACCACATGCATTCTGCTATGAGGAAGTCTCATTTGCACACCCAAGTAATGGGCTATCAGGTACATGAATAGCCACTCCAAAATAGCATCTACAGTGTACGTATATGCACATGTATGTGTATTGATGAGCAAGTCTTCCTGTGCTTTGTCCTGTTTCTCCTATTACTGTTTCAATTTAATTCTGCTGACATTTCTGGTCCTTGAAACATACACTTGTTGGCTCAAATGTTTAAGAACTACATTTCTTAGCAGATTTACAAAGAAAAGACCACTGATTTGCAGTCTTTTTTTGTTTATCTTTTAATAAATTATATTCCCTGTTAAGACTACATTTTTGCAGTCGTGTACGTGTCTCAATACGGAAATTCCACGGTACAGTATGACCTTCAATTAAGACCACCTCTGTAAAGAGAATATTTCTATATTAAAGACCGCTGGTTTAAAGTCTTGTTTTTATTTGTCCTTCATTGAATTAAATCTCCTCTTAAGACCACATTTTCAGGACCCTTTCAGCCCTTACAGTGTATTGAGAAAGAGTGGTTCAACCCAGGCTGTGTGCAGCTATGTTCAATTTTAGAGAATTGTTGTTACATCTTCCTGTGTACTATGGGCAGAAATATTGTTTTTCATGCCTGTTTCTTCCACAGTTCCTCCTCCTCCTCCTCCACCAATTTCGTTTCTGTGCAGTAATTCTTGAAGAATTGCAAGAAACTGATTAAAACTTGGTAGGCTTTAACATGTAACTGGTTAATGCTTTGGTTGGGATTTCTTGACCTAATTGCTAAGGTCACAGAGCCATATATGGTAATTTTCTTTCAGTGAAGTAATTCTTGAAGGATTTCACAGAACTAGCTGAAACTTGGTAGGAGTATGTAACTAGGTGAGACTGAACTTGAAATTGTATTTGGACACCTAGACCTAATTCTGGAGGTCACAGAGCCATATATGGTCATTTGGTTTCTGTGCTTTAATCCTTCATGGATTGTACAACACATTAATACTGAAACTGTAGAATTATGTAACTAGGTAAGATATAGCTTTGGAGTGTATTTGGGTGACCTTTACTTAATTCTTGAGGTTACAGAACCATGTATAATAATTTGGTTTTCGTGTGATAAGTCGTGCTGGATTTCACGAAATATACTGAAACTTTTGAGGATTATGTAATTGGGCAACACCTAAATTGGGTGAGCTTTATCTAATCCTCAGCGTCAGAGAACCATATATGGTAATTTCATTACCGTGCAATAATCCCAGAAGAACTTCACAAAACTTGGCCAAACCTTTATAGGATTATGTAACTGGGTACTTAAGGCTTAACATGAGATTGTACTTGGGTTGCCTTCATCTGATTTTCAAGGTCACAGAGCTACATATAGTAATTTCATTTTTGTGTAATCACTCTTGAAGGATTTTGCAAAACTGAATGAAATTTTGTAGGGTTATATTACTAAGTAGAATCTAGGTTGAATTGTATTTGGGTGACCTTGACCTTATTTTCAAGGTCACAGAGCTGTATATATTAATTTAGTTTCTGTGCAGTAACTCTTGAAGGAATCCAGAGCTTCCAGAAACTTGGTACTTTTACATAACTAAGGAAGACCTTGCTGGAGTTGTATTAGAGTGACCTTGATCTTATTGTCAAGGTCACAGAGCCTTATATGGTAATTTTGTTTCTGTACAATAACTCTTGAATTTAACAGAACTTAATGAAACTAGGCAGGAGAAAAGGTAAGACCTAGCTTGCGATTGGGTGGCCTTGACCCAATTGTCAAGGTCTTAGAGCCACATATGGTTTCTATGATTACTAATGAAGGATTAGACATAACTTAATGAAACATTATAGGATGGTGAACCTTTGTTAGATATAGGTTGAGATTGTATCTATTGCATTTTGGTGACTGGTTGTGGTGAAAATTATACACAAATGTATCAAACAGATATTTGTGCTTATCAACAACCTTGCAATCTTTCTGTAGTCAGTATTTAAAATACCATTGATACCTGCATGTGTGGTTCATACATGTAACACTATTGCTGCACCAGTCACAAAGAGCTTGGTTGAACAAGTTTAAATTGCTAATTTAGGTTTGCTTACTGCCTGGTTATCCACAGTTTAAATTACTTGTTCAAGTGTAAACATGCGTAATCCATAGGCTGAATTACTAATTTAGTTGTATGTATTGGTTATCCCCAACTTGAATTTCTAATTCAGGTCTGTTGATTATTCACAGTTGAAGTTCTTGGAGGTGTCTCACTTGTCCTTCATCAGCAACATTGGCCAAAAGAGAAAAGAGGGTCTGGTAAAAAAGCGTGCAGGGGGGCGACGTATTGTTATGCGCCGGTGTGGGTGCTGTCCCAAATGTGCTTGTAATTATGCAGCCAAGTGGCATAAAAGGTAAGATTTCTTGTTTTTTACCCATTTTTAATGAAAATCAGAATTTGTGTAATTCTGGCCACGTATTTTCTTGTTTAGATGTACCTCAATGTGGCTGGTAACTGTTTAGATTTCTTCAGTTTTATTTATTATTCTCAATGTACATCGTACTCTGTTCTGTTGAAATGGTGTAGAACTTAACCCTTTCCCCCTAGAATTAAGACTGAGTCAACAGCTTTCCTCGCCATGGGTTGGGCACTAATTGTTTTTCATTGTTGTTGAAAACAGTTGAAAACGCTGAAGCAGACGACATTTGACCACCAGCCGGTTTTGGCCGGTTTAAGGGGGAAAGGGTTAAGGGTATGAAGTCAGGTGTGGCTCATGGACCATTTGAGTGACCAGTGTAATGCATTCATGGTATAATTGCTCTGGGCACTTGTGCGGTTTTCTTTTTATTTATGAACCAAGATCAAAAACTGTTACTTTAACTCAAAACCATATAAAATCAGGTAAACTTATAAATTATAACAGAAATGGAAGGAAAAGGACAGTTGAAAAATGTGGTATTTCTTTTATATACAGGTGGCTTATCGTCAAGGACACATTTGTGGCCTATGTCAGCCCGGAAAATGGAGCTGTGCGAGATGTGCTGTTGATGGATAAAGACTTCAGGGTGGCCACAGGGTTTGAGGACACAGGTGTAATCCACGGGGTTATGATGTCCAACCTCTCCAGGTTTGCACAGTTGCAACATTTAGACCCCCTCGCCTTGCATCATTTTCAGGCGTCAGGAATTGTAATTGCTGTGTTACCTCTCTGCAGAAATAGCAAGGATAGTGGCATATAAACAGACCTAACACATTTTCTCAACTGTAACGGTTCATAATTGATGAGGTGAAGATATCACTGAAACAAATCTTACATTTAAACGTGTACTAAGTCTCTTCCATCTGTGGCCCTCGTCCTGTCAGATTGGCTCTCATCAGAGATAACTCATTTGTTGTTATGTAGCACTGTGCCATATTTATGACATTGAAGTTTTACACGTTGTAGCATTCTTAGGTTATATTTTTAATGAGAAAAGTAAAACTCTTAACATGGTTTGATATCATGTTGGATGAGTATGTTTCCTGTGGGGAAAAAAAATCAGGTACATATTTTTTTTGGCTGGCAGAATGAAATGATTGAAAGATAGTATGTCTAACTAACCAATCAAATGCTTTCAGGCATTTACTGCTGCGCACATGGACTCACAGAAAAGCTGAAGAATGGAGTAAATGTTTGAAGGAAGCAGCCTCCATCACAGGCAAGGATTTCACAAGACCAAACAGATATGATTCGTTTGCTCCACTACGGATTGATGCCTATGCTCACTGGTATGTCACTGTCGTAGTAAAGGTGTCTTACAGTGTTACATGTACTGGTGTTTTAACTCCTAGCATGTGAGTTTCGAGTGTACTTGAACAGAGCGTTATTGCTTGCTGCCACCAGTTTCCAGTGGACTCGAACTTTTGAAGTGGCTGATTAAAGGCCATCTCAAATTCCCGGTGTTGTTTATTTACATGCAGGCATGCACATTTTATTGTAGAGAAACGTCAGTTCTTGCAGATGGCTATTTTGATTTTGCATTAAAAATGAATATCTTCCTTCTACGATAGTTTAAATCAATGGTTGAGCCATTATTTGTGACGATTTGAATGATGTAGCTTTGCAAAACTGCGCAAAAATAGGGTAATTTCATCATTGGGGTCTCAATCTTTTTTTTCGTCTACCGCTGTGTTCTTCACATTGTCAGAATGCTGAGAACCTTGTCTGTTTTAAGAACAAGCTCTCCCATTGGCTGAAACAAAAGTATTTTAGGGGAAACCCCGCCATAACTGCTTCTATTTCAAACAGATACGTTGTTATTTTAGTCAGAAACTACCGGAGACTATTCTCAGGAATATTCTAGGTCAGTCAGGGGACGGGAATCAATCACATGGTGTTCGCTGTCCAATTAAATGCATCATTTTTCTACCGATGATTTGTTCGGGAGTACTCGCTACCTCTTATGAAGTGTGGTTTGAAAAATGGGCGACATTTGTATGAACATGAGGGACAATTACAGACAATTTAGTAAAGTAAGGAACAAAATTCAATGCTGTAAATGGTCAGAATGATGACATGTTACCAGTCTTTGCATACAATAGAGCAGAAGGTCATTTTTTTTTCATGGAAAGAGAGTAAAATACACCAGCTGCAGGAAAACATGGCTTGGGTGAAAATACCTCTGCCGCATGTGTTGATCTTGTTGACAGTTTATCAGTGACGGCGATAAAGTGCATTTATTGACTCTTTACTGCAGCAACAAACAAACTCTACCACTCTAATTTCATGACAATTATGACACACAACCTTTCTTAACCCTTAAAGTGCTAATCATGGCTATAGTTGTTTTCCTATTTTATGTTAAACATACAATGGTTCAGATTCAAATTCCTCATAAAGATACATTTCATTCAAATACCAGAAAGTCTGGTCTAAAGCAAAAAGTAGTCTTAGTCAACAGCTTTCTTCGGGGCACATTGCGCGCAAAGTGCCCCGAAGGAAGGTGTTGACTCAGTCTTAAATTAGCGCTTTAAGGGTTAAGGAAAAAAATTAAAGAGGAACCATCGTTCCTGACGCTAACCAAGAAAAATGTGTGGACAGGTACCCATGCAATTGTATTCACACAGGCTTGAGTTGTTTTGATCAATTTGTGATTGTGATCAGTATATTCACTTTGTTAAGGTGTAGGGCACAAGTTTTTGTTTAAATTGATAAAGAAACCACATAGAAATGTACAGAAGGTCTTACTCAACAAAAGTAATGTTGATCATTTTGCATGAATTGCAAAAATAAAAAAGTTACGGCACTTTTACGCCAGCATGTCGCATGTTGCGCAACAAAACAAAAAAATGCCCAGTGGCTGGCTGTGCCAGATCCAAAAGAGTGCCAGGAGTTAATGTACATTGTGAAAAATACATACATATGTGTGTGTACATATATATATATATATATATATATATATATATATATATATATATATATATATATATATATATATATATATATATATACACGTATAAAGATGCCATTTCACTGCTAGGACTTTCAGTAGGTAAAATGAAAGACTAGTTCAGTGTATACATGTAATGAACTTGTTATTAGCCAGTAAGACAATACATGTACATGTATTCATTCCTTATGGACATATGAAGAATTTAAGAGGATGAGGTCGAGTTAAAGAAATTTTGTACACATTTAGAAAAAAAAATCCTAGAATATATTTACCATTAGAAGATGCAACTGGTCACAATGGTTATCTTATCTTTCATGGCCAGTCATATGTTGGAGTGGGTGTTACATGATCCCTCTTGCTCAGTGGTGTCCTCTAGTGTTTTGAGGGTTCTAGGCTTAATCCATTGCAAAATGGGAACTATGTACATTTGAACAGATCCACAAAAAAAAAAAATAAATAAACGATAAATAAATAGATAATACATGTGTGTGTATAAATAAGATGAGGAAAATTTTTAAAAAATATGGAAAAAAGATATTTTCCTTGAAAAGTAAATGCTAATGATGCATGAAGGAAAATCTGAAGTGTGGTATTTTTGCTCTAGGTTTGTAGATGGCGGCTCATACATGATGGCTGTGGCAGATGCACTAGAACTTGCTAGGGAGGAAATCTTCATTGCAGACTGGTGGTATGTTCTCACACAGTACACCAACCCTTGCTTCACATGTGCATTGCATGTACTTTTTATGACTTGGCTTTTTTTAAAGGCAAGATGTTACAGTTTCAAGTTATTCATCAGTACCACAGTATAGCTGTCTGATCAGTGATCACATATGTTGCTGTAATGTGTCAAAAATATTTGTGACAATTTTTTCAGAGCTGCACATTTTGGAACAAAAACTACTATATGTCCATCTGACTGTGACCTATTTGTCAGACATGAGGCACCTTAGTATGTCTCAAAGTACACTCCAGTCTGCTTTCTGAACATGAAGCATCATAGTATGCCTTTAAGCACACTCCAGTCTACTTTGTAGATCAACATGTCAAACAGAGGGACAGAACCCTAGAGAATGACTGAATGTAAAACCACTGCTGTTTCTCTTTTATTTAGCCTTTATAAATACTTTTGATAGTCATGTAACTGAAGATATAAAACATTATGTTCATAGAACAACTATAGGCTGTAGGAAACCTGTATTCTGACAGTGGTGTGCTGTTGTTCAGTACATTTTATTTTTCAACACTGGTCCATGCAGGTTGAGTCCAGAATTGTACTTAAAACGTCCAATAACAGAAGGTGACAAGTGGAGATTGGATGTAATACTCAAACGAAAGGCGGTAAGTTAGTCCTTATTACATTAAAAGTTGCCCATAGTTCTATACAGAGGATCTGTAAGTGGTAAATGTAATTATTTTGGAAAACTGGTGGATCAGAACCTGAAACCTCAGTTATGTCAGAATATTAGTTTGCTCCCAGGGTTCTGGAGAACTGTGATGTATTGGCTTAGCAGAATCAGATTTTCTTTGCATTGTGTTTAATCTTTGAGCAAGGAGAGAAAATTTTGAATAAATACTGCAAAGCAGTCTTTTCCATTGCAGTCAGTAAAGGTTCATGAATTAAAAAAAACAAAACGAGAAGTGAGCAAAAAAAAAAATGACCACTTTTTGGTAAATGTATCTTGTTTCAATGGACTTTTTTGTGGTTTATAAAGAAATATCAATAAATGGTCAATTTGTTGGGGTTGTAGAATCAAGGAGTGAAGATATTTGTGTTGCTGTATAAAGAAATGGAGGTAGCTCTGGGAATCAACAGTTACTACACAAAACAGGCACTGACCAAACTCCATCCTACGAATATCAAGGTTAGTTCTGGCCGTCTTCTTGTTTGCCTGTTATTGATGATGGTCTGGTCACTTGTTTTGTTTGGAGATAGTTTAAAATGCCAAGATTTCTTTACATGGAGTCAAACTGATTATGACATAATTATGATTAAAATATAATTTCTGCAAATGCACCAAATTGAATACAAGTGGCAGGGCAACCCAGCTGTTCATTACTATAGGTTCTACATGTCTTAAATCATTCCATACTTTGGTCACAGGCCTTGGTCAGTGGTTCTGGCACTGCCTGGCAGATCATGGTGCAGCTGCCTTTGTGGCAGCTGCAGCATGACGTGCCAGGCAGTGCCAGAACCACTGACTTAGGACTATAGGCATGATGGTACTTGAATGAAAGCTCTTTTCATGAAGAATTTAAATATGTAATGATCGTCTTAAATCTAGGTAAATATATGGAAAAATCAGGGACTGGTCTGGAATCAGTTTACGGCTGTACTGGAAAATTATTTAATTTGTTGTATTTGTTGTGTTCAGGTGCATAAGTGATGAGCAAATACTGACATGATAAGTTACCAGTTTTGGTTCAAAAATGATTTCTGTACAAGAAGAGATTTTGAATTTGCGGGAATGAGTTAGTGTGATACTGCCGGCACACATTTGTTTATTTTTACAAATAACCTGAAAAGAAGTGTGCGGGGGGGGGGATGCTGTTTTCATATTGTCTGACTGTCCAACAGCGTGTCTGTCTGTGCTCGTGAGTGTCTGTCCATAGCCGAGTCCTTGCAGGCAAAATATGTCATGACTCGCAGGCCATGTCAAACTTAATTATTTCTCAACGGTGCCTTGACACTACTTCTTTACCTGCTTACATTTTGGTGACCTCATTTTCAAGGTCACAGGACTCCTGTGGTGATATTCAGTCAGTTTGCAATGGCTGTTATGTGTACAAATAGCATGAAGAGTTTAACATAATGTGCTACTATCTTACATGCAGGTGCTTCCGTTCAATTTTTTTCTTGTACAAACAGTACTAGCAGTTTCATGTGCTACCATCTTACATGTAGGTACTGCGACATCCAGATGGCATATCACTGTGGGCACATCATGAGAAATGTGTTGTTATAGATCAACGAATCTGCTTCCTTGGTGGAGTGGACCTGTGTTATGGCAGATGGGACACGCCCACGCATAGGTAAGTCTGTATGATGTAGTGAAACCTCATTACAATGGTTCCCCTATTGTAAGGCCACCCCAAATGCATCCCAAAAGTGGCCTTTCAAGAGGGGTGTCATTGCACATGTATTGAGATGAAAATCTGCACTTTGGTGAAAAAATCTCTCTATGTCACACCAGGCTTTTTGTGATCAGGAAATTAATATTTATGCACCAAAATTGATTTGAGTATTTCCTCTGAAAGGTGACTATGTAGCATTTATTTTGTACTCTCCAGTTACTGGCAAAAGTGCCTTTGCATACGGATAATCGGATTCTGAAATTATGTTGACCCATGACATACTGTGAATACATTAATTTTCAAGGGCATTAATTTTCACAGATTTTGCATTTTGGACCTGTCACTGAAACTTTAAATTCACTATTTTTTTATAGTTCCTATTAATTTGCCATGTTAAAAATATATTTCACTGGGTTCTTATTTTCACGGTTTTGAAGCATCAGCGAAATAAGCGAAAATAAGAACACAGCGAAATTAAATTAATCCGCAGTAGATGTTTTCAGTAAAAGACTTGTAATCATTCCCCCTGCAACCAAGGGTGAAGTAGGAAGTAAATGCTGATTCCCTGTCCATCCATGGCACATTTGTTTTCACACTGTTATGTATAGCTCTGCTGATTTGTCAGTCAAGTGTACCTTGGACGGGTTTCTGCCAAGTTTGTTCAAATGGCTATTCTTCAATATTTGTTATTTATATATTTTTGTAATCATTTTGCAAATTGTGATCATACATGTGGGTATCAGTGATATATCCATAAACTATTCATACTCATGAATCAAGACTGGCATACATGTTATGGAGTAAAATTAGGTCACTAGGTCTAGCGTATGTGTATCAGTGATATCCATTTATTATTCGTGTTTGGCCTGTTACGTTTTTGTCTTGTATTTTGTTTATGAAACCTTACATACACATGTACTGAATTTGAAATGATTTCTTGGTCAGAGCAGGTCACTGTGTCATATATTTGGATAACTGATATCCATATGGTACTCTTGGATCAACTTTAGTGTCTGCTCATCTTCACTCAGTTCAATTTTTGAGGGTCAGTGCAGGTTGGGACATGTTTGGGGGGATGAATAATTAACAGTCAGTTGAGTGAAGACTGCTCCTGGAGCCCTATTGTTTTTCCCTGGACTTAGTAACTTAAAGATTCACACTCACATGTCAAGACCCAAGGATGTGACATGTGACAAAAGAAGGTCACTAGGTCAATTACTGAGCTCTCAATAGGTATTTTCCACAGTGCAGCTTCACCAGATTTTCATTAGCCATGTACCTGATCATGAACTAGAATTCTTTTGCAAAACGGCATCCTTTGATAATTTAAAAAATTGTACAAATTTTCAAAGTGATCATTGCACAAAAAGTGTACATAGCTTCGCAACATTAGCTTGACAATCCCTGGTGGAATATATTTCAGATAATTTCCAAACAGTTTTAGTATCTAAATTGCAGACCATTGGTGCTTGGCCCATATGTGTAGGTGTATGATGTATATGCATGACCTTGATTTGTAGGTCAAGGTTGCAGTATGTCCATAGGTCAATTTGATGCAGGAATGATATACTATAGACTTTAATACTCCCCATCTAGTGATTGTGTGAATTCTATGACCTCTGTTGGATATTTTGACCGAAGTGCTACTTGCTTCAGTCAGAGTGCCCAACAGAGGTCATTCTTCTATTGTGTCCAGACTTAATTAACTCTAAAAATTACCCCCAATGCAGCACTTTTCGCACAGTACACAGGTCTACCAGGCACTTTGCTGCTCTTCAAGTAAAGGGACACTTTGGTATAATGACTACGCAAAGTGCCGAATTACTGCTCTGAATTCAAGTGTTTGTAAGCTAACGCAAGCAAAGAGTTCCATGGATTCTGGAAATGTATTGAATATATGTGCTAGACCACTGTTGGATTGTGAGTGAACACTGTGTTCAACTTTTATAGCACATTTGGGATTAATTAGGAATGCCAAGTAGTGGAAATCGTAGGTCAACTATTTCAAATCAAAGTTTGAAATTCTGTCAACAGATGGTGCTGCATGTATGTAAACATGGCATTCCTGCGTACCTTGAAAAATTTAACACCCCAAACTGTTTGTTTGTCATGGAAACACAAAATTATAGTCTTTTGGATAGATAAATGTTATTCACCCTCATAAAACACAAAAAGCATTATGAATTGCTTGATGGAGCTGTGGTTGGTGCTAATACTAATGCTGGCTAAAGATCAAAATGCATGCAGCAATCTGCTTGGCTTTTACCTGCTACCTGAGATATACATGTACTGGGTCACATTGAACTCTCTCCATACCATGCTGGTAAGGAACTGGTCAGTGTCTTTTGCATTGCCTGGGAAGTCAAGGCCCTGCTGCTGCATGCAATTTACAGTGAAAGTGATACTTGTATTACAGTGCCTTGCTACCTTTGAAAGAGTTACGAGAAAAAAATTGTTGATGGGGAAGAGTAATCGGCGTATTGCACTTCACTTGAAATACAGTGAAGTCAGAGGTAGTCTTCAAAATCTGACCAAAACTTACTTGGGTCCATGTCTGGACTGGCATGAGTATGGATTTTTCAAAATTTTAAATTTTAGGTTAGCAGATCCAGGTTCTGTGATCGTCTCTCCCTCAAATGGAAACATCAAACAGCCAACAACACGGCAAACCCTGGAGGCACTGACCAGCATTGCAGATGTCACCAACATGGTTACTGGGGAAGTGACCAGACTGGACTCTCCAGACAGTGGGCTTCAATCTGCACAGCTTCAAACTTCTCCCTCGGGTGAGGATTTAGACCCACAGAGCCATATAAATGGCCACACTGTGTCCTTCGAGGCCAATAATAATCAAATGCCAGTAATTTTGCTGCCTGACCAAGGAGAAAGTGGTGATGGGGTTGACCCAGTGCCCATAGTAAGGGTGACAGTGGAAGATGCTGACATTCATTCTTCAGACCAAAGACCTGAGAGTGCAGATAAAGACAAGTCAGATGCAGACACTGAAGTCAGCCTGTACACCACGGCGACTGAGGGGAATTCCACGCAGAATGGCAGTTTATTGGAGACGTCAGGAGAACAGTGCAATGGAGTAAGCCAAGATGATGATCTGCCATCAACAGAGGTAGGAAGATGTAATGATATTTCTGTGGCTCTCTCCTTTACTGCTACAGTACTGTTTGGGGCATGTGGCCTTGAGAAAAAAAAAAGAGGCTGGGGAAACCAGAGCGGAGGCGAAAGATCCACCACAAACTCTCTCACAGCTGTCGATGTGATTGTTTACTGGCACTTGTACGTGTACAGTGATTGACTATATTCTGTTTGTTGTTATCCATCACGTTTATATATTTTGACGTTTCACATAATTGTGGACGCTTATCAGTGATAGTGTCGATGGAGAAGAAGCCGCCCTCATTCCTGCAATTCTTTTTTTTTTGCACCGAGCTTAACTCGTTACATTTGGCAGTACCGTATGTTTAGTAGGTGTGTCTGTTTGGTGTAACAATGACCAGTAATAGTGGAAAATAGCTGAAAAAGTAATGCATTTCATTTTGAATGGCCCTACAGTCTTGACTTAGTTAGCAGGTCCCATCCTGGAAAATAAGTCACAAACACCAATAATCCAAGAGGTGTTGTACTTCACTATGCATTCTGATACATGGGTAGTATGGGGGACCACAGAGTGAGATTCTGCAGTCAAAATCATGAGCCAGCAACAACTACATGTATAAACCTTACCTCTATCAGGGAGGCTGAAATATCTATATTGCCTGAGTATCTTACCCAGTAGGCTGATGTGTTTGTGTTACCTGACCATGGCCATAACTCATGTGCACTTGAAGGTTCAGTTTAGCAGGCAAATATTTTCAAGAAGTAAAATGATAGTAAATGACATTATTTAATAAATGAATATTTTATTTTGTAGTCAAGCACAGCATCAAGAAGAATTCTAAAGAAACAAGAAAGTGTACCAGAAGTGGAAATGAGGAAATCACTTGGATTTGCTCACAGTACACCAAGAAAAGCTCAGCGACCTGGTGACCTGGACTTAAATGCAATTTCAGCCACACCAGTGGCTCCATCTGGCAGACAGAACCTTGAAGTGACAGTTGAGGAATCTGAGAGTACAACCCCTGATTTAGAAACTAACTTAAACCAGTCATATCCGACACCCACCCCCCAAAGGGATGGGAAACCCTCCCCTCTTCATTTAAATCCAATCGCTTTGCAGGCTGCTGACAGGTTCCTTCAGATTGCTCAGTCAACAGCCAAGCCTTCAACTCCAAAACCAAGGAGAAAAATAGTACGTTTGACTCTGTTATTTTGTGTCCTATATTTTTGATGCTTAATCAAAGTAGCAGTGTATACTCCTGTAATCATGGCCCAGTGACAAGACTTATATTTTGAAGTTCTTCAAAATGTATCAGAAACAAAAATAATGAGGCCAGAAAGGAGAGTAGTCACAAATATATAAAATGATGACAATGTGCTCTTGATGTACAGTGGTCCCCCTCTTATAAGCCCCCCCTGATGAGAACCCTCCCCTCCCCCCCCAAAAAAAGGCCACCTCGCCATGCAGGAAGTGTTATATTTTCATTTTATTTGCCCCCTCAAGAGAGACCACCCCTCTTATAAGGTCGCATTTCTAGTACATTTGGGTTGGCCTGACAAGAGGGGGACCACTGTACTGTACTGTACTTTCTCCATAACAAGATGGGAATGTAGATTATTAGCAAATAAATAAAGCATGGTTTATATATATATATATAGATGATTACTCATGCCACATATTTGTGTTACATGCATGTTTCCTTTTTCATTGTTATTCTCTTCTTTGTCTTGAATGCTTGTGAATGCTTTTACTACATGTGTTCCTTTAACAGGAATCAAACGATACAGTGATAATTGATGTCCAGTTTGTATTCCTATTAGCATTGTATGCTATGAAATAAACAGTTCATGAAACAACTTTATTTTATAAGAGATCATGAACCTCAGAAGGGATGGGATAAAATGCAAAATCATATTTTCAAAATTTGTCTGAAAAATACCCCCCCCCCCCAAAAAAAATAAAAAAATAAACCAACAATTTGACTGAATAAAGTACATGTTAAAGCATGAAATTCGGGTTGTTGTTCCTCCCTCTTTGTAAGAAATGGGAACATGATGCTGAAGACCAAATTCCAAGAAAATGGTGATAATGGAATGGGGGTGGGGGTAGGAGTAATTTCCAAGACAGGTTTTTACATGTATTGGATTGTTGGAAAGTATTTTTTACCCTTTTGTACATGTTCCCATACTGATTCTATGTGTCTACTAAGAGAAATGAAAATGATGAACATCAATTTTATTAACTACATGTATTTTTTGTCCTTGCAGGTTATGAAGGCTCATAATTTAAAGCAAGATCTGAAAGGAAGGTTTCAAAATTTGCGTAGTAAATCAGTGGACGTTGCTTCAACCCCAGACACAGAGATTACTGAGTTTGATTTCAGGTATTATGCCTTTTATTGTGTTGATTTGAAAGAATTGTTCACTCATAAAGTGAAAGAATATTTTGTAAATTTGGCACAGGAAATGTTTCTCATATGGAATTTGATTTTGTAAAAATATGGTGCAATATTAGGTTCCTGGCTGTTGCACAGCCAAAAAATTTAAAAAAAAAAAAAAAAAAAGAGTTTAGATCAAATATCTGGTATGACTTTTTGTGATTAAATAATTGCACACAAGGATGATTGAATTATGTCAATTCAAAGTGATTATTTTATTGTTTGCTTCAACCTTTGTCTGCAGCAACAGACCGGCTTTTATGCTTCTACATTGTGACACTTGTACATCAGATAAATGTGTGGCATTTTGCACGGTTGCAAAGCAAGGAAGGGCACATTTAGCTGTCATGCAGGCAACTTAAGCTATTCTAGTGAGAGAAGAGAGTAAGATTGTTTGTTTGCACACTTGTTCTTTTCAGAAACCCAAGAAGTCCTCGCTCAAATGACCAGAGGTCAGTGTAGATTGTAAGATGCATGGCAAACTAACAGATTGTAGTTCATAGTGTGCCGTCTTACTTACGCATTGTAATGAACATTACCACAGTCAAAAAGTACTATGTCTGATTCTAAGTTCAGCTTTAAAGCTGAAGTAGTAAACTTTATTTGATGCATGGAGTGTGCATGTGAAGATTTGTGGCATTTTCTCTATCTTTCTTGTGTAACCCTTGGTACACGATTGGTGTCAAGTGTGCCAGGGAAAGGTGTTGACTTATTGACCCTGTCATTCTTGATAAAAAATGAGCAGCAGATGAGATTGATGACACTGGACCATTTCTGGTAATTTAAAATGGGAAAAAGTTGCATGCAGATACATTCAATTTGGTGTTACATCTCTCAGAGTTAAAAATATTAAAACAAAAGGTGATTGGTGACGTGCCAGGATGCAGCATCATATCATAGCATATTCTGACAGACTCAAGGTTTTTACTTGTGGCAACCCAAGCTTGAAGCCTGCAAACTGTGGATGTGAATGTGGCTGCATGATCAGTTGGACAGTTTTAAACTGGCGTAACTGGACAGGAGCTTGAACTAATTCAGGTGATGGGAAATATGCTGTCTCCTAATAATGTTGTGGGATTCATAAATGACCATGGATAACCCATTTTAATTGGTAGAAAACCATCACATCTGCAGCATTCTTCTTACAAGTCAGGGAACCAGACTTTATCAAGTTGGTGCCATTGATTAGCAAGGAAAGATGAGAGGCTTGCATGTTAGCATGACATTTGGCAGTCTAGATCTGTAGACAGGAGTTATGTGTCATTTCAACATGGCATCACATGCAATGAGGTTAATTATACTTGTTGATGAAGCAAGCAAATTTTAGACCGGGCTGGAAGACAATATTAAAGTCACAAGCCCACCTGTATATCTTGGCTGATGTGAGGTCCTTCATCTGTCATTGCTCCATAATTCACATTTTTGACTTTCTCTCCAAAACCATCAGCCAGATTCTCTATAAGGTTGGTGGGAATCGGTCTCTCTGGTAGATCTATATCAAGGGTAGTCAAATGGTCACATTTCAGTGATTTTTGTATTGTTGACTATTATTTTGTTCCTCATTTTTGAGGGAAATATCTTAAAACAATCTTCTTCCCTGAAACCTCTTCCCAGAGGTTTTGAAATGTAGATGAATGCTTCTAGGTACCCTAAGACCCTAATTTGTTCAATAGGTAGTGCTGGAATTGTCGCCGCCGTCGTCATCATCATTATCATGTACCTTGATAGGGTTGCAGTAAAACTGCACAACAAGGTTAAGTATCAGGGTCCCCCATGTCCATGTGGTATCAGCTCAAAGTTGATCTGGCCTTAGCTCTGCTCATCTTTGCTCAGTTCAAGCTTTAGTTGATGTTCAACTCGGCTGAGCTCAGCTCAGGATGCGGCTTACTTTGGTTGAATGTATGTGGGTCAGCTGAGGATGAACTGTTTGCAGCCCTCTTGTTCGGGCTTGAGACTTGCTTGCCTTGATGCCCAATCTGGGCCTGCAATTTATGATAACCATAAACAAATGGTTCAACTCTTCCTCCTACAAGTGTACATTCAAAGGTTTAAGGATCCAGTTGTGGTTGTATTGTGCAAGTGGCCAAATTCAACGTGGAAGCTTACAAGAGGCATAAAATACTACCAAACTGAAGGAGAGTGGAATATCACTGAAGCTGTGCACAGCTTGAACACTGTCAAGTTACAACAGAAGGATGCATGAGTCAGATTGAAGGGAAAGCTGGGCTAACCACTGGGCATTATTCAGGGTAGCCAAATTGGCGATAGTGACTCAATTTTGATTGAGACTTATCGCCCGCTCAGGGATAGGCTTAGGGAGAACTTCTACTATATCCACAAGGGAGACGTCAACCAACCATTGGGCAGACATTTTGCCCAACAGGATCACAACGGACTTAAGTTAAAAGTCCAAATCCTGCTTCATATGTGTACTCCACCACGGTTGAAAAAAACAGAAATTTTTCGACTGGAAAAAGAACATCATTGGATCCACCAATTGTGCACAATGGAACCTTTCGGCCTGAATGTCATGGGAAAATAGGCACCCTTGCCTTGTATTATACTAAAATTCACAGTTCCTGCGCCTATTTCCCATAGACATTGTGTGTGATACGCTTCTACAGAACAGAATAAGTTTCTGTCCCAGAGAAATTGCTGATTTTTTCTGTGG
Organism: Hermodice carunculata; assembly: GCA_964020975.1. Classification (NCBI taxonomy): domain Eukaryota; kingdom Metazoa; phylum Annelida; class Polychaeta; order Eunicida; family Amphinomidae; genus Hermodice; species Hermodice carunculata. The sequence continues at coordinate 72,773,267 of OZ026614.1, read as the reverse complement.
AAAGATATGTCCACAATAAGGGAACATAAATAATTATGCACCTTACACATTACTAGATTACCTTGACTCCAACATTCCAACTCCGTGTTTATTTTTAGACACATTCTCCCTTGATGTACTAATCCTACACCTAGGAACTTTCTTTCCGGGGGTGTGACGTCTCCGTGACAACGGAATGTTAGTAAACACAGTCACGTGCACGCCAAAACACGTGGGCCGGTCCAGTCCAACTGACCAGTTTGACAGTTGGCCATCCTAACGTAAAAAACTATGGTTGTTACGTTAAACTCCTGTTGTGACGTAAAGTTACGTGGGTTTATATAAATCAAGGTCTAATCAAACGCAGCATTCTTTGGTTTAGTCTCTGAAGAGTTCAGTTAGAACGAAACCGGTCAGACTACGAAAAGCCAAACAATTCACTGTTTGACAGGCATCAGCGGCACAGACAGGCACACTCGCCGTCCTGGCCATTGCCTAGTATTCAAGTTGTGACTCAATTTTTGGCTAAACTCTTTTCTTCAGCCGGACAGATTCTAACCTTTTTGTTCAGTAGGCTGGTGTGACATAATGAAGTTTTATATTTGATCAAAACTGAAGAAATCTAAGATTTTGGTGGCCACTTAATTTGGCTGGAAACATGTTACATATATGTTTAGCCAAATCTCACTAATACTAAATTGTGGTTAAGTGGCTTATGGCTAGTGCCAGCTCAAGAAAGTCGAAAAAGGTGATGCATAAATGCCGAGAAAAGGGCATTTGGAACCCAGTCTGCCGGGCAATGTAATAAGCATGGGTCTAAGGCCTCCTTCAGTACAGGATATGGATAGTGCAGGCCATTCTGTGCATGGTGTATCCATACATTTACATTTTGTGTTATGACTAAGCTAGTTTCAGTGCTGACTGTGGTAATGTTCATTGAGCCTGTTTACAGAAGTAAATTCACGGAGGGGCCAGTAAAAATTGTCAACATGTTCACATTAGTGCACAGGGTACAACTACATAACACCCTTCCCACCCTTGAAATCTATACTTTTAAATGCTGGGTTTTCAAACCCAAATTCAAAGCTATATTATTTGGCCACTTGTTCAGCCCCTAAATCTTGTGTCAAAATGTTTTTACTGCTTGTAATGTAGAAATTACTATAAATACATACAATTTCAAAGTATTTTGGAAAGTGAAAAAGGTCCACATTTTTAGGTATTTAAAAAAAAAAATGTACATTTGCCCTTGACCTCTGCCCCCAAAGGTGTACTCTGTGTACTAAAACATTTTGTGACCATGGAACAGCCGGGTCTCAAACCAGCAACCTTCAGCACCAATCACCTAGCTGAAAATGGGAAATGCACATACCAACTGCACCAAGTCCCCATTCCTGATGTGAAACTGTGGACATTTTTGACTGGCCCCTAACTTTTCTCACTGCTTGCATTCCTCCCTATGTAGACAGTCACATCTTGGCAGGATTTTTGACTTAAATGTCTGGTTATAGTTCATACAGAAAGGAGCCCGAGGACAGAAAGAGCCCAGACACTGTGATCGAAGAGTTAGGGCTTGAGGGATCGACCAAGCTGTGGATTGGCAAAGACTATGTCAACTTCATATTCAAGGATTGCATTGATCTGGACATGCCCTTCACAGGTAAATATGAGACAGAGATGATGTGCAGAAGGTCTTTGAAACACAGTCAATAGTACCTGTTCTAAAAGCCCCTAAATTTGAGAGACCACATATTTTTTGAGACCACCTTTTCATGACACTTGTTTATTTCTCAGATAAATTAACCTTCATTTTAAGACCACCTCCTTTATGAGACCATGTTTTGCTGACAGTAAGGGAGGACTTAAATAGCAGGTCAGTAATACTATACCATATTATCCATTACATTGGCCCTGTGGGGAGGGGGGGGCATCCTACCACAAAATGCAATGAAAAAAAGGAAAAATGATGTAAATCTTGAAAATTTTCACCATTAATTTTGGAAAAAATACTGATAAAGAATTCAAAACAAGAGTCTAAATGGAGTCTCAAATACTGAAATACTGAATACTTGACTATTAAAGTTGCCTAGGTGCTTCATGAGGATAACGTAGCATATGAAATGCAGAAAAATAAAACAGATACATGTACATGTAAATCAGCTTAATGGTTCAAGAACAGTCAGACTTGATGTACAAATGCATTGGTGCCTGTTGTAAGAGAGCACTTCAATGAGATGTGTCTTGAAAGACCACCTTGTCAAGATAATTTGTTCAGTGCTTTTTCTGATTTATGCCTCCTATGAAAGACCACCTGTCTCATGAGACCACAATGTGGTCACCCCTAGGGTGGTCTTTCAACACAGGTTTTACTACTTGTATTAACTCTTTCAGTGCCAATCACTTCCTAAGTCGATCTACTTGAGTCAACTAGTCTGTATTATCATTAGGATCCCAGATTCGTATTCCCCGTAAAAAGACCTTTCATTCAAGTACCAGTATGCTGTATACCAGTATGTATAGTTCCAGAGAGAATACCCCAGATCAACAGCTTTTCTCAGCATGCATCGGGCAGATTGCACCCAATACGTGTCGAGAAAATCTGTCGACTGGGTCCAAAATTTGGCACTTAAAGAGTTAAAGCTGCATCAGGCATGGGCACTCAATTGTGTGAGTTTTGCTATTCATTTCAGCAAAGCTACATTGTAGTTTTGCTGTTCGACCAATGACTCCATGCAGATGTCTTATGCAGTTAACACTCCTTCCAGTGGGCCTTCTGATGACATCTGTTTTTCATTTCTGTGTTGTAGTATGTACATCGAGACATTCTGGTACAAGTAGAAATGACGTCAAGTGAAAAATGATCATGAAGCCAATAGAAGAAATCTGTAACCTGTTAAAAAATGAAAACACGTGATGCATCATTAAGTAACCTGTTACTTGTGAAAAAGGAAAAACAAAAAAGAGAACATATGCTGGCTACTCCATCTAGTATCATTTTCATTCCAATGAATATTCAGTACAAAGGAAATCGACTATTTTTTCTGCGAATTTCTGTCAGATCCAAAACTTGAAATGTTGGATTCTGACAAACAGAAGCTTTTTTTGCCCCCACCAAAAAGTAACATCTTTTATATCATTCCTATTCTGTCTTCAGTGGAAGCAGAAAATTTTTTACAACATGTTGCCATAATGATACCTGCTGACTGCTGACTTTATTAACCACTCCCCCCCCCCCCACACACACTACACAAACACCTCACAGTTTGGGGAGGTACAGTGGAACCTCATTAATACGGACCTCATTAATCCGTATGTCTCATTAGTCTGAACACTTCTCCTGGAACAGAATCGTTCATTTCAAGTAATAGTGATTCAATAATCCAGATGCTTCATCAATCTGAACATTTCACTGGGGTACAAAGGTGTTCGGATTAACGAGGTTCCACTGTATAACATTCAAAATAAATAGAGCTTCCAGTATGTTTTATCTGTAGCAAATACAGCCAGGCAACACTGAATGAAACAATGATTCAATCATCCAAAGGTGTGTTAGTCTGACTGGTTTCAATGCTAACACATCTCATCAGAGACCGAAGTTCACGGTCCCTGGTATGTGCTTATTTACCAGGGAATAACACTCAGGTTGGCAACCTGAACGTGGATATTCTCTGACGTCAAAGGGATTTGACATGAACAGAGTGATGTAATTGGTCATCCTGGCCCTGTACACTTGAGTCTTGCCTGCCAATTAACTCATTCCACCCTGATAGAATACCGAGTCAACAGCTTTCCTTGGCACACTCTGGGCGCAATGTTGACCAAGCTTTTGACCATGGGCATATAATTTGGAATGATCTTCCATGCAAGTTCCTTCCAAAATTTCTGAAATTAGTAAAATACAATTAGCAGACGACATTTAGATATTAGCGGGAAAAAGCATCATTAGGGTGGAATGAGTTAAAAAAAACAAAGTTTTATTTGTAGTTTAGAGGCGTGAAAGCATAGATCAGCCAGTTAAAAGAGTGGAAACACTTGAATGAATTGTATTGTTCTGATCTGAAAAGGCCTTTGACTTCTTCCACAACATACAGCAGGGAAACTGTGTCTTTTCCAGACTTTATTGATCGAAATGTGACTCCGCGTATGCCATGGCATGACATAGCAGCTGTTATTTATGGAAAGTCAGCCAGAGATGTAGCCAGGCATTTCATACAGAGGTGGAATTATACCAAGGTAAACACTCTGTCTTGCTCAATTTAGCATGCTGAATCAGCATAATGGGTCTATACATGAACAAGTCCTACTTAATATAGAAGGAAAAGTATATGTACGGTTAAATCTGCCTATAAAAAAAAATTCATAGGACTGACAAACATGCAGCTTAAGATAGGCGTGGTCTTAATAAGGAAAGCAAAATAGTAGTTAAAAACAAAAATAGGACTGCTGGTTGTAATAGGGGAGTGGTTTTTATTAAAGAGAGGTCTTAATGTGGAGATTCTGGAGCACTCAGTTTGAACTTAGAAAAGAAAAGAAGCTTAAACAACCAAAGGAAGTATTGTCTCTGTAGGACTCCCCCTAGATCACTAGTGTTTCTGATGTGCTGTGCTGGGCACCCACAACACAAAGCAACAGCGAGTCTGGGGGATGCTCAGGGGGCAAAAAGAAATTCTATCTTTGTATGAATTTAATAATCAAAACCTCAAAATGTGAAATTTCATACAATGTACTTTGTTAGGACCATTTTTTTTTCTTTTCTTTTTTTTAATAAACGTACTGTAAATTGCTTTAATTTCACTGTACTCTTATTTTCACATTGTGCTGATGGCACAAAACTGTGAAAATAAAAACACAGTATTTAACGTTGTTTGAAAAGGAATTACATCCAAAACAGGGAAATCAAAACTACTGTGAAATACCCCAAATTGTGAAAATTTATACACATGAAAATGAAGCAATTTACGTTAATTTATTTTGTCCTTTTTAGTAAGAAAATGTAAGAACAGATGGGGTTTATCAGTGTAACTGGGTAAAAATGTGTTAGTTTTTTAATAGAGAGATTGAACTTATGCCAAGATGTGCAAGAAACGTACTCAGTTTGCATCAGGGTTTATCTTTGTACACTTTATTGATATGAATTGTTATTACAGAAGAGATAACCCAGTATATGATTAAAACATCTGTTACACGCGAAAAAAGTCATATCCTGTATATTTCTGATAAGAATCTTGTCTCTTACACAGTGTGTTTTTTTCTGTTTACACCATTATTTGTAATTAACCATTGCCCTGTTATGTCTCTACAGCACTGTGTGGTTTGACTTGACACAGAACGTAAGCTTTGGTGTGTTCAAGGTTTCTTTATTTCAAGGTGGACAAAATTTATATTTGTCAGTGTGTTGGAAGTGTTTGTTGGTTGGATTTGTTTGTATCCCTGTGTGATTTGGTATAAATTTTACACTGTAAAATGATAATGTATAAGTGTAAAATAATTATGAGTCTAATGTAATAGGTTTAACTGCCCGAAATATGTATATCTCTGGACCAAAATATTAAACACTATTTAATAATTGTTACAGTGAGACAGTTTAATAGTTTTAAAGGAGATTTACTGTTACCTTGCATCAGTTTTTGGCAAGAACTTTTGATCTCTGTATATTATCCCCCCCCCCTTCCAGTATGCAGTGCTTTAGTCTTGCCATGTGATTTTAAAAGTATGAACATGATAGAACATTTTGGAATTATCATTTTTAAACATTTCAGAAGATTTTACTTTTTGCATTATTTTCATGTGGACAACACACAAACTTTGAAAGAAAAGAAAAGAAAAACATCATTACACACAATATGATAATTCTTTAACTGATATGGCTGTATGCATATCACTAAGGCCTTTTTCAAAGTTTATGTTCTGCTTTTTGTGCTGATAAATGGATGCAAATTAACTTGCTTGTAAAATGTCAAGCTTGAAATACGGTGTTGTGGTGGAAATGGTGCCATGCACACAGTGCCATCTAGTGGACAATAAGTTGACAACAACTGTCAAGATCTCTCCATCCTCTCCTGTTCAGATAATAACTTCTTCATAATCAGTCAACAGCTTGTCTTGGCATGGATTGGACATAGTGTACCCAGCCCAGGCCAAGGAAAGCTGGTTACCTGGAGCATGTTATCTAAATAGGTCTTATCTATACTTCTCATTCAAAACAGATTTTATTTATAAGGAATTTAAGTAAAAACCTTGAAAGCAAATGACTATTTACATCTGGGCACTTTGAAGGGGCAGAAGTTAATGAACAGCACAAGATGTGCACTGAACAGTCAAATTGTTCCGTCTTTGAAACAAGATGTTGTTTGCTGTAAACTTGTCATTGTCTGTATATGTAGCTGTCTCCCTGCTATGTGACAGTCTCTTTACATTTTGCCACATCACATGGCTAGAACCAATATCAGGAAATACAGGTGAAATAGATCAAAAGAATTTTAATGTATGCTGCTTAAAACTTGAAGGGAAGGTGCTTCAGAATTGGAGGTGGTTGAGGAGTGCTGTGTTGGCAATGCCGGTCCAGCTATTTCAAACTTCAGTTGATCATGAATTATGAATTAAAGAAAAAAGTAATACTGAAATAAAATTACAAAATTTACTATGTTGGTACATTTGTTTCAATGTAAAAACAGCAGACTGACATTGTGAGGCCTATAAAGTAAAGATGACTCCAGCAGTAGCTGGTCCACCAACTGGCTACACGTATATGATACATTTTTATAGACTGAAGTACTGGTCCAGGAGTCATTGAGTCATTGCACACAACAGAAAGTCAAGTAATGATTTCTTTCAATATTCAGCCACTTGTTGCCAGTATGTCATTAATGGAGTAGAAGGTCTTGGTTATGACATATACGGGCTTCTATAGCCTTTTGGAGCTGTACTGCTGCAAAAAGGAAGAAAAAAATGTTCTGTTAAATTTTTCTGCTGTTTTACCCCTGGGCCTAGCCTATGCGATCATGGGATAATACTCATCATGTATTTATCTGTGTTTTCAGTTTTCGTGTCTGCCAAGACACATGTATTTAAAACAAAAAGTCAAGTAGCAGTGTCTTCCATGCACTTTGTATCTTCCTGTCATTTATGGAGCTAAAGGTCTGGATCATGATTTTTTTTTTTTTTTTGCCACGCCTTGGGGAGAGGCATTGTATTTTCAGATTTGTCCATCCATCCTTCCAAATTTGGCCATCTGTTCTTCCTACTGGTCTGTGCTACCACAATACCTCAAAATAAATGCTTGGAGGGATTTTGCTCAAATTTGGTACACCAGTAATTGTACATGTATTTCATGGGACTAAGATGAATTGATTACATTTTTGTATAACTGTGACATATTTGATAATGCGCATGTCTTTTTTTTTTTCTTTTTTTGCGGGGGGGGGGGGGGGGGGGGAAGGAGGATTGTTTGGTCAAAGTGTGCTTGGCCCTCAAGTGTATCCTTGCATCATTATGATTATAAGGTGAAGTGATGTTGGACACAATATTAGTGTCTGTGACCCTCTCTTCCCTTGTCATGATCTACTTGTCTTAAAACTCTTATACCCACCTAACTTTCAAAGTTTAAACCCTTTCTTCCCTTGAACAGGCCAAAATCAACTGGAGGTCAATTGAAATCAGCGTGAATGTTTTGATTTAATTTAAACAGTAATGAAAAATAAATTTATGAAAATTGTAGATGAGACCTATCAAAATAAGATGCCCCAGGTCAGCATCATTGCGTGTGGTGCTAAGTGCTGCACTCACACACAGGAAAACTGTTAACTTTGTGGTAATTTTATGGGGAAATGGTTAATCTGATTTTATTGAGATTGATTTCTACAGATAACTTGTTCACTGGGACATTTTTTTCTGATCAACACTTTATCCCCAGAAAATAAGGTTGAAGTCATACATCTCTCGGGTCGTGAGCTTTATCTGAGTTGAATGAAATTGAGAGATAGCTTGTAATACGTATTATTATTGTTGTTATTGTTATTATTTTTAGTATTATTGTTATACTGACTTGAAAACTGGATAAATAAATGTGGACTTCCATATTTTTTTTTTTTTTTTTTGTGTTTATTTTACTCTGAACATTTACTCTTCATCTGATATTTTGTATGCTGTGGGTAAGAAAAGGGTCAAACTCTGTTGACAGAGTGATGGTTTTGTCTTGATGTGATGGAGGGGGGTTAATGATGTCTCACTGTGTGACCGTATTTGCTATTTTTATGTGTGCAGGTTGGAAACAACAGTACAAATGTGGACAAAAATTAATATTGTGTGTTTACGTCACTTTGTCAATATATTCTAGCTGGAAAAGATGAAAAACAACACTTGGTACCCAATGTTGATGCCAAAGTCCTATGATAAAGCCGTGGTACCTCCTGCCTTCATTGATATGTCCATATGCTGCAAATGTCAGGTAACAATGCTTTCTTCAACTCGCTTCTATCAGGACCAATAGTATGGCAAAAAGATGTATTCAAAATTAAAGTATGTTGGTTAGAAGCGTGAACATTCAGCAGCAATATGTGAATTGCAAATTTGTCTGCAGTCTGTCACTGGCATCACCTAAAATGTGTTAAATTCACTTTGTGATGGTGTTTTGAGATGAAATATAAATAGTCAGGATCTATCAAACAGATACACCTAAATCACACATATGAAGAAATGTTGAATTTTTTATCTGTTCAGAATGAAAAAGACAGTTGTTTAGTCAGTTTGATAGACCGGAAATATGATGTTTCAACATCTTATTTAGGGTGGAAAAAATCAGTGCTATACTCGGTTTGATCAGAGGTAGAAAGGCCAGGCATTTTTTTTTTTAATTAGTTTATTTTTTCTTGTTGATCAGGTGCTGCGTAGTGCCTGTGAGTGGTCTACAGGTATAAAGTACACAGAACATAGCATCCTCAACGCATACCTGGACGTCATACAGAACGCCAAGCATTACATCTACATAGAGGTCAGTGGATATATTACTTGATCCCATTTTTGAGTAGCACATGTATCTTCGCTTCTTATTGGTTGATTGTCAGAAACTGTGTACATGCACGTATCGTGTTCAGGCGCCATGTATATCTAATGTTTTCTGTGAAATAGAGTCCATAGCCAATGGCTGTGTGTGTGTACATATTGATGCAGACAACAAACAAGATGGCAAACCTATTACAAGCACAAGGGTTAAGTAAACATTTACAAATATATCTGATTCTTGTGGTTTCTTTTTAAATGGAGACCTATCATTTCAATTAACGTGGGATAAGATGATTAGTCATTAGTTTCAAGTGGGATACAGGGTATAGCTCATGCCCAGGAAGCTGTTTCATCATGAAGTGGTCCCTGTCTTGAAAGACCACCTTTTGTGCATACTTTTTGCACACATTAGAGCTTATTTATACCTCCAATGACAAACCACCTTTCTTGAGAGACCACAATGTGGCCATCCATAAGGGTGGTCTGTACAGACAGGTTTCACAGTACTGCACACAAGAACCCCTATTTCATCTGCTCTCCCACAGTATTTATGCGAAAAGGACAGTTCACCTGTGAATGTGATTCAAGTCACTGATTCACAGATGTCCTTGTAAGCAGTTCACTTCTGTCTAGACATTAAACATGTTTCTTATAAAAATATGTAAAACTGAAGAATGCTTACATTTCATCATCCAAAAAAGCTAATCTATTAGTTATACCATGAAAATAAGTATGTGTCTCCATTTGTGGTTTGAAGATTTAGAATTTTAAGTTTGTTTGATGTACCTCCTATTGTGGGCCATTGTAAATACATTGTAGGTGTTTTATATAGGTACTTGCACACCATGCTTGTTTCTTTGTAGAATCAGTTTTTCATATCACTGGGAACACACGACGTGGTAGAGAATCCCATTGGCAGCGCCATCTATGAGAGGATTATTAGGGCTCACCGGTCAGTACAGCTTAAATATACTTTTATAAAATTGTTCTGATGTAACTTTTGCTTTTGAAAGAAAATATGATTAAATGATCCTAGTTTATCTTTGAACCTTGTTTGGTTTTCATCCTAGTCCCAGTCCTGTTAACTGGGAATTTTATGTTTGTATACTCTTTTAATTTGCAACTTTTCATGCAGCCAAAAACTGCCCCCCCCCCCCCCCCCAAGAAAGGGTTGATAACCTTAAATGTGTTTAGATGGCAAGATGTAGACTGGTGTAAATGGAAGAAAAACTATCAGATATAGTTCGGCTACAAAGTAGTATGCATGTTGCAAGCGTGTGCAATCAGATTGAATATCGCTTCATAGTTCATACATGTACATGTACTTATTCACTCACCAATTGGTATGTCCATTGGCTTACTGGGTAGTAGATTTTGGTAGAAAGAACATGTACAAAATGCAAACTTCTGTTCTGAACACGTTCATTCAAATTTGAAGTATTAAAGATATATAATATTGGCTTAAATTGCACCCAGGACAAAGTAAATGCTGGAAACTGCTCTCATGTTGGTGTAACATCATAATATATTTCTGTTCAGTGTCAAGCAGACATTCCGCGTGTTTGTCATCCTGCCATTGTTGCCAGCTTTTGAGGGAGAGCTGGGTACATCTACCGGCACCTCCATCCAGTCCATTGTCCATTGGAACTATGCTTCTATATGTAGAGGGCAGCATTCTCTTATTGAAAAACTCTCACGTCTTGGTGAGTAAGAACTGGTTTGTTCATAACATGTGTGCTCAGGTTCTCCCCACCCTTGTATTCAGACTTCAGCTCATACATTTTAAAAGACTTAAGGTGTTGCTATTTCTCAGGTTTGTACACAATTTGCAAATGAGAAAAGGCAGTGATTATTCTAGTAGTAGAACCACCCTAGGTACCTTGCTTTGGATGGAAAATAACACCATGCAGCATTTTTCGTTTGTGCTATTTTGTGGTAACGCATCAAAGTATTTAGGAAAAACAGTTTGACTTGTAACACAAAAGTTATTGTACCCTGAAAACTATTGTCACAGACCACTGTAAGTCAGGTTGGAAATTTCAGTCTCAGCAAGCAATTGTGTATTTCAGTTTTTTAAGGGTCTGCCCCATGCAGGTACCCTTTATGTTTTGGGGTTGTCTGTCCATCCGGATGTGCACATTTTTGTTACCATGATATCTATCGAATACCTCCATGTATTTTGCCCAAGTTTGGCAATGTGCTTGCTTACCTGGCAAGATGAACTGATTGGATTTTGGTGTCACCATGACATAATTTGAGCAAATGGCAGCCTAATTACATGCTCATTTGAATGGACCCTTCAGTCAACGCCTTGCGTTGAAGCTATGTCTAGTTTTTAAATAGTTTAATGTAGATTTGCTCCACAAATGATGCAATACTATTCTGCTGAAGTAAAAGTAAAGTACTCCATCTTGTACTTGTTTTCAGTGCCAGATTACAAGGAGTACATATCTTTCTATGGTCTCAGGAACCATGGAGAGCTGATTGGTCAGTTGGTGAGTATACCTTTATTTTTTTCTCATCTTGTTCTGTGTTTCTAAAGAATGGCTTTAGTGTCAGTTTATCTGCTCTTAGGATCCAGAAGGTTAAAAAAAGTATTTTTAGAATGATGAATTCTAACAAATATACAGGAATATATACATATGGTAACTGCTATATGAAACCACTGCCATGAACAGCCACATTGCTTTTTGTGGCCACTAGGCTTGGACATAGGAGTCAGTTTGTTTGTAAATTTACGTGCAGTAACAGGTCACCTGCTGTATTTGGCCACTTTTCATTGGCTGAAGGGGTGGCCACATACAATGTACAGCAGGTATCACTGTATACAGACATCATATTTTGTTGGTAAGGATGTGCAAACTGTTGTGTGCATGCCTGGTGTTGATCCCGTGGTGTCTGAAATCAGACATGACGTGAATTTAGAATACAGGAACAATGGCATTGTGTACAGAGTATCAAGTTTTCATGGTGGAAAATGACTAGAAACTTGTTCAATTTTCAGACAACAGAGCTGGTGTACGTGCATTGTAAGCTACTCATAGCCGATGATAACAAGGCTATCATTGGCTCGGCTAACATCAACGACAGAAGCATGACTGGAAAACGTGACAGTGAGCTGGCCATTCTGGTGGAAGACATCCAGACATCACGGTCGCTGATGAACGGCAAGGAATACCGTGCAGGCTGGTTTGCTTCAGGCCTCAGGAAAGCATTATTTAGGTATAAGGAGAGACATGCTGGGACCTTCTCTTACTCAAATGTCTTTGAATGTCAATTTGGAGTCTTGTACATGTACTGGTTCTTCCATCTTTTGATGACTGTGCCTTGCATGTCAACTCAAATGTTCTGCACTGAGAATGTTGCAAACCTACTCCAGCTATCCAATTAGATAGTAGTAGTGTCATAAATGATAGGTCATGAACAAATTGAGTTGATGATCTGGACATGATCAGTATGTAAGTGGGGAGATTCTTCTGTCTGAAGAGTTTCTGAGAGAAACATACTTCTTTGACCTTATATAACTCACATTGCCAGTCAATCAAGCAAACATGTCACATACATGTACTTGTGACAACTGGCATTATAAATTAATTCAGCCATACTGTCTAATAGATTGGGATCTACATGAGATGTGTTAAATGAACACTTTCTGCATGAAAATAGTGGCATTGGAAGAGGGTTGTCCTTTATTAGCCCAGCAAGATTAGGTGGTGCTGCCACCTTGCAACTGAAAGTATAACTGAATGCATCAAAATTAGTAACTTCTGTGTGAATCCACTGGTGTTATTTTATTAGACAAGGATGTAATATTTGGTATAATACATGTGATGGTTATATTTTTTTTACAGTATGCTTGTAACCCTTAAAAGTCAATAGCGGAGCGAGCCACCAGGGATTTCGCCTCCCACTGGAGGGACTTTAAGTATTCACCTTGGCTTTCCATCCATCCATCGGTCCATCCTTCTGACAAAGCTTGTCTGGGCCATATTAGCTATACTGTGCCACCAACACCTATCAAATTTGATGTATGGATATGTACTAGAATTGGGGGGTGTTACACACCAAAATTAGGTTACTGTAACCTTGAACTTTTACCCTGTCATAGACAATAATTGTGTGGGCTATATATGTATTAAACCTTCCTTGCCCCAAAACTAAGTATAATGAAAACGGCTTTCAGTTATGATGGTGCAGCAACATGGAAGCAGTTGCCTAATGAAGTCAGAAGCTCTGCGACTTTGTTGTCATTTGAGAGAAATAGTACCAAGTATCTTATGTTGCTGTGTCAAGTGAGCAAATGATATACTATTGTTCATTCTGTTGTAAGTTTGTATTGTATATAGTTGTGTACACTGTACTTGAATGATTCAAGAGGGCCTTGGGGGAAAATTAGTATTTTGCTATAGTAACTGAGCCACCCTCTCTAAATAAAGATCTAGATATGGTGCTGAAGGTTGCCGGTTGGAGACCCAGCCGTTCCATGGTCACAAAACATAATATACAGGTACATGTATATTCCTCACCATGTCACCAGACAGGTGGACATTTTTTCAATAAGCAGACTGGAGTAATCTGTGTTGGTGGATGCCTAATTACAACAGCAAGGTCAAGTGCTTACACTTGCATCTAAATATCAGCCAGACTCAATACTACATTACTCTCTGAAGATGTCCCTCAAGAAGTGAAACCAGTTGTACTTGTTTAGTTTGTATAGTCCTGCTCCGCCGTCTGGCTCTTGTCTAGTCTTTTTCCATGAGTCAACACTTCTTCATGACCAACTTGTAAGGTAAATACTTCTTAAATTTGATTTTCTTAATCCATGTATATTTTTTTCAGGGAGCATCTTGGTCTTCCAAATGACAAGGAGTCCGACAAGCTAATCATAGATCCACTGTGCGCTGAGTTTTACAAGGGATTGTGGATGAAACGTGCTTCCCTTAACACATCCATGTTTGAAAAGGTGAAGACATGTTATATCCTTCCTAGGCAGCACCTCTTTCCTGATTAGCACGTAGTGCCTTTTTTCAGTCCCCTCAGTACAGAGGAGGAATGGTACAGTGAAACCTCATTATAACAGCACTCAGATATCTGAAATACTCACTTAATGGCACAAACTTTGAGAGGCTTAATGTCAAATTCCTTTGTTTTTTGACTCATTTTATCCGACATATTCAGTTATCTGACACATGGTGTGGGGAACAGATGGTGTCATTATATTGAGTTTTCACTGTACAGTTTATTCCAGTTTTTGATTGCACGTTTGGCTGAGTGGCAACACAATCACCTTTCAACTCGGTGTTTGGAGTTTGATTTTTTGGTCTGGGCAGCAAGTGGAAAGAGCTTCTACCACTCTGGCTGTGCACCGTGGTTTTCTTGGAGTCCATCAATTTCTCCACCTCACAATAAGATAGGAAGTACATGTATACCATAATACCCCAACATATGTGCCATGGAAAGTGATTAATATGGGCTTGGCCTGCTCCATGTAAAGCATATGGGTATATAAGTAGGGTGAGGGACGGCTCTAGGCCTTCTGCTAAGTTCTGCTTAGAAAGTCCTTAGATCTTTCACTAGTTTGGCCAGCTTCTTCAGAGGACAGAAAAGTCAATATGGTTAAATACTTTATTTTATTTAAGTTTTATTCAGTATACTTTAAAAATTTTCTCTTTTTCGAGACAATAAAACTTTTCTCTTTTTTGAGACAATGAAGTTTTTATGTAAAAAAAGGTACTTTTGCATTACCTTACAAATCATTCTCCCGCTGCTGCAAACAGACAGCTGAACCATGACTTGTCAGGCAATGCAGAACTCACTGGTACAGTGTAATTGAGTTAACCCTTTCATTGCTGATTTTGACAAAAGTCCATGTGCTGAATTAACATAACAACACCAGATTCATATTCTTTGTAACCCAACCTTTTATTCAAGTACCAGCATGCCAACAATAGTGGAGACCATTAGAACTGACCAGGTCAACAGCTGTACTTACTGAGCTCTGGCCCAAAGCACACCAAGGGAAGCCGTAGATTCAGTCAAATCTTAGCACTGAAAGAGGGAAAGCTTTTTGTATTAGGAATTTGAATGTGTAATTCTCATTATTGTACGGAGACATAGGGACAAAAAAAATCACGGATAGATGATAAGTTAAACAGGCTGAACAGTACATTTTCTGTTTGTACAGGTCTTCCGATGCATTCCAAATGACGACTGTCGTACCTTCAACCAGCTGAAAGAATATCAAAAAGAGCCGTCACTGGCCCACACAGACCCAGACCAGGCGCGGGAACTGCTTAAGAAAATTCAAGGTCACTTGGTGCTGTTGCCACTTCAGTTTCTGTGTGATGAAAACTTGACACCAGCCGTTGGCACAAAGGAGCAACTTGCCCCAACAGTGATATGGACTTAGCAGTTACTAAAAAATGAACGTGTGATAAATTGAATGTCATTTACATTGTCAAGGATCATTTTGCTGTTTGACGATGATTCTGGCAGAAGACGAAAACAAAAGTGAATGCACAGGATGCTCTGTAGCCAACTTCACAAACCAGTCCTCTGTGGCTGGCCGTAATGCATGTGTTGCTTGCCATGGGAGGGACAATCAGCCAGCAAAGACCTATACCAAGGATGACCACATCCAGCCTCAGGGGCGGGCTTATCAGCTACCACCTCCAAATATAAAAAAAAAAAAGTATCAACACTTGCACTTTTTTATAATGGCCTGAAACATTATGATAGAGAAGTATGTTACATGCAGATTTAGAAATCACATATACATGTACGGTGCCATCAGAAAGTCTTGCTCCAAAACTCTGGGGGGTGGGGGGGTGGGGGGGGGTGTCACCAGTGGAACCACTTGCAGGTACCACAGTGTAATAAACATTATAATTCTGACACCATAACCAGTTTAGGGCCAATGGGGGCCACAGGTAGGTACAAGAAGCACACTGAGTAACCAACATCAAACTTCCTAACAGTGTTCTCTGCAGGAGTCCCTTGTACAAGTTGTACCTGAGGAGGACCACGTGGAGGGGCCACCAGAGGAGACAGTGCAAAACTTTCTGGCGGCACTGTATGTGACCCTTTCCCCCTTGAATTAAGGCTGATACAACAGCATTCCTTGCTAAGTTTCAAACCCATACCAAGGAAAGTTGTTGACCTGGTCTTATTATTTTCATAGGCTCATCTACAATTCTCATTCAAATTATTTTTCATTACTGTTGAAATTTGTCAAAAATGTTGAAGCAGAGGACATTTGACCACGAGCCGGTTTTGGCTGGTTTAAGAGGGAAAGGGTGAAGCACTTGCCACCACTGCATGTGTGAACAGTTTATACCCAACATATGCCAATTTTTTTATCACAATGAAATATTTTTAAAATGATTGCGTGTGATGCTTTATACAATCCGATACCTTTTGTGCCAAGATAAAATTGTGATCATACGTGCATTTCATCAAAAGTGTGTAATCATGAATACATTTTACACAGATGCTCAACATGTGGTAGCACATGCAATTTTGAAAATCATGCACAGACTAGTTTTCTATGAAACTACTGGTTGCAATCACAGGGTATGATGTGAGAGGTTCCAATAAATTCCAAAGATTATTATCACTGGCCACAAGTGCCTCAGCTATATCTGTGTTTCGTGATTTTATGTCACCCAAACTCACTAATTGGCTTCGTTGCAAGCAGTGTCGCTGAGTTTGCCTTTGAATGTAATAAACAGAGCCAAACAATTTCCAGAGCCAAACATCATGCAGTAATTTTGAAGTGCACATGACTTCATCGTATATACATGTGTTGTCTATATTGAGCGATCAGTCATGCTCAACCTCTTGGGTGATTCTATAATAATCATTTTATAATCATTAGTCATTACTACATGTCCAACTTGTGACACATGTACCAACACATGTATGGTAATTTTCTTGGTTGAATCTGTTCTATGTATATTATGGCCACGAATTATGTGTCTGAATAGAATACATAGCCTGCAAAAAGTAATCCTTTCATGGTTGATGCATACAGACTTGAGAGATTTTCCATATTTTCCTGAGACGTTGGCTCAATCCATGTTGCTGAGGTATGGGCCTTGGTTAGTGGTTTTTGCACCGCCTGCATGACTTGCCAGGCAGTGCAAAAACCACTGACTTCAGACCTGGCATGTTGGTACTTGAATGAAAGGTCTCTTGATGGGAAAGTTGAATACCGGTATGCAATATTAAGTGTAAATGTAGATACACATAATTTTTTTTAAAAATATAGATAAACCATGTATGTATTTTTGTAAATGCAGATGCATGTACATGTGTAATTACACAGAAAATGATGGAGTGCCGTAGAAAGAAGTGGTACACCTACATGCTAATATTAAGATGCCGTGAAACCCAATGGCCAGCTAGCTGTGTATTCATTCCATACAACTTTGGCCTTGCTTTACATCATTAATAATAGCACATTTTCGTGCTGGTAGCTGCATGGAAAAAATTAGGGTTTTTTTTGTGTTTGTCTGTCAGTGCTAGTAAGTCGTCTGAATTGTACTTTACAGCAGCTTTAAACTTAAACATTGACA
Source organism: Hermodice carunculata (assembly GCA_964020975.1). Lineage (NCBI taxonomy): Eukaryota > Metazoa > Annelida > Polychaeta > Eunicida > Amphinomidae > Hermodice > Hermodice carunculata. The sequence goes on along the minus strand of OZ026614.1, from coordinate 72,755,712 downwards.
GTTCATGATTATTGAAACACATTTACTAACACTTGTCTTTTAACTTCTTACTTTCCACAAATATGTGGGAAGCAGGTGACTATAGGAACAAAGTCTGTGGCCTTATTGCCATTTTTCTGTATGACAGCAGCCAATATTATCAGAACAGTATGATATCATGGTTAGCTTCAAGATAATTAGATTGATTGGATCATTTAGATCTACCATCATATGTAATTTGCCAGGTAAATGTTTATGAGAAAGGTTCTTGAAATGTTTGTACCACTATGATATGATATAGCTAACAGTGGTTTGTTAGTCCTGCTGCAGGTATATTTTTGACTGTAGTGACTTTGAGGTCAAGAACTATGTGGTGCCAAGTGTAACATCAATTTTGTGTCCAAAATCCTTAAACTTTAACAGTTTTGTCAACAAATTGGTAAATACTACATTGATTATGCTCACAGAATTAGTGAAGCTTATTCATTTTGTGGACAAAATATATATGGTCTTATAATTTTGAACTCAAAGTTGAGTACTGTGAATGAATTCTGCTCAATAAAATAATTTAAGTATGCAGACAAAATTGATAAACTTGTACAATTTTGGGACAAGACTTAAATACTTTCAGGGTTTTGTGGACAAAATGAAAGACCTACCTCAATTCTGTGCACAAAATCAACATATAAAATTCTGGTGATGAAATAGTTAAAGTTGAACAGGTTTTTTGACAAAATTGATGAAGTTTTATGATTTCGTTCATGAAATTGATAGTATCTTACAATATGTGAACAAAAGTCATACTGTTTTACAATTTTGTGTGCTCAAGATTGATAAACTCTTGTAATTCCATGCACAATTGAGTGGGCTTTATGAATTTGGGGAACATTCGATTTTGTGATCTTGTCCTCCAATAATTCATCCACAAAATTGCAAGAGTGCTAAAACAGGCATCATGGGACTGAACAGTTTTGTGATTTACTCTTATAATGTTGTGAATAGTATTATGACTGTAGACAAAATCAATTAATTCCTTCAATTTTGTCCATAAAATCAAGGATGTTACACTTGACACTCTTTGCAACTTAAAATAGAGGGGGGATTTACCCTGCTTTTTTGTTTTGCTTCCTGCTCGTCTTATCAACTCCCTTCCATTTTATTTTGCTCCCTGCTTTTTTCACCTTTTGCATATTATTTTGTCATTTGTTGTTGTAACAATATATAATATCATACAAAAGCAGATTCACTGTCATTTGGTAAACCTGTTACAGATTTCCATTTGGTTCATCTCTGCTTTTCTGCATGTGCCCTTTTTGCTCCCAATCCCTCATTAACAGTGCCCTTTTTGCTTCCTATCCCTCATTTACAGTGCCCTTTTGCTCCCTATCCCTCATTAACAGTGCCCTTTTTGCTCCCTATCCCTCATTAACTGCCCTTTTTTGCTCCTTATTCATTAACAGTGCCCTTTTTGCTTCCTATCCCTCATTAACAGTGTCCTTTCCATTTAAATTGCCCTGCTCACTTCAAAAGCTACAGAGGCTACTGCTTGAAACCCTGTAAAGAACTGATACAAACAAGTCATAGAAAGCCATGCTGCTATCTCAAGTGTACTTGGGCTTAAATGCATTGTTCAGCCTTAGCCTGTTTTTCCCATTTCATGCTGCTCACGGTGCAATACATCTATGCAGACTTTAATATATGTTTGTGTTCTGACATTTTGGTAGGACAAATACTTAAAAAACTTAAATGATATTGTTCAACCTTCACAGGAGAGGGTTCATGTTACAGATGGTACCACTGGTAACTCATGCGTGGTATTAAGCGCCTTACAAGTGGTGCCACCTTGTGAATAAACAAATCAGGTCTCTTTAATTGTCTACTGGTTGATTAGTGAGAAGTAGGGTCACTTGTAATGTAGTTCAACAGGAAGTAATGTCACATACAATTTACCTACAGGAACATCCTTAATTTGATATGACACATTATTCTCATGAGTTAATACTGTAATCAAACTTCTGGGACCAAAGACAGTAGGTGCAAGCCCAGGTGTGTAATTGTGCTTTCTGGTATTTTACAGGCATGTTACCATGGTTACATGAAATTAAGGAGGCTGAACAGGCTCTGTAGTGAAGAATGTCATTCTGTCTGTGCAGTACTATGTGAATAGTATCAACTAAAACAATATGCATTCAGGGTAGCTACTTAATTCTTCCTTTCATGTAATCTGTCAGTCACATACAAGGTTGGTTTTGGCATCTGATTGTTTATATCATGCTTTTCTCTGTTTTCAGCTCTCATGTTACATTAACCATGACATATATTTTATCTTTCTATATTTACGGATGTAAGTGCCATTTTTCCAAATCAGGGTGATCCTTATGTCAGTGTAGTGGACCTATGGCAGTAAACTAATACAATGCACCATAAAGAGTTGCCATGGTTATAGGTGGCTCTTCTGCAAAGCTAGACTTGTCAGTGGCTATATTGGGAGTTTTGGTGGCCCATGCATAAGTAGTGTTTCACAAAGAACTGCCAACTTAAACAGCTCAGCAAACAAAAATAATTATGTGGAGAAATAGTAGTGTAAAAGATGCATAGAGTAGTCCCCCACCCCTGCCCCCACAAAGCCCCCTGACAAGAGGGCACCCCCTCTACAGAGGCCACCTCCCCATGCAGCTGATAGGGCATTTTTATTTCACTCCTCATGAGATGACACTCCTCCTATAGGATCACATCTCAAGTGCACTTGGGGTGCCCTTTTGGGATGGAGGGGCACCACTGTACATTTACCAATTTGACTTGATGCAAGAAACACAATTATATTATGTATACTATGGTATAAATCTATAAAATAGCTATGTCTTCTTTTCATGTTGATATATTTTTTTTGTATATTATAAGCTTGATCTTAAGGTGATTTGTGTTTTAATGAAAACTCAGCCCTCCAGCTAAAACAGCTTTATGTTTACATATGTTAAATGTGTATTTCAATTTATAACATGGTATAAATGTAGTGTGTCTTTGAACAAGGTCATTATATTTTTTCTGATATATAATAAACTGTGGAAGGATGATCCTTATTTTTGATGGTCAGCTGCCTGCCCATTCTGCAAAAAAAAAAAAAAAAAATGTACTGGTTACCCTAAGTATAGGCTTTCCAAATGACAATGATGGTTCAGTGGTTCATTACTTGAAACAAAGTATTTATATAATGAAAATAAGAGACCTGATACCCTAACTATTTGATGGATACAAAGTTGCCTTTCTGTTTTGTTTTGAGGACACATTTTTGTCTTTCATTGGCATGGTAATGTTGGATGATTAACTCTAGGTAAATGGCGTCAGTATGGACTACTTAGATATAATTTGAATGAACACCAGAGCCATGTATCAAAGGCAGCTAAAACTCCACATGAATAGTACAAATAGTTCTGGTTAAAGGTCCAATACTATGTCTTATAGTTTAAACGTGCTCTATGTGGACCAGCAATTATAGTGATATCGTCTTCTTGATATATCTATTGTGATAAAAAGAACATTAATACAGTGCCCCTTTTAAGAGTCTGAGCTCCCCCCCCCCCCCCATGATAGGCCACCCTCTCTGCAGAGGCCACTTCTCCATGCAGCAGGTGTGGTGTTTTCATTTCATTCCATTTCTTATAAGACCACATTTCTGGTGCACGTGGGGTGGCCTCAAAAGAGGGGGACCACTGTAAGCATGTGTTGGCAATATATGTACATATCATGTGCAATACATCTTTAAAAAAGAAAAAAAAAAAAAAACATTGAGTGATATATTAACTATGATGATGACTTCATATTGAACAAAATATCAGCAGGAAAAATAGTGTTTTTTAAGCATGACAACTTTGAAACATTTGTAATTGCACATGAAATTTGGATGCATTTAATATGCTACAGTTCTATGATAAATGAAAAGTGTGATTTAGTATACATTTAATTCTGTTCAGATGCTGATGGAGGCACAAATTATTTTCATACAAGAGAAATGCCTGAATCTATTATGTATGAAATTGGTTGCCATGAGAAAAATGTAATATAAATATGCTGTATTTTTGTAGGGAGCTTTAGCAGAATGCCCATTGCATGGGAATTAAATGGTAAGGACGCACTTTGTGGTGTAGCAGTTTTGTACTGATTACCAATGCTGAATATTATCATGAATGCATATATTTTTTAAATGCTAAAGTATCATGTCAGACAGATGTGAAACATTTATACATGTACCTGTAGTTGTCAAATGTGGTGAATTTAAAGTGGGAAACAATGTTATATATCTTGGTTTTTATATTCTTTTCCAGATACATTTATGGTAATGATTGGTTTTGTGTTACACTTTTCCCTTTGCCTGCATTTATAGAAAATTCCAGCACCCCAAAATGCCCCATTTTTTACCCCTCTGCCCATAAGGCCGGAGAGGTATTGACATCACCTACGTGTCCGTCTGTCCATCCATGCTTTCTTAACACCATATCTCAAAAAATACTCACTTTACAGAGACCAAATTTTTAACACAGGGGGTTATTGAGGTGATTCAGGAGCCTATTGAAAGTAGGTCACTAAGCCTCATATTTAGGTCACAGTAGTACATTGCAGAAAAACAGACGTTAACACAATATCTAAAAAATATTTAATGTAGCTTCATCAATTATTTATGACAGTTGGTCCTAAGGATGGCTCAGGTGCCTATTGCAAACTAGGTCACCGGGTCACATATTTAGGTCACAGTGCTGCATTGAAGAAAAATGGCCTTGCCATGCCATATCTCCAAAATACTCGCTTACAGAGACCAAATTGTTATCACAGAGGGCCATTGAGGTGCTTCAGGTGCCTATAGAAAAGTAGTGAAGGCTCCACAGAGAGCCGCAACACGTCGGGGGGGGGGGGGGTGTGTGGCTCCACTCATTATAAACTCTACCTCTTGCGTTAGTTGGTTCTTTCTTTCTGTTTTTATTATAGAAAAGTAGGTCACCAGGTCACATATTTGGGTCACAGTACTACATTGAATGAAAAATAATGTTAACACAATATCTAAAAAGAATAGTGAATGTAACTTCACCAATTATTTGTGACAGTTGGTCCTAAGGATGCCTGAGACACGTAGTGAAGAGTAGGTCACTGGGTCACATATTTAGGTCACAGTGCTGCATTGAAGAAAAATGGGTTTGCCATGATATCTCTGCTCATTGCATTTGCACCAAAGCTTTGTCACTGGGTCAAACAGAAGTTACCTCAACCTACCGGAGGGATGTTGTCAACATCTAGGTGTCCATCCATCTGTGCGTCCATCCGTCCTGGCTGAGGGGTTTGCGGTCACTGATTGGTTTCTAGTTGTATTGGCCACAACCAACAATGATCAAGATGTCTGTCTCCACAACCCATACCAACGAAAGTTGTTTACCCACGACAGATGCATGCTGTCAGGAATGGTCTCCTCCTTATTCGGAATACTGTATAATAATAAATTTTCATGAAGAGAAATATTCATGCATTTTTGTGAGGTGACATATATCATGAATATTAAACTTGTGCCAATTTTAGCATATTGGACATCAAATTAAATTCAGCATGCCATAGAAATTTTTACTAATTGGTCATTCAATCATGTTTCTGTGTTCCTAATTTTTAAATAAAAATCCGATAAAATATGAGCACATTCTACATTCTTTTATTGCTTTCCTAAAATAATAATAAAGTGAAAAATAAATAGATGGAAGTCCAACATGGGTCATTAAGTCGGTTGATCACATTACACCGTTTTTTTTTTCAATGTCAATTTTTAAGAATAAAACTCACAAGTTGTCTTCTAAAGTTTATTCAGGAAGTTTTATGTGTGAGAATCTGAAAGATTATACAGCATATTCTGTGAAAGAAAGATTGAAGAGCCGAGCTTGAAGCAATCTTCAAATGAAAATTTGTGTATTTTTTTGGTTGATTTGGGGAGGGGGGGGGGGCTAATGAGTTAATAGTTTGAGAAGAATTGTGAAGGCTACCCAAAGTGTGGACTAACAACTCCAGAACTCCTGTCTGAAATTGTTTTGGCCCATATGGTAACTTGTCTGCTTGCACAGACTGCTGCTTATGTTCATTGGGACCCAAGTCCTTTTACCATGGACATCCCCGACCTGAATGAGACCAACATCTCTTAACTCTGTTGATGCAGGTCATGTGGTAGCCCCCCCCCCCCCCCCCAAAAAAAAAAAAAAAAAGTGGCAGACACCACCAGGGTTGGTTCTAGTGTAAAATAAACCAGGTCAATGATTCAGTTACGTTTATTGTCAACCACAAATTTGCAAATGATACCGTCAGGGGTTACTGAATCTCCTGGATACACTTCTCTTTGTTTTGGTTTTTCTTGGCATGTTTTTTTTTTCTGCAGGACAAAAAAAAATAATGCTGTTTGTACTTTAGCTTTAGACACGGTGGTGCTCTCTTGTTGGCATTGCTCATCCGGTCATTGATCAAGTTTACACCTGGTTCATCATGGTCTTTATATATTTTTTTCAATCAAGAACCAGGACAAAAGATATATGATTACATGTTTGCACAAGTCATAACATTGCATAATTAGCTATTATGAGGGAACATCATGATATTGTTAAAAATAAAGTGGTTGTGTATTATTAAGAAACTACGTTGCTCTTGTGTCATTCTAGAAAGATCAGTTGAGTATATGCTAACTTTTAAGGTCAATATAGCTGCAATATTTACACATGAGAACAAGAAAATGCAATAAATGCGTGGACTTTTTAAACGTCCTTCTTAATCCGCGGTATTTGTTTTCCTACGGGGATGAAACCACCATTATATTTACTATATATTTTCATAGTAGCATAAAGGCATAGAATTTTTGTCGCGTCGCTTTTTTAAATAAAGTATGCAGTTGGTGTTGTGCAGACACCTTTCATTAAAAACATGCAAGATGAAAAAGGCGAGTCTATAGATAAAACCAAAAGTTATTCCAGTGTTTACATGTCATAGCCAGCAAATGCATGCTCCGAGTATGGCTTGCAGCATTACGTCACTGTGTATGAATATGTGACGTGCCCTCTGTTTATAAAATTCATCATGGAAAAAATATTTGTCAAACCAAACAACACAAGCAGGCTGATAACGTCATGTAATAGTCTAGATGAAACAGTGGACTAATTACAGGTAAATGGCTCCCAAAAGCGTGAGCAAAAGACAACCAAGAAATATTAAACCTGCACCTGATTGGCCGCAATGGTGAATGAACTTTATTGCTGCATCATTTACAAGAATGGTATTCTGCAATTTAAGCGACACAACATACATGTATGCACAAGTTATATCAAACAAATACAATTGAAATTTACATCACAGTGAAATGACACGAAATTAACAGCTGAAACATACAGAACTAAAGATGACAATTGTCGAAACTCCAGATAATACGTTAAAAACAGACTATAATATCTGTATGTACATACTTATAATTTATCTGTTATTTTTATGGTTTCTAGTATATATCCGGCCATTTCTATAGATGTTTCATGATCTTCTCTGCAGTCATTAACATTACAAATTTATCTTCCGGTTCTAACATTTCAAACTTATCAAGTGTTTCTCGCATATTTGTAAACGATTTTTCCCTGGAATCAAAATTGTTCACATTCAACTACACGATGCTCTTTTTCATTTTTTTTTTTATACTTATCACATAACCTTTCTTGTTCTGGTATTTTCTTCGGTCTTTTATGTCTGCCAACTTCAATATTCAGATTATGAGCGCTTATTCTTAATTTCGTGATTTTTCCCCCTCAGATTTACTACTTTAAGCACTATAAAATATTTTTCCAATTAAAATTCTGACTTAATTTTTTTATCTGGATTGGAATGTTATGTGAAATCATTATGCCACTGAATTTACAATTTTTCTCTCAGTAAATTTTGAATCATTTTTGTACGGAAGTCGCCAGATCCATCACCAATTAACAGCCTGTAACCAGTCGGATTTATCTGATGACATTAGTTCAAAATTACATCCGTATGCATCATATAACAATTTATTGGGGCTATGTGAGATCATAAACTAGTTTTTGCAAACCCATTTCAGAATTTTTGATGCATAAGGGAACGCCCCTACTTCACTTAGTAATGTTTGTTTGTCAAAGTCTGTCCTAAAATTGCCAGGTATATTATCTAAAGAAAGGTCTTTGGAGGGCACGAGTATGTAGGCATCCCTTACTTGACAACCATATGAGATATATATATATCGGGGACATACGCTTGTCGAAAAAATCTTAAGTACAATTTAATATCACCATTTTCACTGAATAGGGTGCATTTTAAACGGCCGAGTGACTTAGTTGCCATCACATAAGCGATTGTGGCATTCACACATACCTGCCTCCATTGAAACATTTTTTTTCTTTTCTTTTCTTTTTTTCTTTTTTTTTTTTTTAGGAATAGGGATTTGGTGCAGTTGGTATGTGCGTTTCCCATTTTCAGCTAGGTGATTGGTGCCAAAGGTTGCTGGTTAGAGACCCGAGGGTTCCGTGGTCACAAAACAGATATTTTGGGTGCTCCAGTGATGCTGGTGGACCTATGTATGTACAGTCACCATACGTGGCTCCTAGTGTAATTCAATCATTTGCACATGGACTCTGGTTGGAAACTTGTGTGCTCAAATAATTTGGATGTCCCCAGTTCAGAAATTCAAATGAACTTCCTTGCGATACATTAATTGGCGAGTGTTTGCACTTATTGACAGACATTTTTCATGACACAGTGTTAGTAATGTCATGAAAAAAAATTATTTTCAAGAAGTACAAGCAATCGCCGATCAAAGAATGCAATAGAAAGCAACTTACAAGTTCGATTCTTAAATTTACATCATTAGACTTAAACTTCTATCAATATTAAAGGTAAAAAAATGTAGTTGACATTTGATTTGCAGAAGTTTTTGGCTCGTTATTTCATGGAAACCTTTCTGTTTTGTTTAGTAGTGAGAGTAACCCTAGGCAGGGCTGTCCAACTGGAACATTGGAGCAAAATTTTGCTATAAAGCTCTTCAAAATTGCTACAGATTTTTTCAAAATTTGTGTTTGTAATGGTAAGAAGTGGAAAAGAAGCCACAAGAAAATTTTGCCACACAGATTTTCAGCTGGTCAGCACTGCATATTGCTTGCGCGTGCGGCTATAGTATTCATTGCAAGCTGAACTCCAATTTTGTCCCTATTCAGTTCAAAGTAAATATGACGCTAATACGAAAATGCCAATCACCCCCCCCCCCCTCCCAAAAAAGCATTAATTAGATCAGAAATGCACTGACATTTTAGGTAGAACAGGCTGATTGTGTTAGATTTTGTTACCATTATTTTTGCTTCTTCAGTGTATCCAATTTCCAAATTCCTTATGTTTTCCAAATGTGTGTACATTTGTTAAATCTTTAAGCGAATAGCTCAAAAGAAATAAGACTATGGGGTCGAGATCAGTGGGTATACAAATTAGGGGCATTTGAAACTTTAAATCTTGAATATCTTCAAAACTATTATAGATAGAGATGCCATTTCAACTTCTACTGTGGGGTTATTGACCACTGCGCATGTAATGAATTAAAAAGATAAGTTGTAGCAATTCAAATTACGCTAAGTAGCACCATTTGAAATTTTAAATCTTAAATAACTTCAAAGCTATGATAGATTGTGATGCCATTCCAACTTCTACTCCTGTGTTATGGACCAATACGCAGCAATAAGCTTTGAAGACACACACACTGATTTGTTATGCAGCAAATCATGTTTTCTGGTTCTTTTTCCCCTTTTATCTTTATTACTCAGACAGTCATAAATTAAACTGACCGTTTCCCCTGCATAGTACTGATATCTTATCAAACTGAAATGTGAGGGTATTGTATCTGCAGCCTGGGTGATGAAGCAAGATGAGAGGCCTAATGATGTGTTGAAGAGTTGTATCAATCTTCACGTTCCCCAAGCGAGCGTCTGGTCGCCTGCCATCTCTCTTGAACACGAAAGTGCACATGTGATGGTCATTTAGATAGGGTTTTTTGACACTTGCATGGGTGGTATATAAATATTTTTTGCAGAGACCAGGCATGTAGGGTGTGACCACAAGTCTAGCCAACAAGGGAAAATACAAGGAAATGCAGATCTTTAGTTCATGTTCAATAGGTATAAACAATAAATAAATAGATAAATAAATAAATGAATAAATATATAAATCGATAGATAGGTAGGTATAGATAGATAGATAGATAGATAGGTATAGATAGATAGATAGATAGATAGATAGATAGATAGATGGATACAAACAATAAATGGATGGATGGATGGATAGATGGATGGATGGATGAATGGATAGATAGATGGATAGATAGATAGATAGATAGATAGATAGATAGATAGATAGATAGATAGATAGATAGATAGATAGATAGATAGATAGATAGATAGATAGATAGATAGATAGATAGATAGATAGATAGATAGATAGATAGATAGATAGATAGATAGATAGAAAGAAATCCCCACTTTCTTGAGATTGTATCCTACCCATCCCTCACTCACTACCCAAGGATGTATATGCATATGTTATGTGATGCTGAGTCAGTGGGTGCAGCAGCTAGCAGTACTTTTGTAAATATAACATTATACATTGGATTTTTAGTAATAGGGGAGGTCACAATTATCCATTATCCGTGTATTCAGCTGAATACACAATCAGAGACACAGACTTCTTCAAGGCTAGAGATGTGTGTTCCTGTCGGATTGCATGTTAAATTAACTTAAAAGATTTCATTTCAAGCTGCAAGAATAAAATTTATGTGAACGTTTTAGCTATGTAAATAATTTTACCACACGAATTCTGCTGTTTCTGCAACGAATGGTTTTGAAGTTATTAAGCTGTAAATTACAGTAAAAAGTAATTGGAATACATAACTCTAGCCCTGAATGACTGAAATGCCCTCCACAGCATAGCAGTAGAAGCTCCTGTTCTTGCTCTTCCCTATTACACTGGTTTCTTGGTTTAAACATATTTTATTCCAAAGAAAACAATTGGGGAGAAGGGCAAGGCCCTATATTAACCCCTCTTGTCGGAAGAAGACAATATCACCGGACAAACGAGACGTCAAGGGTCCAGAGCGAAGCTCTAAACTGCTGGCAGTTAAAAGACACCGCCAGGAGGAAGAGCTCCGCCCTGGATCAACAAAGTAAAGAAGGACACCACAAGTCACAAGACAGATAGTGGGGCGATTCATTATAAAGAAGCAATGAAACTGCCAATTAACGACCATCTCATTGAAGATTCATAATTATGTAGTGCAGTTGTATAATACAAATGCAGGCTTAATTGTAAACCAATTCATCATGTAACAATACCGGTTTGAAAACGTTTGGTTTTTAGAATGTAATCTTGGACTGCCAGGAATATTTTCTTATTAATTTCGAGAGTGCATTCGGAAACGCCATATAAAACGGTTTCAAGGCCGAAAGGGGCATAGTTTGTTACTATCGTATGAAGGCGATCACGAGGAACAGCATAATAAGGACAAACAAAGAAGAAATGCCAAACGTCTTCAATCCCTTGATCGCAACGACAGTTTGGCGATTGAGTAACACCAATATCAAATAGATGGGCATTCAAGTGGCTGCGGCCCAAACGCAGTCTTGTATGCAAAACTGCGGCAATTCTGTTGCCGACATAGTACAATTCTGTTTGCTTGAGTGACCGAGGCACATTTGAAGAAATTTTGTTTTTAAATTCACTTAAAGTAGTAGAGTTTCTCACATCAAGAGGTAATTGGTTCCATGGTTTTATCGTAGTAGGAAAGTAAGAATGCTCAAATAATTCAGTTCTGGTTCTGAATTGAGGCAAGTCTGGGGCCTGTCTTGTTATATACCTTCTGTTAAGATTTTGTTCATTGGAAATTATACTACAAAGATATTCGGGAACCAGATTGTTAGTAATTTTGTACATTAAAATTAGTGTGCTAACTTCCCTACGTTTTGCCAATGTAGAAAGACTAGTTTCTTCATATAGTTTAGCATTAGATGTGGTGCGCATGGCACCAGAAATAACACGTGCAGCAGCCAATTGAACACTCTCTAGTTTCAATGCATCTGATTGGGTGCAGCCATCCCAGACAACATTACCATATTCCTTTAAAGGTCGAATAAAGGAGGTGTAGATTATTTCTAACGTTTTCCTGTCGAGACGAAATTGGAGTGTTTTCAAAATATTTAGTTGTTTAGTGGCCTTTGCCACGATAGTATTAATATGATCGTTCCATCTTAAGTCATTCCGAAATACAAGCCCTAAATGCTTATGTTGATCCACATGTTCCAGCTGGTGATCTTTAAATACTAACGGAGGGTGATGTACCGGGTCTCTTTTCCGAGAAATTAACATAGTATCAGTTTTCTGGGCATCAAATGTCACCATCCAGTCATCAGACCAAGAATCAATAGATAAGAGATGTTAAATTTGGATTATCAACCGAAAGGAACAGAGAAGTATCATCCGCAAAAAGTTTTATATTCGACCGCACAATGTCTACTATATCGTTAATAAATATCAAGAACAATAAAGGCCCTAGAACAGAGCCCTGGGGAACACCAGCGTTTATGGTTCCCCATTCAGATGATTGACCATTTATTACTACCCGTTGTTGTCGGTTAGACAAATAATTTCGAATCCAGTTTAAAAGTGATCCAGATATCCCATTACGTTCCAATTTGTTAGGTATAGACCAGCATGCCAAACACGATCGAATGCCTTGCTACTGTCGAGAAAGACAATTCGCACTTCCTCCTGAAGATCAATGGCAAGACACAATTCGTGATATAAAGATAGCAGTTGGTTAACAGTGGAATCGCCGGGTATAAATCCCGACTGATTTGCCGATAAAAGTAAGTTGTCCCTAAAAAAGTTAAAAACGTGTTTAAAAATAGCTTTCTCCATAATTTTCCCAACACAGCTTAAAAGGGAAATAGGACGATAGTTGTTGCATAGATATGAGTCGCCCTTTTTGTACAAGGGGGTGACGTTGGCTTGCTTCCATAAGCTAGGAAAAGTTGCCTGATTAAGAGAAAGGTTAAAGAATTTGGTTAACGATACGCAAATTGATGGAGCTCCTTCCTTCAGAAGTCTAGCGCTGATTCCATCTGGACCAGTGGCCTTAGTGATATCTATAAAGCTCCTAAGAATGTCAAAAACTTCCCTATGATCAATTTGAATAGAGTCAAGTATGACAGCGGGTAGGTCCACAGTTGGAATTACTGGGGCCCTTGAAGTATCAAGGTTGCTCTGACTTAAGAAAAAGGAATTGAATATTTTGGCTTTTGATAGGCTGTCGGTCACATGGCGATTTTCATGTACTAGAGAAGGAATAGACAAAGATTGATTTCTATTCATAAACTGTTTGACGGTGCGCCACCAAGCTTTATTTTTGTGCTTTGCGCTTTTTAAAAAAGCGCTCAGTTTACTATTATGAGCTTCTTCGGCACATTTCAGGTGATCTTGGTATTGATTACGAACATTATTATAAGCACTCCAGGCTTGTGGATCGTGTTTCTTATCTTTTGCCCTCTTATAAGCTCGCAAAACCTTCCGCTTCTCACAACGAAGCCTAGAATTGTACCATGGAAGATCAGAGGGGCGAACTGTTATTTGTTTGTTTGGAATAGTATGATTTGCCGCATCAAGGAACAATTTTGTCCAAATTTTACTGCACAACTCGACATTACCAGACTCGAAGCAAACGTTCCAGTTTGTTCCATCAAGGAAATCCCTAAACTTTTCGAAATCCGCTCTCTTGTATTCCCAAATTTGTCTAGTAAAAGAAGGTTCCTTTTTGCGCCGAAAAAGTACATTGGTAGCAACGACTGAATGATCGCAATTAGAGATTGGTGATAGGACACGTGGTTCTTTAATAAAATTTGGTATATTAGAAATGATTTGGTCTAAACAAGTAGAGGTTGTTGCTGTTATTCGAGTAGGTTCGTGAATGTGCAAATTAAGAAAATTTGTGTCGCAGAATTGCTGCAACTTTGCACCCGACGTGGTGTTGAAGTCAGAATTTAAATCGCCAGTTAGAATAATATTTTGGATGTTACAAGAAGTGGCTAAATCGAAACTCTCTTGTAGTTTGTCCCAAAAAGAGATAAGTGAGTTAGGAGGTCTATAGACTACTCCAAGTAAGAATTTATTATTGTGAACTCTAATCTTGGTCCACAAAAGTTCGATGTCGGGAAGCTCTAGGTCGATGCGACGAGAAATTGCAAAAGCCGCAGATGCAAGGACAGCCATGCCACCCCTACAATATTAAGGCGATCCTTCCGTATGATGTATTGATAGCCAGGTAAGTTAAAGTCATCATCAGGTGTATTGTTTGAAAGAAATGTTTCAGACAGAGTGATAATATCAAAGTCTGGAACAATATCGGTTTTTATGCATCTAAACTTGTCAGTAGTTAGACCACGAACATTTATATGACAGAGGGTAATATCACAAAGATCACCAACGGGCCCAGGATTGACATGAATATCACCAGCTAAGAGTAACAATAAGGGAAGTACCGTCATTAAGTAGTCGCTGGAACGAATGAAGTATTTGTAACATAAGAGAAAACAAAAATTTAAAATAAACAATTGTTCTCTCAGCTTACACGGGTATGTAACAACTATAAGACCATGCATACATAACAAGTAAATAAATAAATATCCAAACAAGTAAAAATAGCCTATAGATTTGAAGAGGAAAAAACTGGAATCCGGAATGACTGCACATAAACAATGGTAATACATGTTAATGATATACTTAGCAACGGCAAAGATTCTGTAATAGATAAAATACACAGTATGTTGGCACAAAAGTATGTAATAAACCAAGTGGTGACAAGACCACAGCTCAGTAAGCAGAAGTATAGACATTACAACTTTGAGCCTCTCATACATTACAAGTGGAAACAACGCAAAAGCTGTATTAGCAAAGCTCAACTGCTTCCCCAGTAGAAACAGTTTATATAATTCACTGACTGGACACACTAACACAAAGTACATGGGGATTGACCCAACGCTTAAACTTACCAAGACTCGATAAAATGAGTACCCGTATTCAATAAGTTTTGGTCGCAGATAAACTAACCCAGCGTTTGTTGAGAAAATAGCATGACTTCTTGTTTTACTAAGTACAGTTAAAGTTGCTTTGAGCAGAGAGCAATAGTTTCTTAGATATGGGTTACTATCAGTTCCTTCAGTCATATGCCTCTGTGGGATATAACCATTCATACAAGTGTGGTGTTTAAAGGGCAAAACGCCGTTGTTTCAGTTATGGCAGATACTTCATGGATTAGCCAAGCTTTACTGCCGTAATTTAGGCCCTAAAATAGCCTTAACCTATCATTATAAGTTCAACATTTTATGGAAAGTTTCATTAATAGTTTAGAGGCCATTTTCCTTCCACACTTTAACTTGTTCAGCTGAGATATTCATGTTATTATACCATGTAAACCTTGCTCTTTGGCAAGTGCCTGTGTTAAAACTATACAATCAAGTAGTCCTACCCCAGCAAAGGGGCTTTCTCTAGGCATTGGAGGTGAGAAAATCACTGGGCACAGTGGTCCATCTGTGGGGGAAGGTCCTGAATTGATACATTGTTTCTTGCACAGGTGCGCATAGCTATTGAAGCAGTCATTTCAAATTGTAAAAGACCTACATTTATTGAAATAGTCGATGGACCGATCTCAATTGTATATTATAGCACTTACTGTACGGGAATAATTGGACTGGAGTTTACCACTACCCCCCCCTCCCCCAAATGAGTCATTATTATCAGGAAATACTACAGTAATGTTAATTGTTTGTGCCAATAGGATAAGACTTATAAGTCCCATATATATGACAAGTCATCTAACATTCAATCAGAATTATAGATATAATTTGATTCGGTTGTGTATCTTGACATATAGCGTCATTATTTTATAAAACAAGCTGCTCCCTTCACTTCTGGTGGGAACTTGTTGGTAAAACCCTGGGTACTAAAGTCAAATATGGCTGACAAAGGTGGGCCTGTTCGCGTCTTGGACGGAATATCACGAAATACACGTGTTGTACGGCAATACACTGTTAGCAGTAATGGATCCAGGCATCAAACCACACGTGGCAAACAAAATTCCCAAGAGAATCTTAGAAGGATTTTTACATTTACAATTCCAAGTAAATTTATGTTTCTTAACCCAGGCCAGGGAGCATACACTTATACCCAAATTATTCATAGACATCATCTTTTTAGATATCTAAAAAGAATTTTGGATATCTATTATTATGCATCATCTTTTAAATATCTAAAAAGATTTCTACACATACAAAAAGGCTTTTGCGATATCTAAAAATGAACTTTAGATGGCTGAAATTCATTTGTACAAATCTTATTAAATTTTGAAATGGCTTGTCATACATATGTACCGGAAAAGATTGTTGGTAGGCCTACTTCATTGTCGCATAATAGCATTTATGACAAAAATGTATATAAGCATGTTTCTTGTTATTCCCTATCCCCAAGTACAGCCCTTGCACTACATGTATGTCATAAATACATAAACATGTATGCAGGCATGCGCGCACACACACACACACACACACACACACACACACACTGATGATAAGAATTTCTATTCTGAGCATGCAATGTCAGCTGAGCTCAAAACTGTCACATCTTGTTTGTAAATCTTGTAATTTTGACTTCAACAAGTGTTGCTACTGCATCCGCCTCAAACTTAATGTGAATTAACCTTGACGCAGGCTTCATCCAAGGTTGTTCCCTATGGTGATGCATGCTGTCTTTTCCTGATTCTAAACACATATATGATATATTGGACAAAGAAAACACACCCGTGATGTAATCTTAGCTGAATGACCAGTCAGCTGACCTGGACAATCCGGATATGTTGAATACCAGTCGCTTTGTGGGTGTCCACAGTTGTTCCATGTGGTACAAGATTTGTCAATTAGGCATCTGTGTACTTTTTATAAACCTCAGCTGGATGGTTATATGCATCACATAACTGCGATAAAATATCTTGGTTATCACAGTTGCAGACCAAGAATACGGGAATAGTGATAAAGCCGTGCGCCATTAAAGTTACAAAATTTAAGAGACCAGAAAGGGGGTAATTTGAGTTTTAACGTATTTTCAAAGGTGATAGAAATAGAAATAAAAGGAGGAAAAAGACCACCGAAGTCCTAAAATTTAACGGACCAGAATTTGTATTGTAACGTATTCTCAATAGTGATAGAAATAGAAAAGAATAAAAGCAATCAATGTCATAAAATTTTACAGACCAGAAAGGGCGTAATTGCAATTTAACTTATTTTCAATAGTGGTAGAAATATGAAAATATTTTTGAAAACGCCATCAAAATTATAGAATTTAAAGACCACAAAGGTCCTCATTTGCATATAAATATATTTTCAAGTGATAAAATCAGGAATGAATAATTTAAATCAACAGTTTGCCATGCACATCCTGAATATTTGGTATTCGGATCCAACACCCGCCTTTCAATAAAATAAAGATTCCACAAACAAGTTGGGAAATTATCAAGCATCGTATTCTATTTATTATTTTAACCAAATGATGAAAACAAACAAATAAGTGCAATTGGTTATCCAGGAAGGTATTGACTGGGCTTGTGAATGTATCGACATGGGACGTGATTGACGGTAGAGGAAAAATGTCATCATGCGGACATCACAACCACACAGCTCCAGTTCACAGATACTTGGATGAACGTGCCCGCCGTGAAGCTGCCCACTGTCCTTAGTCTAGTGCTCCAGTCGTTAGTGCCCACGACGGTGCGGGTGCGGTACCAAATATTGATCAATTCCTATAATATTACAGAAACAAAAGAACATTTTGTAACATGAGATGGTAAATTTACTTAAGATTGAAAGAAATAAGTGCATTAATGTTATAATTATAATTATAATTATAATTATAATTACCATTTATACGATTTTCGCAGTTTTAAAATTTGGAACACCCTTATAATGCATAACTTCAAATGCATCTGCTTTTTGTTCAATGTTCATCAGATGCACAAAATGTTATTTATATAAACGGGCCCAGGTCAGGGATCGAATGATACTATAAGGAGAAGCCCCTCAGATTTGTATGCCCCCATGCATTGTTAACAACTTTAGCCGACGCGGGCTGTGTAAAGTTGTAATTTTAATGCAACGCAGATGTGGATCCTGGAATTATCCAAAGAGTGGTGTGGTTAGTATACTTTATCTTATGGCAAAGGGTATCGGAAACACCACCATATTGGAAATAAAATAAATGTACAGTCAACACCATATATATATATATATATATATATATATATATAATATATATATATATATATATATATATATATATATATATATATATATATATATATATATATATATATATATATATATGCTTTACCTATCATTCTGTCAACGTGAACTTTTGAAAAAATTCCGCCCAAAAAGAGCAGGGAAATTGCTAGCCTTGGTCCCATAATGTCTGCAACTTACATGACTTCTATGATTTTATATGGTCCTACACCTAGAGCGTCCACAAAAATGTCAAAACAGAGCTTAATTCGTTTCCGTTTATTTGAGCTACTTAAAAGGCATATTTGTAACAAAGTGAAAACCTCAGAAGAATATCTGCAGGACATTTTGTTTGCAGACTAGTTAAATAAAAACATGCGTGATGGCAACTCATTTAAAACGTGATTTTAAATGTACATTATTTATTCGAAATCTTTGAGGTACTTAAAAATTATCATATTTGTAATGAAGTGAAAACCTCAGACGAATACCCTGAGGACGTTTGGTTTTCAGAGTATAGTTACATAAAGACATGCGCGATGGCAACTCACTGAAGGACAGGATCTTATATTTACATTATTTATTCAAATTGAACGAAAATAATACTAAGTCCCGTGACGTCCTTACAAAGATTGCAAAGCAATGCGTTACATGCATTTGAAAAGGTTGACAAATCGAAAAACTTGAATATTCATACAGTTATTTTTTCTACCCCTTGGAAAATTTGCTTGCATCAGATTCACTTGTTTATCTTCAACATTCTCCGAGACCGTGAATTCAGCACATCTAACCTGTTACCCTTTATACGATATGAGTAATGAAACTGAAGCCACATGATCGTTTTCTCCCTGCCGAACCCACTGTGATTTAAAAAAAAATCGAAAGTGGATTGATTTACCTTCCTGTCCAAACTGTGACACGGCAAACATTTTCAAAAGTTAAACATACACATATTAAATATTTGTCTGCTGTCTGCTACGTAGGTCTAAGGCCCTGGGCTGTTGGACTCACATACACGTCACCAGCAAGATACACATGTAGACTTGGGGAAAAAAAGAAGAAAGAAAGAAAGAAAAAGATAGATAGAAAGAAAGAAAGAAAGAAAGAAAGAAAGAAAGAAAGAAAGAAAGAAAGAAAGAAAGAAAGAAAGAAAAATAAATATCGCCGTAGCCCTTACCTGATACGTATTTTATTCCTTGTAACTTTGTCCAGATATTCTGACAAGAAATTTGAGGTTTTATGTTATGTTATGTTATGTCATGTCACCATAGTCATGCTATTTCGTTTTATTTTGTGGGTTTTTTTTTTTTGGGTGGGGGAGGAGGGGGCACCCTTCTTGCTCTTAAACTTCCCAAACTCCCACCACAGGATCAGCAAGGACTCCGGTATAACATATCGGGTACATGGTGAGACTTACTGTGAGGACAGACGAAACAGCAGTGCCCCTTCTTTTTCATTGGCGTTTCTCCACCTAGACACTTGGGTACAGAACACGGCGTGATACACTTCACTTTTCCAGCGTGACATCGGCACCACCTGCATCGGTCTTTACTTGGAACCCTTCTACCATTTTTGTAAGCCTTGCCATTGTGACGACATCCTCCTCTTGGCAGATCACTCACTGAAACAGTGATGTCAAAAGTAAAAGTCATGCCAATAGTCATAACAATGGTATAAACGCGCGTGGTGGTGGTGATGATGACGACGACGACGACGACGACGACGATGATGATGATGATAAAGGACTGGCAAAAGAAACGGGGATACATAACTAAGAAGAAAGTAAAACTAATCCTTTTCCTGCAAACTATAAACCACCGCTTGGCATATATTTTCAATGTAGGTCACAAGAGGTATCAGAACCGTCGTGTTGCCTCTACCACGAGATTTGCACAATAGGTTATTTTAAAAGCCCAGATTAATAAAGACTTATACAGTTAAAAGGCTTCGTGTTAAAGAGGACCAAATAATTTTGGAATTTTTTTTTTCCACATGCACTGAATCATGTTAGTATTACTTTATATAGGGCAAGGAAGACCTCCAACTTCATGGCTTCGGATGACAAAGAAAAGAAGTGGATAAAATATACGGGAAATGTGCGATGATAGCCCCTTTATGCTATAATAAATACCTTCGATATACAGACACTATTGACGTCACTGCTGGTCAAAAGAGCAACATCTCCTGCAAACCCTTATTTAAGTTTTGTTTGATTGATTGATTGATTGAGTGAGTGAGTGAGTGAGTGAGTGAGTGAGTGAGTGAGTGAGTGAGTGAGTGAGTGAGTGAGTGAGCGAGTGAGTAAACATTCGATTTGGGGTCGTTTTGGAAACCGATAAACTGGGTACATATGACAATTCTCAATTAAAATTTTCAAAATGTCAAAATACCGCAGCGTTATTTATGAATGTGCCTGGGAGTCACGGTTTACTATGTGTCTTTTATAAGGAGTTGTCCAGGTTAAAAAATGAAAATTACTGAAAAAAATACAAACAAACAAACAAAATCAGATACCTTGTACGCAGGTAGCACAACAGTGGCCATACTTTTTAATCAATTTGTACCACGGCTTTGGACATTTGCGACGTCTTCGTGCACAGCGCGCCACTGCGCACACCTTACTGACGAGGCCACCTCTGACCGCCACGCATCTGCAATAATGACACGGGAGCGTTGGCACTTTCGGTATGGGACCCACTCCGTACTTCTTGCCAGCGTGGACGCAGTTTTTAGCTGGCTTTGTCCTGTAATGACCACTGGCAGAAATCAACATAATCGATGCTGCCAGTGTGCATAGAGCTAACATCAGGTTCATTCTCAATATTAAGCTGTGAATGAGTAAGAAAAATTGTGCACTTGAGTCATCGTCAACCTTTTTTATCATCTCTGAGTGGGACAAGAGACTCTTTTGTTTAAATCAAATTGAATGATAACATCGTGCACGCACAGACTATCAAGTGTTATCGATGATTGATACAGCTGCTGAAGATATAATACCCTCTTTTAGCCTCACAAATTCACAATTATTAATACCAGTATGTATTTTATTAGCTGCAGGCTCCCTATAGTGCACAATTGACAGCGATAATAATCAATTAATTAAATCGACGACCGAGGGTAACAATGACAGTGCGATCGTATCTATTAAACATTTTAAAGGAATGACAGATGCAATGCAAATACAGGTTCTCTGAAACTATCACATTACGGCTGAATGGTCATGGAAATTTTACTGTGGAACACCTTAACTTTGAAACAGCCAACTGAAGACTGAACGAACAGCGTGCTTTAAAGATATATGTTGATAAAAACTATTTTTGTCAAGCTGATATATAATGATGTGCTCTGTGGTCCTCATTCCTCATCCAATCATTGAAACCAGGTTGACGTCTGATTCATCATGGTATTTGTTTATTTTTTCACTGCAGAACCAGGAAAAAGGGTATAGAATTACGTGTATGTAAAAGTCACAACATTGCATAATTAACTATTACATGCGAACATCATGATATTGTTAAAATAGAGTGATAGCATAAAAATAAGAAACAACTGGGTGGGTCTCTACCATGTTTGTTCAAATGGTCACGCTTCAGTTATATTTGTTCATTCTTTGGGAAAGTCTCAAGAAAACTTCTCCGAAACGGCCAGGGCAAATGCTTTAAAATTGCATAGGAACATTTTACAAACTTGTTCTCTAGGTGGTAATTCTTTCGATCCCGGATTTTTAACAAAAATGTTTAAATTCGGATACCTGTCGGCTAATGCACGCATTCCTATTGATTACTATGCAAGTCAATAGGATTGCAAAGGAAAATCACAGTCTGTGCACGTAAGGTCAGCTGAGCACAAGACTGTCGCAGTCCTTTTGTTCTTAATTGTATGTTGTATATAAAATAATCCCATTGAAACAAAACATCCCATTGAAACAAAACATTTCAAAACAAGATAACAAAAACAAAAAACAAAACAAAACAAAGGAAACTGTAGCAGTTGCGACTGTACATGAACATCAGTTCAACACAAAATTATCTTAGCATTTTTAAAAAATTTCACATGTGAGTGTGTAGAGTTGACCTTTAAAATTTGTATTTTTAGTGAATTTTTCTTTAGGTAAATCTTACAAATACTTCTAATGTCATATGCACTCAGCTAAAGCTCAACACAGGTCTCTTTCAGTTGCAACTTTGATTTTGTGAACAAGCTTAAGTCAGCTGAGCACAGTCTGTTTACTCAGCCATCTATAGTTCTCTTCTCACAATCTCTTTTTCAGTAGTCAACATGGTTTCAAAAAGATACATTCTACTGCGGCTTTGGCATTTATCGACAAAATTTTCAAAATACTTGACTCAGGCAATTTACCGGTGATAGTGTATTCTGACCTATCAAAAGCTTTTGATATGTTAGACCACGATACCTTATTCCATATACTTAGTTACTATGGAGTCCATGGCACTGAAGTAATTTGGTTAAAAATTATTTAAGTAATCGATCTCAATATGTTCAGTTTGATGATATCTGCTCAAAAACTTTACCCATATATACTGGAGTACCGCAAGGTTCGATCCTCAGACCACTCTTATTCATTACTTATGTAAATGTCTCAGTTATGGCATGTTCTAAATTCGACTCAGTATTGTACGCACATGACACAACTTTAATAAATTCATTGGGTGTTTTTACAACGGATAATACTGGTAGCCATTGAAGTATTCCTCTTGCCATAAATCAAGAACTTAAAAAAAGTACATGACTGGCCTATGGCAAATAGGCTATCCTATTGGCACTTACTGACACCATGTGTCACTAAGTGCCAATAGTATATAGGTATACATTAGTAGTACAGTGCATGCATTGGAATATTGTCAAGACTGTTGTATGGAATACTTTACTATTACACGTAAATGTTGCTCAGGTGGACCATCACCAAAACTGTGCAGGAGATGATGGTGTAATAGTTATATATTTGGCGACGGGATGTACACACAGGGTTTAGTATAGAACTCAAGCTTTTCGCTGACTCAGCAAATCTGAGGTTCTGGCTTATATCTTTGCAATGGAGGATCCTTGGTCCAAGCTTAATATTAAACATTAAAAGGAAAGAACCTGTGGGGTTTCTTTTGGCCTTGTTCATTTTGAAGTCGAGTGACCTTGAAAGGTCAAAGTAGCATACTGGCTTATATCTTGGTAATATTGACTTTTTGGTCACTAACTGGTAAGCACTAATACAGTACAGTAAGAGAGAAGTGAAGTCTGCACTTGCTTAACTAGCACATTTCAGTCAGCAGAACACAGGATCATCATGACCCCCTTGTTTTGTTCCATTTTTTTTGGGCAAAATCTTAAAAAGATCTTCTCCAAAGTAACTAGACCAATTGCTTCGAAATTGCATAGGGACACTTTTTGGGGGACCTTAGACCTTGATCTGTTCAAGGTGTGGTACTGCAACTTTTAAAAATTATTTTTTCTATTACGTTTAAGTTATATGCAACTTCTCCAGAAAAACCTCTAAGATTGTAGTGGAACTTCCCTTGTATGTACGTTGTGGATCGTTGTGTAAGGGTCAAATGTAGTTGCAAAGTAGGTGGTGATAATGCTAAACCCCTATTTTTAGGTCAGCTGACTTATCAGTCATGTGAACTTATGTGATAGTAAGGCAATCGTCCGTCTGTGATCCGTCCTTTCTTCTGTCGTCCGCAATCAACAGTTTCGACTTATCTAAAACCGCTGGCTGGACTCACTTTAAACATTGACGGGGATCTACCTTGGGTGGGTCTGTATCAAGTGTGTTCAAATTGTCACGCTCCAGTGATTTTTAATGAATATCTTTTTTCATATTTTGGCAAAATCTTTAAAAAAAATCTTGTCCGAAACCACTTAGCAAAAATTGATTTGAAATTGCACACGGATCCTCCTGCGGACCCTTAGATATCAATTTGTTCAACATTTGATGTTGTATTTTTTATTTTTTTTGTTTTTGCTCAGCTGACCTGCCAGCCTTATAGGAGGGTCAGTTGTCCGTCCGACCGTGGTCCGTCTGTCCAAAATCCACATTTTCGACTTCTGCTCCAGAACCATCGGCTGCGTTCACTTCAAACTTGAGTATTGTCAATGATTGATTTTTTATCCCCCACACTCGATGTCTATATCCCTTGACATTCACAATCTCTATTCAAAATGCGTAGTCCCATTTCCCTCATAAGGTTCATCAGCTTCCTTCCATTTCTGTTTATATTTGTATACTCACCTTTAATCCCCAGTATCCCATCTCCTATTTGACAACTGAAATCACCTACAAGTATCACCTGATGCCCTCGTTCCTGAACATCATTCACGACTGTCCATATCTACTAAAAAATCTGATCATTCCATTCTTCTGGAAGGTCCTCTCTCGATCCTTACACCACTACTATAGCCATCTTGCTCAGATCTGCCTCCACTGCTGTCCAGTGTATCTCATTCCGAACTTCATCCACATCATCTTTCTCTATGTTGATATGTTGCCACTGTACACTATACTTTATCAGAACACCAACCCTTCCTCGTTTTCTTTGCCTTATCTCCTTGCCCTGCCTACAAACAAAAAAACAAAAACAAAAACAAAAAAACAAAACAAAACAACACAAAACAAAACAAAACAAAACAAGCAAACACACACACACACACACACACGCACGCACGCACAAAACAAAACAAACACCCCTCTGGAACTCTCAATTAAAGTGTGTGTCAACACACACTTTTCTGTCCGAAAAGTGCATGCGGCACTATATCCCCAAATTACTCTCTGATACACCCTTACACATAACAAGAAAAATTCATACACACCCCTTCTCTGGATTCTCTAGATATGTGAAAACATTATATAAACCAATATTCTGAAATTTGCTCCATTGTTGACTGCTTCGTCTGTACTAACACTTCATAATCATTTCTGAAATCTTGTATATTAATGCCGGAGTTTTTTGTCTTTATTTTTCTTGTAATGGACTGGACCTCTGTTGAAACTAGGTGTAACATATAAGGCAACTTTTCCTAGGTGGCCCTTGTGGAAGCGGATGTTTATCATCCTTAGCAGGGTACGTCATCTTGACTATAATTTTTTTTATGGTAATTCCATTCTCAATATTACCTATCTTGTTTTTGTCACATATGCTATTGTGAAATTACCAAAATGTATACAATATATTCACTTTTATGTCGAATAAAATGAATCTGAATCTGAATCTGTTTTACCTGAAATTCTTTCTTTCTTCTTTACCGGCGAATTGGTCCGACACTTTTCTCTGACACTATTATGCATAGAAACTCCAAACTTGACATGATTATACCTCCATACAAGGAGTTGGACCTTCTTATGCAGAGGAATGAAGATGTTTAAGATTATGCAAATTAGGGGCATTTGAAATTTTAAATCTTGAATATTCTAAAAAAGGTATGATAGATAGAGAGGTCATCACAACTTCTACTAGAGGGTTATTGACCATTGCGCATCTAATGAATTTAAAACAAAAGTTGTAGCAATTCAAATTATGCTAATTAGCAGCATTTGAAGCTTTATATCTTAAATATCTTCAAAACTATCACACCGAGAGATGTCATTCCAACTTCTACTGGGGGTTATTGACCATTGCGCATGTAATGAATCTAAAACAAAAGTCGTAGCAATTTAAATTATGCTAATTAGCAATGTCTGAAATTCAATCTTGAATATCTTCAAAACTATAATAGATGGAGATGCCATTCCAACTTTTACAGGGCGGGTTGTTGACCGTTGCACACCTAATGAATTAAAAACAAAAGTTGTAGCAGTTAAAATTAGCTAAGTAGCACCGTTAGAAATTTTAAATCTTAAATGACTTCAAAGCTATAAAAGATAGAGATGCCATTCTAACTTCTACTCCTGTGTTATGGACTAGTTGTACATTGCCATACCAATATACTTTGAAGAAACACACACCCTGATGTCCTATGCGGCAAATCATCTTTTCTAGTTGGTCTTGTTCGCCTCTCTCAGAAGCGTTTCTGTCAAGGCAACTACTTGCAAGCACATGTACTCCTTGACTTGCTACATCAACAATGTCAACCACTCCCCTCTTGACTCCTCTACAATTCATGTAACCCACTCTTACTTTACCATCACCCGCTTTTCTTTCTTCCTCTGCTACCCCTGGGCTTCGTGACCTTGGCCTTGATCTAGTGCTGGGCCATCTTGTTTCCCTGACATGCACCCATTGATTATGCACCTGGCCTAACCTCTCTGCTTCATAACTGACTTGAGTGCTATCCATCTCCCTCCTGCATCTCCCTCCTGCCAGCTCCTCCCACACATCCCCCATACATCTCCAAAGTTAACGTCTTTTTGCTGGTATGGTTCTATTGTAACTGCTGGCCCAAATCAGCATAATCCATACTGGGAATGTGCATAAAGCTGATAGCAGTTTCATTCTTCCTCAAAAAGCTGTGGATGGGCAAGAACAAATGTGCGCTTGGATCATTATGTCTGGGGGCCAACCAAGACTTTTTGTTTTTCCAAGAATTCGTTCCTTCTTTCTTTCTTTCTTTCTTTCTTTCTTTCTTTCTTTCTTTCTTTCTTTCTTTCTTTCTTTCTTTCTCTCTCTCTCTCTCTCTCTCTCTCTCTCTCTCTCTCTCTCTCTCTCTCTCTCTCTCTCTCTCTCTCTGTCTTTCTTCTTTACGATCAAATTTGTCCGGAGTTTTTCTAGGGACACCATTATTCCGAAAACCACCAAACTTGCCACTATGACTGACCCACCAGTTGAAATTAGGCACCTGACTTGGAATAGATAATGTTAAAAAATTATGCAAATTATGGGCCATTAAAATTTTAAAAGCTTTATATCTTCAAAAATATTATAGATAGACACAAAGTTCTAACTTTCACATATAGGTTTGCGACATCTGGCAAATCCAATAGCATGCAAACAAAAGTTGGGGTTTGCGACATCTGGCAAATCCAATAGCATGCAAACAAAAGTTGGGGAATTTTAATGTATGCTTAATTCAGTGAATTTCCCAACAATCCACATTTTGACTAGGGCTTCTGCTGTACTGTATGTTATAAGCCTCCATTGTGTTAGGCAAGCATTATGCATTCATGATACTTGAACCTGTCTCATAGGCAGCCTTCTAGCCATGCTTGCTAGGTGTATGGTTTGAAAGGTTTGGGTCTTATGGCAAATGGGAAGGGGGGGACTCCCAACAACTGTGTAATAAGGTTCTCAACAAAATACAGAGAATCTCTTTCTGTTCATGCGAGAAACATATGTGCTCCATGTTCACACTAATGCTGGACAGAGCTGTAAGTGCACCATGGCTGAGACTGATCAGTGTCCTAGCTGGTCTGTTTTCATCTGAGGCTAGGAGTCTGCTGGGCTTATCAGTCCCAAGGGATCAGATGAACTGGACTGTAGGCAGAACAAGCCAGAATGTACCCTCAGTTAAAAATAGACTACCACTACATACAGAGCTGAGTTTGCTGGACCCGTCAAAGTCTTGACTTACAGTCCTCAATGACCGTTTTCACAACTTGGTGAAATTTGAAAAAGTGTGTGGATTTGTGTCATCTCACTGGACACTTTCATGTCTTTGATTTCTTGTAACCAGTGAGATGAAGCCTGTTCTTAATAGCCAATACCGAGTCAGTATAGTGCATGTCTCAGTTCACAGGTACATGTACATGTAGTTTTGTGACAGCATCTGTTGAAATTTGTTAATGTAAGAAAGGAGCAAAGACAGTTTTGTATGACATGTATACACATTCCTCTGAATTATAATATGTGTACACTGCCCTAGTCAAAAAATATATGGAGGTGTGGTGTTAGTTAACGGTTAGCTAGCTGTTAGCTCACCATTAGGTGCCATTTTGCCATGCAAATGAGGGGCGCTGTGAGCTCACAGCTTGCTAACGGTTAGCAACCTGTGAGCAAATCATATACTGTCCATAGGAGTGCTGTGAGCGAGCTATGATTGAGCTGTGACAGATCTGTGAATAAGCTGTGAGTGAGCAGTGAACAAGCTGTGACTAAGCTGTGAGTGAGCTGTGAACAAGCTGTGAGTAATCTGTGAGCGAGCAGTGAACAAGCTGTGAGTGAGCTGTAAGCACACATTGACAGCTCCATTTTTGGTATTGTTCCTGCAAGCATGCTGGTACAGGTTGGTATTCCAAGAGGCCATACAATGAAAGACCTTTGACATCATATTGACCTCTTTCCAGGCGGGTGTGCCTTCCTAGGGTGATATATAGAGACAAAAGAATAATCCATTGACATGCTCACTTTTTTTTTTACATGCGATTGTGCACACCTATTGGCACAAAATTACACAATGAAGCACTTGCTGTATGCCCACAATTGCATAGAATGACTTGCTTCCCTTGGATTGACCAAAAGGATGATCAATATTGATCAAGAAGGGCACCGAGAGAGGAAAAAGGAACATTCAAAGGCAGTTCAGGATGTCTCCATGCAATAAAGGCATCCTGGCTGACCATGTCTGCTGCCCGGCCATATACTGCTTTAGCTGAACATGACAGGAACTCTCCATTGGCCTTTGAATGGAATGATGATATGGTAGCCCTTCCTTTCAAAGAAAACCTGCATTTTGAGCCTTTCTCTGGTCCCCGATATTACCCATGTTATTGCACCTCCACTTGAGAGACCACCTGGTTTATGTGACCACTTTTTTGCCTTGCCATACGGGTGGTCTTCCAAAACAGGGAATACTACATGGTGTAGATAGAGCCTTGGAGGTCTTTTGACACAAACATGGGCTTCATACTGAAAATGATACATGTGTCAGTTAAACCAATATCGTATCACAATAAAAAACAACCAAACAATTCTGTTTTGTCCATACCAGTCTGTAGTTTGTTAAAAGTTTCTTACTGTACAAGACAAAATCATGTAAATTTATCTTCTGGTTGTCCAAGCTGTGACCGGGCTGTGATCAGTACGAAAAAGCTGAGTCCAAGCTGGAAGCAAGCTGTGATCAGTGCTAAATCCTAAGTCCAAGCTGTGAGCAAGTTGTGAACATTTTCATGGAGCTGTGAACAAGCTGTGACCAGTACCAAAAACTAAACCCAAGCTGTCAGCAAACTGTGACCATTGTTAATGAGCTGTGATCAAGCTGTGACCATTGTAAGGGAGCAGTGAGTAAGCTGTGAACATTCTTACAGAGCTGTGAGCAAGTGGTGAACTCAATTGCTAACAGCTTGCTCACAGCTCCAAAACTATTTAGAGAGGTGTGAGCACTTTGGTAGCCGTTAGCTAACGGTTAGCCAACAGTTAGCTAACGGTTAACACTTTTTTTTTTTACTTGGGTGTACATGCACATATACTCATCAATACTGCCAAGAAGGGCTGACCCTCTCAAGAGTGGGCACTTTTCTCTGGTCGCGAGGGTGCCCACTATAGAGGTTTCACTGTACAGTGGTACCTGCAAGACCACCCCCAGTGCCAGACAAAAGTGGTCACATAGAACAGGTGGTCTTTCATCTCAGATAAATTAACAAAGAAATAAAAGGCCAATTTCTTTTTTTCTTTCTTTCTTTCTGTCCTTCTTTCTTTCTGACCAAGTTGGTCCAGAGTTTTTTTCAGACACTATTTTTCCCAAAACCACCAAACTTGCCATGGTGACTGACATAATCAGCGAAATTGTGCATCTCATTTGGAATAGTCATGTTTAAAATTATGCAAATTTTAGAGGCAACAAACATTTTAAAAGCACCATATCTTCCAAACTATTGAAGATGGACTCAAAATTCCAATGTGCATATATACCTTTGTGACACTTGCCACTATAATGGACAATATAGTTGTAGAATTTCAAATTATCCTAATAAGCGGCATTGAAAAATTAAAAAGTTGAATATCTCCAAAACTATTGCACATAGAGATGCCATTCTAACTTCACTTTATAGTTTTGTGGCAAAGCCACATCCAATGAACCATGAACCAAAGTTGTAAGATTTTAATTTATGCAAATTAGGTGAATATGCAAAATGTAAATCTAAAATTGCTTCAAAACTATTGAAAAGGTCCAATTCCAACTTCAATTTATTGGTTTGTGGCATAGCCCCATCCAATGAACAATAAACCAGAGTTCTTCTAGGCTTATAATTCATGCAAATTAGGCAAATACACAAAATCAAAATGTTGAATAGCTTCAAAACTGTTATAGATAGTAGTTTCATTCAAACTTCACTTTATAAGTTTGGGACATGGCCACATCCCTTAAACCAAGAACCAAAGCTGAGCATTTTAACTTATAAAAATTAGGCTAATACACGAAATTAAGATTATGTTGAACAATGACAAAGTGTAGCATTTCATTATGTACTCATTTTGAAGGCACCCAGACAGATTTGCTGTGAAGCATATCTTCTATTCTAGATTTTTTTTTTTTTTTTTTTTTAGTTGAAATCACCTCTGAGTGGGACAAGAGACTGGTATCTCTTTCATCTAATTAAATGATTATATCGTGCAGTCATATATTATCAAGTATGATAAATGACAGATACAGCTGCTGAAGATACAATACCCTCCCTTTTCCTCATAACTATTTACCCTAATATATATTTGAGTAACTGTAGGCTATCTATAATGCCGTCATTGATAGAGGTAATAATCGATTTGTGTGTTAATGTGTGCGTGTTTTCAGATTACAACCAAGTTGCACTTTGACACCATCTGAGTTGGTAGCCTGAGTAATGCATCAGTCTTACTGGTAAAAAAGACATGAGAAATTAAAAAATGTAGACACTTACAGCCTACTCATTAATAAGAAATCAATTTTTCAAAAAAATGATAAGAATATTTGCTTGACAGCAAATCTGCCTGGGTGCCATATGTTCCATTTTTCATTAAAGGCAAGTTCACAGATTATTACACAAATGAGACACAGGAATATAGAAAAAAAACTATAAATTGAAATTTTTAAAATGGTACTTCTATCAATGATAGCGCTGAAGATATGCAACATTATAATTTGGGTATTCGCCTAATCGAAAAACCAAAATGTCAACCCAGACATTTTGGTTTTTCCAAGAATTTTTTTCTTTCCTTCTTTCTTTTTCTTTCTTCTTTACGACCAAATTTGACAAGAGTTTTTACCTGACCCTACCGTTCTGAAAACCACCAAACTTGCCATGGCAAATGACCTATCAGTGAAATTGAGCACCTGACCTGGAATAGTCATGATGTCTAAAATTATGCAAATGATGGGCGATTAAGATTTTAAAAGCTCCATATCTTCCAAACTATTGCAGATAAACACAAAGTTCTAACTTACACTTGTAGGTTTGAGACAACTGGCAAATCCAATAGCATACAAACAAAATTTGGGGATCTTTTATGTATGCTAAATTCACCGAATTTGTCCACAATCCACATTCAGGCCTTCAACTGCCTGTTGCATGACCTACCGCTTGACCTCTATGGTCCAAGGCAACCATTTTGCATTCATGATTAATTAGCTTGAACCTGTCTCAAAGGTGGCCTTCTATCCATGCATGCTAAGTGTATGGTTTGGAAGGTTTGGGTCTTGTAGCAAATGGAGGGGGGGGGGGACTCTTAACAACTGTGTAATGGGGCTTTCAATAAAATACAGAGAATCTCTTTCTGTTCATGCAAGAACAGATCTGCTCCACGCTGCCATATGTAGCAGGCAGGCTATAGTTCCCACTAGTGCTGCACAGAGCTGTCAGTACAGCATGACTGAGAGTGGTGTCCTAGTTGTTTTTTTTTTTTGCCTGAGGCTATGTCATTCTGCTGAGCTTATCATTCCCAGGGGAATACAGGCTCTGGACTTCTAGGCACAACAAACCTGAGTGTACCCTTTTTTTAAGATAGACTACATACAGTGCTGAGCTGGCCAGACCCATCAAAGTATGGTCTTCAAGTCCTCAATTACTTTTTTCACAATTTGTGAAGTTTGAAACAGTGTCTGGATTTATGTCATCTCAGTGGACACTTTCATTTCTTTATTTTCTTGTAACCAGTGAGATGAAGCTTGTTCTTCACAGCCAATACTGAGACAGTATAGTGCTTGTCTCGGTTCACAGGTACATTTACATGTAGTTTTTTTGTCAGCTTCTGTTAAAATTTGTTTATGAAATAAAGGAAGAAAGACACTTTTGTATTGCATATATACACATCCCCTTGTAACTAAAAATAACTTAAATTATAATATGTGTACACTGTACATGTATATGTGCATGTCTATGCACATATACTCATCCATATTGCCCAGAAGGGATTATCCTCTCTGGAGTGGACACTTTTTCTGGTTCCAATGGCAACTTTTCTCTGGTCCCAAGGGTGCCCACTGTAGAGAGGTTTCACTGTATAAGTAAAAACTGGAATTTTCTTTCTCTCTTTCCTGCTTTTCTTCTTCACGACCAAGTTTGTCTGGAGATTTTGTCAAGCACTATTTTTTTCTGATAACCACCAAACTTGCTATGGTGACTGACCTAACCAGTGAAATTGTGGATCTTATTTGGAATAGTGATGATGTTTAAAAGTATGCAAATTATGGGCAATTAAGATTTTAAAAGCTCCTTATCTTCCAAACTATTACAGATACTCAAAATTTCAATGTGCATATATAGATTTGTGAAATCTACCAAAATAATGGACAGTATAAATTGTAGAGTTTCAAATTATGCTTATAAGGGACTTTGAAACATTTACAAGTTGAATATCTCCAAAGCTTTTATGCATAGACATGCCATTCCAACTTCAATTTATAGGATTGTGGCAAAGCCGCATTCAATGAACCATGGACTAAAGTTATAAAATTTTGATTTATGCAAATTAGGTGAATATGCAAAATTTAAATCTTGAATAGCTTCAAAACTATTATACATAGAGGTGCCATTACAACTTCAATTTATGGGTTTGTGACATAGCTGCATTCAATGAAGCACGATCCAAAATTGTACAGTTTTTTGCAAATAAGATAAATATAAGAAATTCAAATCTTGAATGACTTCAAACCTATTATACATAGAGGTGCCAACTTCAATTAGTAGGTATGTGACATAGCCGATCCAATGAACCATAAACCAAAGTTGAAGGCTTTAAATTTATGCAAATTAGACAAATACACAAAATTTAGACTATGTTGAACAATAGAAAAGTGTAGCATTTCAAACTGTTCTCATTTTCAAGGCACCCAGACAGATTTACTGTGAAGCCAATCTTCTAGTTCTTCTTTCTTCTTTGCCAATGAATTTGTCCCACAACCTCTCTGACAATATGATACATAGAAACTCCAAACTTGTACCTCTGTACAATGAGTATGGTCTTTTTATGCAGAGGAATGAAGATCTTTAAAATTATGCAAATTAGGGGCATTTGAAATTTTGAATCTTGAATAACTTCAAAAGTATAATAGATAGAGATGTCATTCCAATTTCTACTGGAGGGTTATTGACCATTGCGCATCTAATGAATTTGAAACAAAAGTTGTAGCAATTTAAATTATGCTAATAAACAGTATTTGAAATGTTCAATCTTGAATACCTTCAAAACTATAATAGACAGAGATGTTATTCCAACTTCTACTGGGGGGGGGGGTGACCATTGCGAACTTAATGAATTAAAAACAAAAGTTTTAGCAATTCAAATTATGCTAAGTAGCACCATCAAAAATTTTGAATCTTAGATAACTTCAAAGCTATAATAGAAAGAGATGCCATTCCAACTTCTACAGTCTGAATGTTGACTCTGTCTTCAAAAATATAAAAGTTAGACCCACCATTAACTTCCATTTCTATCGTCTATGACTGTGTGGCTGGTTGATCCAGTTAAATGAAGCGAAATGAAGCAAATTCAGTTTTTGGTTGTATGTATACATACATTGGATCTGAATTAGAGCTGAGACTGGGAATTCCTAGTCTCAGATTGGGGCAAGGCAGTTGCCAGCAAGACACCGGGCATGTTGGAGAAAGTGGAACCATAGTGGCATAGAGTAGGGGCGAAAGATGTAGAGTGGCTTTGAGTAATATGTTGTCTACCCCAGCTGTGACAGAGCTCTATCAATTTTTTATATGTTGTCAATTAGTATGTGTAACTTCTATATGCACACTGACAGGTTGTGCCTGCATCACATACACCAGACAGGCTTGCACACAAGCTTGGTTGGGCTGTGTAAGACATACTTATTCGATTACACAGAGGTTTATGTGGTAAAATTGAACTTGAGTTGAGTTAGAGTACTTTGAGGCATTTTGACAAAGTATTTTCCATCACCCAAGAGATAAGTTGGGTGCATTGAAGCATGGAGCTACAATAATGATGATAGTTCCATGATTGAAGTAAGACTTGGGGCTTGTTACACTGTGGTTGCTTTGTGTCAAATGTGGCTTTCCAACATTGTTCCTGAAAACCAGTTGATTATGCTCGCTAGTTGTATCTGTTATACACTGTAGCACTGAAGTACCCATTGTACATTTTCGGAACATTGTTGTATCGATCATACACTTTGTATTGAAGTGCCCATTGTACACTGTCGTAACATTGTCGTACAAATCACACGCTGTTGTACTTGAAGTGCCCATTGGCTTTGAAGACCCATACACTGATTTGCTATGCAGCAAATCATCTTTTCTAGCAATACTTGCTATTTTTAATTTGTCCACTGTGACGTTTTGTTTCGATATACTTGCTCATTGTCAGATAATTTTGCTGATCAGTTCATTTGCACACGTAACTGACTCAGTATTCTTAGGCTGTTGATCGCTTAACTTAAATGCATATGTGCCGATAGAAACTACTTGGAGCAGGGCTACATTGCATGGCCCAAAACTAAGACTTATCACAACGAACATACCATCATATTGGGGTTTTGAATAGGTTCAGTGCCGTATCCAGGATTGTTCAAAGGGATAGTATCTGCAACGAACGCGAAGCCCTGCTTGGGACAGGCATGCTCCTCTGAAAATTTTATGACAAAAGCATGTAAAATAGTGCGTTCAGGAGGCAGGAAAGTCTGTTTTAAAATGACAATATTTTATTATATACTTACATCTTCAGTTCATAACAGTTTTACATTACCTTCATTTAATTTGTTTACCTTTCCCACGTAACCTACAGAGATCTATGAACAGAGGCCTCATAGGGCCAAATCAACAATACAAAAACCGGTTCACATACAGTGTGACGAGACTTCATTTATCCTTTAAACTATTCCCGTAAAACAAGATTTAATATACACATGGCCTTGACTACATGCCGATTGCCGCCTTTCTTGTTATTTCAAGTTTACCTTCCAAAACCGGAACGTAACTAACTTTAATAGCACTGACACAGTTTACAAAATTAGTTAAAATTAAATTTTATTACCCAAGAGCCAGAAACAGAATATATGAAAAAAGAAGAGAATGAAACTGGAAATTTATGATACATAAAAAAGCAGCTCGCAAAGCCCACCCACTCCGGCTACGCCACCTATGGCACATAATGCGTCTTCCATGTATGCAGTATATCGTGTCAAGCGGATGTTTACAAACATGTTTAGAGAGCTGACCTAACGGTCAAACATGAGCGGCAATGCGAGCAGGGCTACTATTTTCGTTTGATATGATGATTGGGGAGGGGGGAGGCGGAGTAACTGAATTATAACTGGTATAGCGCCAAGCTGACCTCCATTTGGTTAAAATTAAGTTAGATTGTTTTTCAGTTACCTCTCGTTCCATATGAATTATCTATAGGTCATCTTGCATTAATTGTGAATTACACTTTGTTAAATTGAACATTGACCTTTTCGTTCACACGAAAAAAGTTGTTTTGCTTCGAAATGCATTTCGTAGGACAAAAACACACACCAATGTTATTGTAGTCATTTTGTCACGTTTTGTGTATAGTTCTTTGCAAAGCACATGGGCCACATTGTGCTGTCTCAAAGTTATTTACATTTTGATTTGAAAAGAAATGAAAGGCACCAGCATCAACAATCGTTAAGAACATCTGAGGCCACATTTAGGATGACACAGAAATAGCCAACCGGTCTACCGTTTACCAACTTCACAATGCCCACTCAAATCACATTTTGAATGACCAAGTTACTAATTTAAGCCCGTTCATTCCACTTCTAAGCAAAGTACTGCTTTTTTGAGGAAAAAAAACTGTATAGATTTGTCATTATTAAAGAACCAAGCAATGTTGTGAGCAAAAGTTCTTGTGCATGTATCTTTTTTAATAATAATGACTGACTAATGCAACGAATGATGACCCAACGAAGCCACGTGCCACTGTTGACAAACAACTTATTCTTATTGGGAATTCCCATGCTACGTCATATGTATTCTTGGTTTCTTTTTCTATTAATAGAATTGATGCTTCGCGCATCCTTGCGCGAATTTTCATAGTCAAACTCGAATATTTCATCCCTTTATTGGCATAAAATTATTACAGATAATAATTTTAAATCAATCATTGATCAGATAACATATTGAAATAAACAGATAAATATGAATAGGCTATTCGTTGAATACCCGGTAACTATTTTTTGTGCGCAGTGTTATTTCTTCAGAAATGTGTACCGGTCAAGTCCAATCCTGGGAAACCCTTGCGGAAAGACTTATGCAGACCACGCAATGTCCGTCGTTGAACGACTGACCACGGTCTAGTTTCATACGTGGAGACTTCAGACATGGATTTTGGATCACCATATGTCTACAACTATGATCAGTCAGACGAAGAGTGTATTTCGGATGATGAATTTGATGAGGGCATGACTCTGAGGTAGGTTAAAAATGAAAGTAAGAATAATAATATCTGCTTGTTGTGGGCGCTGACTGCGTGTCGCAGCGCTTGCCTGGGAGGGATGGGTAATGAAGTGCAAGCCCGGGCTGTAGCGCAGCAATATTGGAGCTCCAGCCTGGGGTCCAGGACCCAGTTGAATCGCCAGGAATCATAAAAGAAAACAATGTAAAATTGAACTGTGACCCAATGACAGTCATCGATTTTTCTTTCTCAACCACTAGACTTGCGTATTGTCTATTGACTATTGACAGTATTGTTTTGATATTTGGAAGATGTAGACCTAGCCACCGTTGGGTTAATTAGGTACTTACTACTTGAAAAATAAACCTGAAATTGAATCAGATTTGTACTATACTAGACTAGAGTATTCTAATTTTTATGCATCATTGCATGTCATATGGCAAGTGGTGAAAGCCGCCACTTCACAATTACACGGTATTGACGCCACGGTTTTACATGCAGACACTTGCTTTGATAATTTTCTGTCAATTCTGACATGCCACATGTAGATGTGGGTTAATCTACAGAGTACACAAAGAAAACAGAAGTGGTCAACAGGTATTGATGCTATTGATAAATTTAAGGTATGTATAATGTAAAGAAGAGGCAGATGAGACAGTGGATCATTGGCTGTTGTGATGTGATGCATAAAGAGAGATAAGTCATAAGAGAAGAATTTTTCAGAAAGTGGCACAGGGAATTAAGACTATAATAACAAGGGTCTGGAAGAGGTTCAGTGTTTAGAAGAAGAGGAGCGTGTAGCATGGGTTTTAGGTTTGAAGCCAATGAAGGGTGGCTTTCTGGGAGACAGGGCCAGGAAAGGTACATGTACTTAAAAGTTAAAGTGTACAGGACTACCTAGTAGGGTGCTGGGAGAAAAGAAATGAATTGACAAGGTTAGATAGCAACAAGGTAATTTAGAATTTTCAGAGTGTAGGGAGGAAAGGGAATGGTGGTAGCCCTTATTAGGGGTCACCCATGGGAAATGCCTGAGCCTTAGAGGCGGATATAGGATGTATGAGGAAAAGTTTGTTTGTTTGTTTGGGGTGGGTGGGTGGGGTTGGGTGGGGGTGGACTACAAGCGATGAGTGTAGGGGGATATATCCAGGACTAGGGGCCCACCACAGCTGTAAGAAATTGTGTGGTGGACCCTTTGCTTTGGCTCTGGTCCTAGAAAACATGGCAACATGAGCTGATTAGGATAACCATGGTTTCCTCCACCTCATGTACTTTTCTTTTTTTTTTCTCTCCTAGGCCACCTGTGTCACACAGGACCGTGGCATAGAAGCAGAGAGCCACAACAATATATTACTGCCACATAAATGATTGAAAATTGGCCTAAAATATTTGTATGCACATTTATTGATTTATATATACATTCAGTATAATGTGCCTTATTTGGCCGGCCCTAATTTATAGCAGGAGCTTCTTTAGAATCCACCACCGATTTCCTGACAAAATAAGGCGCTAATAAAGAAAATCACTGAAGTTTCGTGGCAAGTGAACAATAGCAGTGATGGATTCTGAAGAAGGGTCTTTTAGCATTACAAGTATAGGGACAAAAAGGTACTTCATACCCCCATGAAGAAGCATCCTGGACCCAGGATGAGATGGCCTCCTGATCACAACATCATTGTGTGGAGCATGCCAGCCCATGCCTGGAACAGGGTTTCCATCTGTAAAGACTGCTGTGGACAGATGGCTGTTCAGCAAGTGGAGAAAAAGCTTCTTATTTTTCAATAAAATTTTACAAGAGCTGTTCATTTTTGTAAATGTATATATCAGAAATGAACCTCCCGAATTGGGAACTCCGGATCTGTAGCACTTTGTCGCATTCAACTTGGTTGCCAATCAATTCTGTCGCAGTGTCATACCGTAGCAACTTCATTTAGTCACTAAGATAACTAGTCACTTGGTCACCTAGTCGCTCTATCACTTCGTTGTGTTACCACTTTGTCGATACCTTTGGTCGCAATCAGCAACAAAATTACCATCATCCGTTTTGTCGCGTAACATTAGGAACATCTTGTTTATCGGGAATGAGAATGAAACCGACCATGCTGACCCACTCATGTATTGGAGCTCTGGGGCATGGTGATGATCTGGAAACTTGCCACCACCCATAAGATGTAACCTCTAATGACAGGATCTGTTTTCGCACCTCCAAATCTGCCTGATCATACTAATGTCCTTTCTACCAACAAACGTGTACGAAAAACCATCACAAGCCAATTTATTGGCACCTTGTATACTTTATATATTTTCATAGGGGGCCTGTATCAATTGAGGCACCTGCCAAGTTCAGATGTTGCAGGCAGTAGAAGAAGCGTGTGAATGGAACTTTTTAACCTGGGATTTTTTATATATGTTTGTGCACAGTGGTCCCTGTCTTGAGAGACTGACAGCCCCTATGGCAAATCAAAATGTGGTCTCTCAAAGTAGGTGGTCTTTCATTAAAGGTATAATAACATGGAAAAGATAGCACAATATTCTGAGAGAGCAGTCTTAAAAAGATATGCGATCTCTCATTGGAGGGGTCTCTCAAGATAAGTACCACTGTATATAAAATAATCAAAGAAGACAAAAAGCACTCAAGAATAATTTTTATTGCATAAGCAACAAGAAGAGGAAAACATTTCAGCCAGAAATTATTATTAATGAATCGCTCAAATAGGTTGTCAAGAATGCCGACTGTCACTTGCAACATGACACCACAACAAAGGTGACTGCAACCCGGTATGTTTGAGACAAATTGCACAGAGAACCTAATTGCATATCGACGAGGTGACAAAAAGACAAACTTGACAAATAATCAGATTACAGTGAGGCGAACTTGAATGCGACAAAGTGACGTTCACCTGTAAACTCCTGGTCTGAGCAAAAAGAATGAATGTTCTCTACATGTGCCATAATGTGCTAGCACATATGGCATATGTAGAAAAAAACCCATTCTCTTCATTTCACCCATATATTGCATAATTTGGGAACCTTTGAATGAATAAAAATGTGCTCACACCTATTTTTGGTGAAATGTTTCAGCAGGACCAAAAAAAAAAAAAAAAAAAAAAAAAAACTTCTCTGCCTCATCACTTTTGTACCCAGATAAGAATTTTTCTTATTTGGTCTTATCCCTTTGAAGTACCCAGAGCACTTAGGAAGTTTAATGTAAGTGACTCACGAAAAGCTGAAATAATATAGCCTGGCTA
Organism: Hermodice carunculata; assembly: GCA_964020975.1. Lineage (NCBI taxonomy): Eukaryota > Metazoa > Annelida > Polychaeta > Eunicida > Amphinomidae > Hermodice > Hermodice carunculata. The sequence goes on along the minus strand of OZ026614.1, from coordinate 72,715,377 downwards.
GGACAATTGAACATTGAAACTAACGAGGCCAAGGCATTAAATTTTCAGCAGTTTGTATTATTTGAGTTAATTGTAATGCCCTAGCCCTATGCCAACAGAGCATAGGACCATGCTTGTCTGCTTTTTTAGTCTTAGTGACAAAAGTATGTAAAAAGTAATATAGCTAACTAATTCTTGAAAAGTCAGCCATGTTGATGCCAGAATTATAATTTTCAGCTGACATTTACGCAAAATAGTAAAAAATATGAATAGATCTTGATTTTGTAGAATGTTTTTATCAACAGTGTATATATATATATATATATACCATGTGTACCTATTGTTTTCCTCTTTCTGAAATAGTGATTCTGAGGAGTCTGAGGAAGAGGTCAACAGTGGAAATAGAACAGGAGCAACTCACAGTAAGTACTGTTGACACAATTTTTCACTTGAAAGTCAAGGTCATCTGCCCATAGAGAACATTTTGTAAAAAGTGTTTTTTAGCAGACTTGGAAAGAAGAAAAAAAGTGATGATGGTCTCATAAACAGAAATGGCAGATCAGCCAGAATGAAAATAAGAGCAGTATTTGCTAAAAACAGTAGATGTTTTTTAAAGGTCATGTCGATGTGTATTGCATGCTCTGTAATTAAGTAGGGCGATGCACAGTGATGCTAAGATTGTCTGTAGAATCAGACATCTTCTGACCGCTTCAGGGTACGTGGCCACCTGACAGGTTGCCAGCCATTTTTTATTACTCAATGTTGCCTCAAGCAGGTAGATGTTTATTTAATGGACCCAAACCACTTGTCTTTCACAGGGTTCATGGTATCAATAGAGATATTTGTGCTTTGTTGAGTTAATTGACTGATTTGGTGACTCCATTTTGTTTTGTTGTTAGATATAATGTGCTTCTTGGAAAACATGTCGCATCAATGAGCTCATGATGGCTGTCAGTGCTTTTCCAAGTATTCCATTTGTCCGATGTTTAGTGGAAGTTCACTGTGAATATAGAACTGTATCATGGTTTGGAGTGGAGGAACGACAGAGATAGCTGTCCCAATAATCAATAATAATGCCATGATTGGATCTTATGCCTTTTGAGTCATAATTTGAACCTGAAACTAATCACTGAACTGTAGGTATCTTAAAAAAAAAGAACTGGTTATTTCTGGTATGGTTTGCTGTGCATGTAGGTGATTTGTGTAGGCCTACCTGTGTATGTGCATTATATAGATGTAAAAGATCCACAGCAAATAAGGAATATATAATGACAAATAAATTTATGCATCATGCCAGGTCTATTTTTCGTTTTTTTTTTTTCTCACTCAGCTGACTTGTCACTCAGCTGGTCTAATAGGATGGTTAGTTGTGTGTTATCCATCCACAATTCACATTTTCTACTACTTCTCAGAAACCATCAGCCAGATTCACCTGTTCACTTCAAACATGGGGATAATGTTTCTCTAGTGGGTCTCTATACCAAATTTGTTCAAATGGCCATGCACGATTGATTGTTGTCTTTTAAATTAGATTATTTCGTTAATTTTTTGGCAAAACAGTAAAAAACCTTCTTCTAAACCACCAAGCCAATTGCTTTGAAATTGCACACGGACACTTCTGGGGACTTATTGACCTTAATCTGGCCAACAGTGGCACTGTTTGTTTGTTTTTTTTCTATTTCTTACAAATTTTTGTGTGGTTTCCCTATTTTTGACTTCTCAAAGAGCCTCACCCAGATTGTTCTGAAACTTGTTGGAAATGTAGCTTGTGCAGGGACCACTTTGACCATTAGCCAAATGCTAATGTTCCTTGAATTTGGCAAAAGAAATGAGAAAATTGCTGAAATATTTTTAAAGGAATTGTTAAACTTTTAAGGACCAAGACCAAATTTGTGTAAATCATGCCTGTGTTTCCAATTTTGGCTACAGATTTAAGTCTAGATATGTTTCTGTTTGTGTGAGGGATAAACAAAGTTCTTAACTAGGTGAAGATACTCTGGATCCCTGATTTTTAACAAATTTTTCAATTTATGAACCTGTTGGTGAATGCATGTATTCCTATTAATTACTGTTTAAGTCAATGGGGGTTGCAATGGAAAGTCAAATTTTTTACTTCTCCAAAACCATCAACCAGATTCATTTCAAACTTGGTGGAGGTGTACCTTGGGTTTGTTTCTATCAAGTTTGTTCAAATAGTCATGGATGCAGCAATTTTGGTTTGGACTGGAGGTGTTTTTCTCTGGTATTACATAGAATATTCTATAATTTTTTATTTGGGTTACCGTTAGCATGCATTTAAAGTTCAGTGTCAAATCTGTATTGTTTTTATGACAGAAGTGGTGTATTGAAATTGAAACACATCACTTTACTTTAAATTGTTCTGAAGCTTGATGGAAGTGTACCTTATGGGAGGATTAATCAAATTTGTTCACTAGGTGGTGACATTGTGGATCCCTGATTTTAATAAATTTTTCAGTTTGGGCTCTTGCCAGTTAATGCATGTATTCCTATTGGTCATTACCATGCAAGTCAATGGGGATTGCAATGGAAAATCCAAGTTTTACTTCCTGTCCAAGAGCCTCATTCCCTAGACTAGAGTGACTTGGCAGTTATTATGGGTTGAATGTGAAAGTCAGCTGAGGATGTCCAGGTTGTTCACACAGCCGTCTTGTTAAATTTTAAAATTTCTTTTGGCAAAATCTTCCCCGATGCCACAAAGCCAATTGCTTCAAAATTGCATGGGGACCCTTCTGGGGATCCCTAGACCTTAATTTGTTCAACAGGTGACACTGCAACTTTTTTCTTTTTTTTTCTTTTCTTTTTTTTAATTTTTATGTAATTTTTTGTGTGTGTTTTCCCTATTTTCATGTACTTCTCACTGAATTTTAACAAATTTGTCACCTCGGGTACCTGTCAGTGAATGCATGCATTCCTGCTGATTTATTACTGTGAAAGTCGACTGGGAATTGCAATGGGAAGTCACAATATTCCACTTGTCCAAAACTGTCAAGCAGATTCACTTAAATTTGGTTAGGATGTACCTTGAGCAGGTAAGTTTGTTCAAATGGCCATGTTCCAGTGATTTTGTTATACTTTAATAAAATTTCTGTTCACTTTTTTGGAAAAATCTTTAAAAAATATTCCCCAAAACCGCTTAGTCAAGTGCTTCAAAATTACATAGGGACACTTCTGGGGACCCTGAAACCTAAATTTGTGCAACAGGTGGCACTTTGATTGTATTCTATTTTTTTTACAAATATTTTGTGTGTTGTCTCTTTTTTCTACTTGTTAAACTTGATGGGAATGTAGCTTGTTGGACGGTTTAAAAACAAACTTGTTCATGATGTGGCGATACTCTGGGTTGCTGATTTTTAGCTCAGCTGACCTGTCAGTCAGCTGAGCTTTTGTGAGGGTCTGTCATCCGTCGTCCGTCCGTTTTTTTTTGCATTTGATACTCTATAACAGTGATTCAATCACTTGACTTATTAATGACATAATGTTCCAGATTCATAGATATCACCAAAAAAAAAAACGATATAGGCCTACTTTCTACTTTTGTTAAAAACTCAGCTGATGAACTAGTCAGAAGAACCAAAATAGTCATAGGCCTACCAATTCTCATTTATTTTTTTCAGAAGTAATAAAATTTGGATTTTGAGTGGTTGGGCCTATACATATTGGAAACACTATAGTCTGTATCTAATGAAGAATATTTCAAAGGTTGAGGACCGGTTTAAAACCACCAGTTGCCTTTTGTGGGTGACTGTCTGTCTCAAATATAAATGAATATGAGTCATGTTTTTCTACATGAGTGTATCATATTAGAGACGTCCTTTGTCCGTCCACAATTCACATTTTCGACTTTTTCTCCAAAAACTTCAGCCAATTCACTTCAAACTTGGTGGGGATATGACTTGGGTGGGTCTCTACTAAGTTTGTTCAAATGGTCCACTCCATTGACTTTTTGATTTTTTAATGAATTTTTTTGTTCTTTTGTGGGGCAAATCTTAAAAAATCTTCTTCTCCGAAACTGCTCACCCAATTGCTTTGATATCCCACAGGGACACTCCTGGGGACTCGTAGTTCTTAATTTGTTCACCAGGTGGCTCTGCGATTTTTTCCTATTTTTTATGATATTTTGTGTGTTTTTGCCATTTTCAACTTCTTTAACAGTCACTCAGATTTAGCTGAAACCTATTATGTCTCTCGGTGCAACGGCGGGACATATTGTTTTTGTGTCCGTTTCTTCTGCTTCTTCTTGTTCTTCTTCAACACATTGTTGTGTGCGTTGCGGACGCGATAACTCGAGAAAGATTTGACTTGGGAAGTTGAAATTTTTTGTTGAGATGTTCCTATATAAAACCTTGCTTGAGATTGCAGATGGGTGACCTTGACGTATTTTTTAAGGTCACATGGGCATGTCATGTTAAATTGATGCGGACGCAATAACTGCAAGGATTTGACTTAAGATCTTGAAATTTTGCATGATTATGTACCAAATTATGAACTAGGTGGGGATTGTAGATGGGTGACCTTGACCTATATTCAAGGTCACATGGCCACTTTCAAAAATCATTGCAGATGTACTCGGGAAAGATTTGACTTAAAGAGGTTGATATTTTGTGTGGTTATGTTTCTATGTAAGATTTTTGCAAGACTTTGCTTGTAGCTGCAGATGTATGACCTTGACCTATTTTTCAAGGTCACATGGGCATGTAAAATTGACGCGGATGCAATTATTCCACAAGGATTTGACTTAAGAGGTTGAAACTTTGCATGATTATGAACCATAATATGAACTAGGTTGGGATTGTAGATGGGTGACCTTGACCTATTTTCAAGGTCATGTGGCCACTTTTTAAAAATCATTGCAGATGCACTCGAGAAAGATTTGACTTAAAGAGGTTGATATTTTGTGTGATTATGTTTCTATGTAGACTTTTGTAAGACCTTGCACGTAACTGCAGATGTACGACCTTGACGTATTTTTCAAGGTCACGTGGGCATTTTGTCGAAAATCAATGTGGACGTGGGTAACTCAAGGAAGATTTGACTTGGGAAGTTGAAATTTTATGTGAAGATGTTCCTTTATATGATCTTGCTTGGGATTGCAGATGGGTGACCTTGACATTTTTTCAAGGTCATGTGGGCATGTCATCTCAAATTGACACGCATGTAACAACTCTGCAAGGATTTGACATAGGAGGTTGGAATTTTGTTTGTTTATGTTCCATAATACCAACTAGGTTGGGATTGTAGATGGGTGACCTTGATGTATTTTCAAGGTCACATGGCCACTTTTTAAAAATCATTGCAGATGCACTAGAGAAAGATTTGTCTTAAAGAGGTTGACATTTTGTGTGATTATGTTTCTATGTAAGACTTTTGTAAAACCTTGCTTGTAACTGCAAATGTATGACCTTGACATATTTTCAAGGTCACTTGGGCATTTCGTCAAAAATGAACCTTTTGAAATGTCACCGAAGAGTGTACCTTCACCATATCTATGGATCATTGGAATCGGTACGCCTATATATAAAAATAAGGGTGACAATAGTAAGGGCGCACGGGGAGACATTTGATTTTCTGTTGGAAAATCAGCCTGTTCTAGTTGTAAATTTTTCCTTGTAGAAGGGTCAAACAAGTTTGTTCACTAGGTAGCACTGCTGTGGATTCCTGATTTTTAACAATTTTTTCAATTCAGGTACTTGTCAGTCAATGCAGCTTTCCTATTGATTTCTATGTAAGTCAATGGATATTCTAATCCTAATTCACATTTCTGACTTCTCCAAAACCATCATCCAGATTGACTTCAAACATTGTGGCAATGTACCTTGGGTGGGTTTCTACCAGTTTTGTTCAAATGGTCACAGTCCAGTGATTTTTGGATTTGAAATTAATTTTTTTGTTCATTTTTGGGGGAAAATCTTAAAAAATCTTCTCCAGAACCACTTGGCCAATTACTTTGAAATTGTATAGGGACACTTCTTGGGGACCCCCAGACCTTAATTTGTTCAACAGGTGGCGCTGCAATTTTTTCTATTTTGTTTATGAATTTTTGTGCGTTTTTGCTATTTTCGACTTCTCCAAAACCATCTCTCAGATTGTGCTGAAACTTGGTGGATATGATCTTTGTGAAAAGGTCACACAATTGTTTACTAGGTGGCATTGCTATGGATTCCTGGTTTTTAACGAATTTTTCCATTCGGGTACTTGTTGGTCAGTGCATACATTCCTTTTGTTGACTATGTAAGTCAATGGGAATTGCAATGGTAATTCACATTTTTGACCTCATGTTCAGAACCGTCAGCCAGATTCACTTCAAACTTTGTGGGGGATGTGTCTTGGGTGAGTCTGTACCAAATTTATTCAAATGGTCGTGGTCCAGTGATTTTTGGACTTTAAATGAATTATTTTGTTCATTTTGGGGAGAAATCTTAAAAAATCTTCTACGAAACTGCTTGTTGAATTATTTTGAAATTGTATATGAACATTTCTAGGGACCCCCAGACCTCAATTTTTTCAACAGGTGGCGCTGTGATTTTTTCTATTTTTTTATGAATTTTTGTGCGTTTTTGCTATTTTCGACTTTTCCTCCAAAACCATCTCTCAGATTGTGCTGAAACTTGGTCTATATGTTCTTTGTGGAAGGGTCACATAATGTTGTTCACCAGGTGGCGTTGCTGTGGATCCCTGATTTTTAAAGAATTTTTCAGGTGGGGTACTTGTTGGTCAGTGCATACTTTCCTATTGTTTACTTTGTAAGTCAATGGGAATTGCAATGGTAATTCACATTTTTGACCTCATTCCCAGAACCGTTAACCTGATTCACTTCAAACGTGGTGGGGATGTGTCTTGGGTGGGTCTCTATCAAATTTATACAAATGGTCGTGGGCCAGTGAGTTTTGGATTTTTGATGAATTGTTTTGTTCATTTTTTGGGGGAAATCTTAAAAAATCTTCTTCTCCGAAACAGCTTGGCCAATTACTTTGAAATTGAATAAGGACACTTCTGGGGACCCCCAGACCTTAAGTTGGTCAACATGTGGTGCCTCGATTTTTTTTCTTTTTTTTTTATGAATTTTTGTGCGTTTTTTATTTTTTCGACTTTTTCTCCAAAACCATCTCTCAGATTGTGCTGAAACTTGGTCTATATGTTCTTTGTGGAAGGGTCACACAATGTTGTTCACCAGGTGGTGTTGCTGTGGATCCCTGACTCTTAACAAATTTTTCAATTCGAGTACTTGTTGGTCAATGCATACTTTCCTATTGTTTACTATGTAAGTCAATGGAAATTGCAATGGTAGTTTACATTTTTGACTTCATCTAAAAACTGGTAGCCAGATTTACTTCAAACTTTGTGGGGATGTGTCTCGCAGGGGTCTCTACCAAATTTATTCAAATGGTCACGGTCCAGTGATTTTTTTTTTTTTTTTTTTTTTAAGGAATTTTCTTGTTGATTTTACATGCCTATTGATTACCATGCAAGTCAATGGGGATTGCAAAGTCATTAGAGTTTGCAATGCTAATTGACAATTTTTTACTTCTGCGAAACGATCCACTAGATTCACTTCAAACTTGGTGGGGTTGTTCCTTGGGTGGGTATCTACCAAGTCTGTTCAAGTGGTCGCAGTCCAATGATTTTTGTATTTTTTGTGATTTTTTTTTTGTTCATCTTTTGGCCAAATCTTCAAAAGTCTTTATCCTTGTATATACTCAGCCAATTGCTTTGAAATTGCATAGGGACACTTCTTGGTATGAGGATGATACATGTACAGTAGGTGAGTGACCTTGACCTCATTTCCAAGGTCACAGCCTCAGGGTAAGTGCATGAAATTCGCTGTTTATATGGTAACTTAAGAACTATTAAGGGTAGGACATTCATATTGCACATGCTAGTTGTCCTTAATAAGGGCCAGACTTAGACAGTAGATGAGTGACCGCGACCTCATTCCCAAAGTCATAGGGCCACTTGCTCAAATTTTACTGTTCATCTGACAAGTTGAGAGCTATTTGAACTTGGACCTTGATGTTGAACCTGATGGTTGTCCTGAGCAAAGGCCAAACTTAGACAGTACATGGGTGACCTTAACCTCATTCCCAAGGTAGCTGGGACGCAGACACTTACATGAATTTTACTTTTTACTTTGTAACTTGAGAACTGTGGAAGGTAGGACTTTGATGTTGAACCTGTTAGTGGTCCTCTATTTAGGAAAGATTGAGATTACATTAGTGACCTTAACCTCATTCTCAAGGTCACAGGGCCACCAACATGGATTTTACTGATCGTATGATAACCTGAGAACTATTTGTACTGTGACATTGATCTTGCACATGGGGATGGCCCTCTATGAAAGTTAGATTCAGAATAGGTCAGTGACCTTGACCTCATTTCCAAGGTCATAGGGCAACTTAGTCGGTGACCTTGACCTCATTTCCAAGGTCATAGAGCAACTTAGTCAGCTGAGCACAGGATTGTCACAGTCCTCTTGTTAACAAATTATTTGGGTACTGCCTGTCATGCATTGATTCCTATTGATTACTCTGTAAGTCAATGGGATTGCTATGGAAATTTAAAGTCTGTGCATATGAGAGCAGCTGAGCACAGGGAGGTCACAGTGCTTATAATTAATCTTAGCACTATTAGTTTTAAGAGAAGAAACATAAAGCATTGTAATTCATGCAGTGTGTGTGTGTGTCCATATTTTGAAGATGATGGCAGAAAACGTGGGAGATGGGGATATTTTGGCAAACTTTCATCTCGCTTCTTCAGTCATCAGACCCCTTCGAAATCAGAGGAAACTACTCCACCTCCATCATCAGCCCCTGGTCATCACAAGAAGCTGGCAGCTACAGGCCCTGTCTCTCAAAAATTGAGGAAGAGGAAAAAACATCACTGGAGAACATCATCTTTGTGTACAGGTGGGAAAATGTAACAAGAATGGACATGAGGTCCCAGGAGTCTTGTAAAATAGATTACAGGCATTGGTGATAATGGAAGTGCTGGGGGACATTGAACTTTTTTGGAAAGTTGTGTGTTTGTATGTAGTATTTGTGGCTATTTGTAGTTTTAGGTAGGTCCTTTGCCCACAGAGGGCACTTTGGAATTTTTGTTTCTGTTGACTCCCAGTGGATGGGATTGGATAATAAAGAACTTTGAACTTTTGTACTTCAATTGAATGTTGCACCATTGCAGTGGGCTTCAGTTTCAAGACCAGGTCTTCTTAGATTTTGTGTAAATATTAATGAGAATGAAAGATGGGGCACTGAAGGTCTAAGTATCCAGAACTATGCTGATGTGCATAGCATGCAGACTCCTAATTCTGTGTTCCTGTTATTTAGAGCTAAATGTGATTTGTTATATTTCCTTGTTATTTTAAGGACATATTCTGGATCAATATGCATGGCCTGGATATGAAACAGGCTGCAACCACAGAGGACACTTGTGTGGAAAACAGTTGTCAGTTGTTCACCACTTGAAGTTAAACTCTTTCAGTGCCAACTGTGACTTTAAGTTGAACAACTTAAAATGAAGTGCTCTGAATTATAATGAAAATGCTAGATTCATGTTCCTTGTGAAAAGACCTTTTGGCCAAGTAGCAGCATGCCTGCAATTATGTAGAATATAATAGTCCAGGTCAACAGCTTTCCTCAGCATGCTTTGGGTGCAATGTGCCCAAAACATGCCAAGGAAAGTTGTTGGCTCAGTCCAAAATGTGGCTCTGAAAGAGTTAAAACACAAGTGAAATCAAATGGCAAATTTTAATGAATGGTAAAGTGGGGGTGGGGGGGGGGGAGTAGTGAATAAAAAACATTTTAATGACATTTGTGAAAATATTTTGCTGTTTGTAGATGTTACCCAGCAGCAAAAGCAGGAAATTACTGGTAGAAAGTGGCGCCGAGCTGACACAAATGTGGTGTCTGTCAAGTTTGATCACCTCATATCACCCAATAATATGCACACCGGGGACGCAGTATACTGTGCCGGGTGCAAGGCTATTCTGTCCCACCTCAGTAAACTTGGTGGCCAGGGGGAAGAAAAGGTAGGTATCTACTCTTTTTAAATAAAAAACAAAAAAAACCCCATCAGCTTACATTGTTCACAGTTAAGTCAGTTTCGTACTTTTTCCACTTTGGAAAACCAAATGTGTGTATATTTAAGAAAAATTGTTTGCAGGGCCTTAAAGGGTATCAATTTAATGATATTAATTCTGAAAAAGAAACTTGTCTGTCCTACAATACAAGTTTTGATCCTACCTCATGCATTGTCTTATATATACATGTAGCGTATCATTTACTTTCATATGCATTTAATTTCCCACATTGATCCCAAAAGAGAATTTCCCTATTTCTATTTTTGGTTATTGACCCTGAGTTATATTTAACTTTCCTACACGCATGGCAAGAAAAATACACAATCAAGCGTTTCTAAATAGACCTCCTCATGAAAAAAGTCAGGAATATTTATGTCTTGGGGAAATTTGTTACCATACAATATCCATGCATAAGGCTTCCGCAACAGTCAATTGTAAAGATCACAAAGTACCTTCCACCACACTAGAACTTTATCCTTAAAGCGCTGATTCAAAGAAGTCAGAAATATTTATATCTTGGGGAAATTTGTTACCATACAATATCCATGCAGTAGGTTTCTGCACCAGTCAACTGTAAAGATCACAAAGTACCTTCCACCACACTGGAACTTAAACCTTAAAGCACTGATTCAAGATTGAGTCAACTGCTTTCCTTGGGACACTTTGTGTGCAAAGTGTCCCAAGGAAAGCGGTTAACAAAGACTACTTTTTGCTGTAGACTAGGCTGGCTGGCACAGTAAAACCTGTTTTGAGAGACCACCCCTGGGGCAGGCCAAAAAGTTGTCACATAAGACAGGTTGTCTCTGTATAGAGGTACAATAACATGGGCAAGATGGCAAAAGGGACAAGGTAAACATGGTCTGAAAATGCAGGTGGCATTTCCTCACAGTGGTCTCTCAAAACAGGTTTCACTGTATTTGAATGAAAGGTATATTCATGAGAAATTTGAATCTTTAAACCATTATATGTTTAACGGCGATGAGAAAACAACTATAGCAGGGATTAGCACTTTAAGGGTTAAAATGGTTCTTTCCCCTTTTATATGAGCTAAAACCATGTTAGCACAAGACAATTGGAATTTATCAGATACCTACCAATGACTGTGAAATTTATAAGTAACTCAACTGCCCAACAACTGATGAATGTCTGTGATCTTAGGAAAGTTGCCAATGGTATCCGTTGAGTAGTTTACACATGTTCCTTTACCTGTGCATAGAGGACAAACTTTGCATGATGACTTTTTTGTTGTTGTTGTCCTTCTTGACAGTTGTGGGTATGTGAATATTGTGGTGAACACAACAAAGTTGATCTGATGGATGAAGAAATTCCCAAACAGCACGATGTCACGTACATGTTGCAGCCAGCACCCTCGACTACAGCCAGTGGAAAATCAGGAACCGACGAGTCTTTGGTCATCTTTTGTATGGACGTATCTGGAAGCATGTGTGTCACAACAGAGGTATGTAACCCCAATACATTAAGCCTTAAACCTCTCCTGCTGTAAAAAGGTCCCAGATATATTCCCTGCAGAACAGGCCAAGTTCCAAGTATTCACCACTCCACTAAGTGAATTATGGAAAGAAATGGAGAGCTTAGTCAGCTTGATTGAAATGGTTGCATGGAGGCATGATGTCTTAGATCAACAGCATTCACGGACATGGGATGGGTGATTAATTTTGCTGTGGAATGCTGTGGACTCAATTTCATCATGACCAGAAAACAATTGATAAATATGTAGAGTTACTGTTTGGTCTGTATGTGAAAACAAGAAAAAAGTCCCTGATTTAATAGGATTAACTACACTTGTTTGAGGAAATCACAAAAGAAATTGTTTCTGAAACTTGTTTGCGATACTTTAAGTTTCAATGGTATATTCTCCATGTATTAAAATGATTTTAATTATAATGTGCCTGTACATGTATCTAGCTGATTTTAAAACATGCTATGAATGTAAAGGAGTCACATCACTCTGACATTCAAATCAGAACCTTCATGTCATGTGCCTGCAAAGTTACATCTTTTAACTGAATCTGCATTACTCCATGTACCTAGAGTACATGTAACAGGTAAGATTTGTAAAACTTGGCATAACAAGTGGAGCCATGTTAACTTACTGTGGAGGGGACAGACAAATACTAGGCAGAAGAAGGTGAATTATGTCTCCCGGTGGAAGCCGGGGGACATATTGGTTTAGTGCCCGTTTCTTCCGCTTCTTCTTCTTCTTGTTCAGGTTCTTCAACACTTGGTTTCCGTGCGATAAGTCTTGAAGGACTTGACAGAATTTGATGAAACTTGGTAGAATTATGTATCTAGGCAAGACCTAGGTTGGGATTGTATTTGGGTGACCTTGACCTAATTTTCAAGGTCACAGGGTCACTTATGTGAAATTGGTTTCTGTGCGATAAGTCATGAAGAACTTGATGGAATTTGATGAAACTTGGTAGGCTTATGTATCTGGGCAAGACCTAGGTTGGGATTGTATTTGGATGACCTTGAACGAATTCTCAAGGTCACAGGGTCACTTATGTGAAATTGGTTTCCGTTCGATAAGTCATGAAGAACATGATGGAATTTGATGAAACTTGGTAGGATTATGTATCTTGGCAAGACCAAGGTTGGGATTGTATTTGGATGACCTTGAGCGAATTCTCAAGGTCACAGGGTCATTTATGTGAAATTGGTTTCTGTTCGATAAGTCTTGAAGAACTTGATGAAACTTGGTAGGATTATGTATCTTGGCAAGACCTAGGTTGGGATTGTATTTGGATGACCTTGAGCGAATTCTCAAGGTCACAGGGTCATTTATGTGAAATTGGTTTCTGTTCGATAAGTCTTGAAGAACTTGATGAAACTTGGTAGGATTATGTATCTTGGCAAGACCTAGGTTGGGATTGTATTTGGATGACCTTGAGCGAATTCTCAAGGTCACAGGGTCACTTATGTGAAATTGGTTTCTGTGCAATAAGTCATGAAGAACTTGATGGAATTTGATGAAACTTGATAGGATTATGTATCTTGGCAAGACCTAGGTTGGGATTGTATTTGGATGACCTTGAGCAAATTCTGAAGGTCACAGGGTCACTTATGTGAAATTGGTTTCCGTGCGATAAGTCTTGAAGAACTTGATGGAATTTGATGAAACTTGGTAGGCTTATGTATCTAGGCAGGACCTAGGATGGGATTGTATTTGGATGACCTTGATCTAATTTTCAAGGTCACAGGGTCACTTATGTGAAATTGGTTTCCGTGCGATAAGTCATGAAGAACTTGATGGAATTTGATGAAACTTGGTAGGATTATGTATCAAGGTAAGACCAAGGTTGGGATTGTATTTGGGTGACCTTGACATAATTTTCAAGGTCACAGGGTCATTTATGTGAAATTGATTTCTCTGCAATAAGTCTTGAAGAACTTGATGAAAATTGCTAGAGTAATGTATCTAGGTGAGAGCTAAAATAGGATTGTAATTTTCAAGCAAACTTGGTCATTTGTAATTTGTTATCACCTGTAGCTTATTCAGAGATGTAAGTGTTCCACCGGGAGACATTTGATTTTCTGTTGGAAAATCAGTCTGTTCTAGTTTTATTTTATTATCATAACCAACAATTCATGAGATCTCCCAACCAAGCTGGGAGTGGTGGAGTTGGTGAATCTCTTCCTGTGGATGTTGTTTACTGATGACCAGTCACTTCCATGGCAGAAGAACAGAGCCCTATCATATGGCATTTTCCTCAGCTATACAGGCAATTGTGTGAAATCAGAAACAGGTCAACCCTGACATGTACAAGTATGTCAGCAATGCAAGAAGTCCCCCTATGCTAATAGAAATTCTTAAGGTGTTCAAAGCTTTGAATGGTTCCATGATACATGCATGTTGTGGGCAGTACATACTGTGTTTTGTCTTTGTGAAAATGCAATTCAATGTGTCCCCTGTATTCATTGTCAAAGGTAGAAAAAACATTAATACAAGATAAAGAATATGAACGTTGTTTTTTGTTTTATTTTATTTATTTAATTTTTGTCTTCAAAAGTTTGCCTGAGGATAAAACTGTGCCTGATGTGATTTGATTTAATTTGATTTGATTCAGGCAATCATCATAAAATATAATGTGATTTCAAATTACTTTTTCGTGCAGGTACCAGGCAAAATACATCTACGAGGGGTGGACAGATTAAGTGGTTTGCAGTCTTTAAATGATACTCATGAAGATCAGTATATACCAGGGCAGAAAAGGAATGTCACTTACATATCACGTCTACAGGGCATGCAAGCTGCAGTGGACCATCAGGTTGGGCAAATGGAGAAAGAACATCCAAACAGACGAGTTTCCTTGGTCACTTTTAATAATGAGGTATTGTAAAATTAATTGGCTTAAATGTTTTAACCCCTTTCCCTACTTTCATTGTCATGTTCCCAGGCTGTAAACTCAGCAAGAATATGTCACTACATCAGTCATTTTGGGTTGCAGTATCTGACAGCTGCTTGTCTATATGTGTCTGGGCTACTAATCACTAGGTAGCAGCACTTTACAATTTCAACCAGTACCTGGCTAGAAAGGGCACATGGTGAGTCTTATAAATGGTTTCCATTGCAACCCTAAAAGCATTGACAGCAGACCCTGTACAGGGGGAATTACCTATTGAAACTGTAGATTGTTATTGTTGCAGATGAAAACGTACATGATAGCATAAAACACGGCAGAACTATGAATTATGGAAAGCAGCCTGTCTGTTTTTACACAGCTACTGTCAATGTTGTGCATTTTTAACTATATCTTTTGAAAAAGAAAATAAAAAGTAAAAGTGTTCATGGTGGTAAATAAGAGTAATGTGCCATATCATATCATTATTTAGTGTGTACCTGACACTATGTGAGCACTAGAATGTTATGTCCATACCTGTATGGGTTTTTAGCTCAGCTGACTTGTCAGTCACCTGAGCTTATCTTAAGGTCCTTCGTCCATCGTCTGTCGTCCATCACCCACATCAACAATTCCCATTTTCGACTTCTTCTCCAAAACTGTCAGCCAAAGTCACTTCAAACTAGGTGGGGATGTGGATGGGTCTCTACCAAGTTTGTTCAAATGGTCATGCTCCAATGATTTTTGGATTTTTTTAATGAATTTTTTGGTTCTTTTTTTGGGGCAAATCTTAAAAAAGCTTCTTCTCCGAACCCACTCACCCAATTGCTTTGATATCCAACAGGGACACTCCCAGGGACTCCTAGTTCTGAATTTGTTCACCAGGTGGTGCTGCAATTTTGATTTTTTTGTGTGTGTTTTTGCCATTTTCAACTTTTTCTCCAGAACCATCACTGACATTAAGCTGAAACTTAGTGGATATGTTTGTTGCGGAAGGGTCAAACAAAGTTGTTCACTAGGTGGCACTGCTGTAGATTCCTGATTTTTAACAATTTTTTCAATTCGGGTACTTATCGGTCAATGCAGCTTTCCTACTGATTTCTATAAGTCAATGGACATTCTAATGCTAATTCACATTTCTGACTTCTACTCCAAAACCGTCATCTAGATTGACTTCAGACTTGGTGGTAATGTACTTTGGTTGGGTTTCTACCAGGTTTGTTCAAGTGGTCATGCTCCAGTGATTTTTTTTATTTTTAATGATTTTTTTGGTTCTTTTTTAGGACAAATTTCAAAAAATCTTCTTCTCCACAACCGCTCACCCAATTGCTTTGATATTACATAAGAACACGCCTAGGGACTCCTACTTTTTAATTTGTGCACCAGTTGGTGCTGCAATTTTGCAATCTTTTCATTTTTTTTTTTTTTTTTTTTTTTTGGATGAATTTTTGTCTGTTTTCATTGCTTGTCATTTTTTCTCAAGAACCGTCTCTAAGATTAAGTTGAAACTTTGTGGATATGTTCCTTGTGAAAGGGTCAAGCAAAGATGTTCACTAGATAGCACTGCTGTGGATTCCTGATTTTTTAACATTTTTTTTTTTTTTTTTTCAATTCAGGTACTAATCCGGTTAATGCACCTTTTCTATTGCTTATTATGCAAGTCAATGGGCATTCTAATGGTAATTCACATTTTGGACTTCTCTGAAGAAACTGTCAGATTAACTTCAAACTTGGTAGCAATGTACCTAGGGTGAGTCTCTACCAAGTTTGTTCAAGTGATCACACTCCAGTGATTTTTGGATTTTTTATGATTTTTTTCAAAAATCTTTTAAAGAGTTTTGATAGGAAAGTTTAACATGGGAATTTCTTGTAATGGTTAAAACTGAAACAGCTTTGGCCAGATTTGTGCCAAACTTGGTCAGAATATACCTTTTATAAGTGGCTACCTATTTTGTGCAAATGGTGAGGCTCCAGCGATGTTTGGGCCTTAACCTCATTCCCAGGGTCACAGGACAACTAACATGAAATTTACTGTTTACTTGATAACTTGAGATCTGTTTTGAGTGAAGACCTTGATGTTACACATATTAATGTTTCGTTATGAAGGTCATGCTTAGACAGTACATAAGTGACCTTGACGTCATTTCTGGGGTCACAGTGCAACATACATGAATTTTACTCTTCACTATAACTTGAGAACTACTTGAACTGGGACCTTGATGTTGCACATGTTAGTGTTCTTCTATAAAGGTCAGACTTACTCAGTACATTGGTGACCTTGATCCTATCCCAAATTCACAGAGCTGCAACTGTGATGAATGTCTAGGTCAGCTGAGTATGGACTGTTCACACAGCCTTCTTGTCTGTATTTGACAGATATCATGGACGCATAGTGTAATGTATGTGTTTTTTTCCTGAATGGCAGGTCACAGTGATAGGAGATGGAACCACTGTGCCAGTCACTGTGGCTGGAGACAAGCTTTCAGACAAAGATGAGCTGGTGAAAATTGGCAGGGAACTGGCACTGCCAAAGGCTGTGAGAAAGTCCCGGAAAACACTGGGAGAGAAAATCTTTGAGTACGTTTTTTATGTTTTGTTTTAGAAATTGAAAAGTGAGTCCCAAGGGTTCAGACACAAATTGAATAAACAGTGAATTATTTTATCTGTACATCACCATATAGTGTAAGTTTAAAATGTAAGATGGAATGAATTATTAAATGAGAAGAGTTGATATACCACACAAGCCTGTTCTACAACTATATTAAAGTATGTTGAAACCAATCAATTCATAGCTAAAAGAAAATCTTATAATTGGCTCTCTACCAAGTTTGTGCAATTCTGTAATTTTTTTCAATTTTATTGTGTAGAATGTGAAGCAACAAGCCATGACCCCCCCCCCCCCCCCCCCCCCCCCGCAAAAAACAAAAAAACAAAGCCACATTTATTTCTGAAAGTTAATACTTGTCATAAAATTTGAGGCAAAATGTTGCTGACTGGTTCTTGTCATTCTACTTTGACATATAATGCCTTGGTGAAAATTAGACACAAAGCTAAACTTTAATTTGATACTTCACAGAAAACCAACTTCTAATATTAATGTAACCGGCAAGCATATATGCTACTGCATTTGTTAGTTGAATATTTTTCATCAGTTAATCCATGTTACCATGGTTACAGGTTAGAAGAAGGTGGGGCAACAGCACTTGGACCCAGCCTCCTGCTGTCAGTATCCATGGCTTGTCAGGTACCTGGGTCAAAGGTCATCATTTGTACTGATGGTCTGGCCAATGTGGGCCTTGGCAGTCTTGATGTCACTACAGAAGAGGCATTTGAAGAAGCATCCATGTTTTACTCTGATGTGGGCACCATGGCAAAAGAAAAAGGGTTAGCTAGTTCTCTCTTTTTTAGCTCAGGTGATCTGTATTACCTGAGCTTATAGCATAGTCTGTCAAACCATCGTCCGTCCGTCGTCCATCCACAATTCACACTTTCAACTTCTTCTCCAAAACCATCTGCCAGATTCACTTGAAACTTGATGGAGTTGTAGCTTTGGTGGGTCTCTACCAAACTTGTTCAATTGGTCACGATCCATTAATTTTTTAAATTTTTTATGAATTTTTTTGTTCATTTTTTTGTGAAATCTTAAAAAAATCTTCTCTGAAACTGCCAAGCCAATTGGTTTGAAATTGTATACGGACACTTCTGGAATCCCTAAACCTCAATTTGGACAAGAGGTGGCACTGCCATTTTTGTTGTTGATTTTTTGTAGGAATTTTTGTGTGTTAAGGCTATTTTTTACTTCTCCAGAACCGTCACTGAGATTGTTCTGAAAGACAGTGGGTATGTAGCTTGTGGGAGGGGTAAACAAAGTTGCTCACTCTGTGGTCATGATGTGGATCCCTGATTTGTAACAAATTTTTCAATTCAGGTACTTGTGGTTGATGCATGCATTCCTGTTTATTATGATCACATTTTCAGCTTCTTCTCGAAAACCATCAGCCGGACTCACTTGAAACTTGGTGTGGATGTACTTTGGGTGGGTTTCTACCAAGTTGGTGCAATTGGTCACGGTCCATTGATTTTTTATTTTTAAGAATTTGTTTGTTCATTTTGGGGGGAAAAATCTTCTCCAAAACTGCCCAGGCAATTGCTTTAAAATTGCATAGTGACACTTCTGGGGGTCCCTAGACCCTAATTTATTTAAGAGATGGCACTGTGATTTTTTTTAAAAATTTGTACGAATTTTTGTTTGTTACAGCTATTTTTGACTTCTCCAGAACCATCACTATTTAAAAAGTGTGTTTCCTTTGTGATGTACAGTAAGTACAATTTATTTTGTGTGCATTTGAAAATAAAGTATTTATCTTGTAATTAAAGTACATTGTTGTTTCATTCTATGAGTACAAAACACTAGGGTAATTTACTTTTGCTTCATCATTGTGACATGCAGTAAACAAGACATTCTGGCTTTAAAGCACAGTGTTCACACCTGTCAATCAGGGACAACACAATCACATGATATGAGCTTATCACTCTCAGAGACAGGGCTAGATAGTCCTTTCTCATGAAAAAAGTTTTTTTTTTAGGGAAATTGAAGTTTAAAAATGCTACAGTCATGTTCATGTCGTAGTTCCAAAAATGGGTATAAGAAGAAATTTCCATGTGCCTGTGCTAAGTGTTCTTTATTTCCAAGATTTCAGTAATATTCCACTTGCCCGCATAGATAGCAGTGCGTAACTCGCCAGGCCAGACTTGGCTTATGATTCACCTGAGCGCAGGATGAGTCCTGATCCTGTATTTTATTTTTATTTTGTTGGATTTTTGTTATAAGAGTATGTACAACTCAAACAGACTGGCTATTTCAGCAGATCTATAATAGTTGAGGGATTTCAGCTCACTGAGTACCTGTCATTTCATAAGTTTAATTCTTAGGCTTTATATTAATATTTTGGTGTAGGATGCTTGTAACAAGCACAAGCTTGATTGTTAAAAGTATTGGCATAAACAGTTAACGGTCATTTTACAAAGATACATTGTCTCATTGGGTTTGTAGGTTTTGCCCTATTTTTTGTCAATTTATGGGCATCCAAATCGATTATGACCTCAACCCTTGTTAAATGCATTCACTAATTGCAGACATAAGACATATTTATAACAAAGTAGGGAGATTTACATTATGCATGTCTGTGAGATTTAAGGCTTAAAATCATAATTATGGTGCATGATTATATCCCGTATCCTCAAAGATCATTTAAATGACTCTTCTGTTTTACCATGTGTTATAAATATCTTTTACACATTGTGCATGATAAAGGATCAAATCCAAACTAAGTTACTGCATATTTTTATTTTGATGCCCAAGTTTTATACTTGTGGGTACATTGAGATAGATTTAAACATTTATCAGTGGAAACTGTGTGGATTTTCAATCCAGGATTTCTGTCATGATATCAAAGTTTTACACTATTCTCCACTTGTTTGCCTGGCAGAGTGTCGGTGTCCGTGATCAGCATCAAGGGCACAGACTGCAAGATGGTGGAACTGGGCAAGGTGGCAGACTGCACCACAGGACAGGTAGCCCACTCTCATTTAATGGAGCTGGGTGGGTTGGAGTGGTGGGTGTAGGTTGCAGTCAAGAACAGAATTAAAACTGGTAGACCAGATGTTACACAGACAAAACAGAGCAAAAAAGAGTAAAGATCTGAAGATTCGGTGGATTTTGGGGATCTTTCGATGAGCCCTTGTCTGGATATACTGTGAAATCTCCTTATTACCTATCCATACCACTCCCCTATTACAACCACCCGGTAACAGTCCTATTTATATTTATGTCTCATTTTGTATTTTGTATTAAGACCACTCCCTTGGTAAGACCTATGTTCAGTTCCATGGGTGGTCTTAATAGAGAGATTCTACTGTTGGTGATTGTAAGTACATCTGTGACCGACAAGAAATTGCACTGTGCTGTGTTTGAGTCTTCATGGGGGAGGGGGAGGGTTAATTTATAATTATATTTGAGCTGGTCATTTATACAGTTGCTTTTCCTATTAAGACTCAACAGAAAAATGTCTATAATTGGATCATATGGTGTAGTAACTTAAAATGCTGTTTTGGCCACCCAAGCTATGCTGGTACAGCAATAATGAAAACCTTGCAAAATGTTGACAGCAAAGGGCATTATGAAAAAAAATATACGCTCCTACAATGTATGTATGAAAGGAAGGTACAGATCTCTGTTTTTTTGTTTTTTATTTATTTTTTTTGGGGGGGGGGGTTGTTTCTTCGTCAATGAAATACTTGGAAAGTGCCTGGAGAGAGAAATGTGTCAGTGTTAAAAAATGGAAGACTATCTTAGTGTCAAAGTTCAAGTTATGTTACTTTTGAAGAATGAAAGATGAAGTTTGTGTCAAAGTTCAAGTTTCAATTTATATTAAGTCTGACTGGCTTCAATGTAATGGGGCTGTGCAGAGACTCAAAATTAGTGGATGTTGTCACCGCTTTTATACTATAGGATACCAATAACCCAATGACACCTGTTATGTAATCAGAACACTGATTGGCCATCTGACATGCCGAGTAATTAACTGTCTACATGATACATAGGATGTAGGGTGGTGTGGGTCACACATGTGGCTGACCAACAATAAAATAGCTACACTTGTTTGACAACTTAGGAACCATGGGAAGTGGGGAATTTCCTATGATGTCCTGGAGAGTCAGTGCTCAATGAAAATGATCTGTTCATAAAACATATGAGCATTGTTTGTTTGACTATCAAAGCAAATGTATGTGTTTGTGGAACTTGATGGATGATCGCTTGCTCCAAAACTGGAAGAAAATGATTTTCCTCTACATGTACTATGGACACAATCCTTCAGAGGGATTATCTTTTCTCATTCAGGTGAACATTGTTGATCCACTCAAATTGACACAAGAGTTTGGTAATATCTTGGCTGATCCCATCATAGCTACAAATGTTACAGCAACCTTACTGGTTCATAAGCAACTGTAAGTATCCAAGTAGACCATTTCAACTGTATGTTTTTGAATACTGTGTAAAATGTGGCCAGACAAAATGGGATTGGAAATGGTGGTTAGAGCAATCATCCAAGATTATATTATAGTGACAGATACAAAAAAAAAGTTTCTCAGGTATGGCCGACAACAGCTTTGGAGCCCTGTCTCAGCACTTTTTTTTATTTAATTTTTTTTTGGGGGGGGAGGGGGAAATCAAGATGTAATTTTGACTTTTTTCAATGTAATTTAGGCCTGACTTTGTTCCTTTTATGGCTAGTATATATAAAAATAAATTTAAAAACTACTCATCATCACTAATTTTCTTAAGCTTACCTGAGAAACTTACCGTGCAATTTGGATGACTATAAATTTCTTCTTTTTTTTTTGGTGTGACAGTGGTGCTCATCTTTCAGTATCTAACATGACTCTGCTTCTGAAACATACAAAAAAGCTAATATATATATATATATATATATATATTGAAATATATACTGAGGAGTGTTTTACATTATAAAAAGCAGAGTTTCTCCTACACATGTATAAATTTGTACAAGTTCTGCCTCTCCTTTTAGATGTCAATCCAAAACCAAAAAAACTCAAACAAATGGCAATTTATAAAACCCACACACATTTTCAATCTATGTCTCATCATTTTTGTGTAAATGAAAACTGGAATGTTTGATTTTCATTTTGACATTGTGTGCACGCGGCCTTGGGGAGCCTTTAGATTTGCTCGTGTTCATGTGTATGTGCACATGCCCATCTGTGCATCTGTCTGCAAAACTTCTGTAGTGCATCTGCAGATGTATTTGACCTACACTCACGAGACTAAACATAAATGCTAATCTGTGTACAAAGGTGCTCACTTGGAGTTTTTTGTTTGTCCATGTATTAGTCCAACACCGTTGTAATACAGTCATGAAAACGTCACCTGAATACTAATCAGTGTATGAAGCAGCGCAATTAGGGTTTTGTTTAGCCATGCGTTCGCCTTTTTGTCAGTCCAGTTGAGGGCACTGTGTCCTATGGACTCTTTTCTAGATTCATTCTTAGTTTGGTGGTGATACCATGTGTATACAGTATTCTGTTTTCAGACTATCTTCTATTTAAGTTTGCTTTTTACTCTCTACAGATATATCAGGCTTGACAACACACAAGAGAGCACAATTATGCAGCAAGTGGGAAATGTGACTTGTGACACAGTGGTCACATTTGAGTATGGAGTCCGACATAACAGGATGCAAAAGAATAAAGGTGAAGTTTCTCAGCAAAGTTGACAGACGGTTAATTGCCAAGATGTTTTCTTTCATGCTAATGTCAGTTTCAATAGGTTTTGTAATAGTTTATGTCCATCAGGCAGAAAATGTGAGGATTTCATAAAACAATGGAGTAAACCACAAGTAAACTTTAATGTCACAAGAGGGCACAGCTGGTCAAGGGGAATCAGGTGGCATAATTTTTAATAATCAGACATGATAGCAACTGTTCAGGATGGAGCATGGTGTTAGGGTTTTCTGCCCATTTACGATGTTGTAAACTCAAAGTTTGACAGCAGAAATGCCAAACTTTAATTCACCCATCAGCTATCCAAAGTAAACATTATTTTTTTAGAGCTGTTTTAGGCTCACAACATATAAGATTTTCAGGGCATCATCTTCATTGTACCCTACGTCCTTCCCCATTCAAATTACCCCAAAGCACCCAAATGTAATGTGTCGTGTACTTTAGTTTTAATTTTTTATTTTTAGTTCACAGTTTGAATGAAAACTAACGAATTCTTTTATGATAGCATGCCCCAGGTCAATAGCTTTTCTTGGCACAACATGGCCACAATATACCCAACCTGTGTCAAGGAAAGCTGTTGACTCAGTTTTGACCAGGAAAGGGGTAAGTTACAATAATCTGAAGCTGTTGTGTACCTTAGACACAAAAAAATAACAAGACTACATGTGCTAGACAGGGTCACTGGCATAGGAATACATTTACATGTATCTCTTTTGTTTAACAAATGTTGGGCATATGGCTGAAGAGTGATCCATTTAGTATCTATTTATAATATCAAAAAACATGATTTTGTCTTATGTTAAACTTAAAGATAAATGCTGAATATGAGCTAGATTTATGAGTAATACGGATTACAAGTGTGTAGTTGTGTCTAAAGGTTTGGTGCTTACACTGCACAGTGGGCCCTGGTTTGACCTAGCTATGACTCCTGTAAGAGAGCACATTGTTGTCCAATCACATACATGTACATATATGTATTGGGATGCTGTTGTTATCCGTTTTCATGATAGTGATACCTCCTTGATATTATACAATTAGGTTATTACCTTGGGTAGCGTCTTTACAAAAATTTTGCTGCATACTGGGGTACATGCTTGTCTTATCCCAGTATATTTCAGATGTTTTTTCGTTTGTCAGTCTGAATTATATAGAGACAGATGTTGTCAATTAGTATTCAAAATTATGACTAAGTAGTTTCTATGTGATCTTAGATGATCCTCATTCAAAAACCATGTACTTTATGTTCAGTGAAAATAATCTCAGTGCAGAGCTACATGTACACCTGGTACCAATAGACAAGTTTAGATTTTAAAGAAGGAAAATTGATTTGATTATTTAATGGGCAGGGGATTAATTTTTGCAGAGAGGTACTGTTTAGAAAAATGGTTTAGTTAGAGTGGTAATTATGCATCCCCCGTCAGGGGGATGCATGTAGTGTTTAGTCCTGTCATCCGCCGCCGCCACGTATCTTATTTTCTTTATATTTCTGTTCCCTCTTGACCTATTGCCTCTTAATTTGGTACAGATAATCTATGGGTCTGGGAAATTTGTCCCATATAATAATATGTAACCTGGAAGTCAAAGGTCAAGGTCAAATACATGTTGCATTTTCTGCTGACTCAGCAATTTTCACATATTGGCTTATACCTTCTTAATGGTGCATCGTAGGCCCAAGGTTACTATTAATTATTAATAGAAAAGTGCTTATAGGCTTTCAGTTTCTATGGTTTATTTTAAACCTGAGTGACCTTGAAAGGTCAAACAGCATACATTCCTGTTGATTACTATGTAAGTCAATGGGGATTGCAATGCTAATTACCACGTTTTCCACTTCTTCTCCAAAACGGTCTATGCATAATTTCACCAAGTGGGGAAACCCCAGCGGAGATTCCGATGTCAGAGCCAGGCAAGCACAGGTTTCTGGGTAATTTGCGGGCCACTCAGTCTTACCACACAGGCTACAGCGCTACTGAATACAGCAAGTAACGAGGAGTGAAACATGGACCATGATTCTTCAAAAACAGAATCTAGGGTGGCTGAAAAGTATTTGAAAGACAAAGGAATATCAGTTGCTGGAAGGAATAAAGCGGCACTTTTATTTTTGATATTTGTCAGTTTGACGTTTCTTCCTGGTATCAACATTACAGCCCACTACACAACAGTCAGTGGTGATTTACCATGATAATTCGCCTTGTCACTCAATGTTATAACTATCAATGCTTTCCATACTTCCTCCACCAACAATCTACAATGGTAAACTTCTATACACCTCCTGTATTTGGTCCATTTCCTGCTTTTCTGTTCATGTTGACACGAACAAGATTAGTGTCCGCCATCTTGCATAATCGTAACCACTTTTGAGAAGGTGCAGAGTGCGCCATCTGGTAGCAAAAAATTAGCCGGTATGCCTCACTTTCGTAATGGGACAACTGCCGGGGTTTTCCTGCTTGGTGAACTTATGCATAGACCGTATTGGCCAGATTCACTTCAAATTTGGTGGGGTTGTACGTCAAAGGCTAAGGTCAAACTTTCTGCAGAAGAATGGTGACCCTTTTACAGGGGAGGCACCTGCTCGGGGAATGCATAATGGTAGAAAAACTCACTTTTAGTTCATTTTACTGTTGATTTAAGCCAATGAAGGAGGAGTGGAGATCCTCGAGCCCTACTTGGTCCTTCTGGGATCCTTTGCCTTCCTCCAGCCCTGGAACCATGGTCAGTTTGAATGATTTACACTGGCCTGTCTCACCGCCTGAGAATTGATGCCATTGAAACTAGTACCTTCAGAAAGTCATCCCAGTCTGTCTGTCAGCTGTCCTTCACTTAACTTTAAACAGTCAACTCTTCTTCTTAAATACCTTAAAATTTACACATGGGATTCCACTGATAGTGTTTTGTGCTAGAATTGCTTTTGTGAAGAGGACCAGGAAAGATCAGCATTCTGGCAGGAGTGAATGTTGTGGAGACCCTCATGAACTGAAAGCACAGTATCTAAAGGTACTGCAGATAAAAGTGACCAGCCAAAGAAAAATAAAATGTTGCAGTAACATATTCAAGGTATTATAGCCAGATTTGTGTACAGCTTGATGAACAAAGCAAGACTGAAAAAAAAAGGCAACTAATGCCTGGAAAAAAAGTTTGAACAGAGCATAGATTAAACAAAAGGAGAGTGCTTTTGCAGTCATGTCAAAAATTGAAATTTCCACAACCACATGTGCCTTGGTGAAAACAAATATGCATGAAGTAAACACCCTCAGTTTAGGTGTTCATGTATTTCAATAGATAATCAGAATAATTATATATTGAAAAATAAATAAAATTGTAAATGTGACGCTTGAATTTCTTTCAGTTTTGATAAATGGTGGTCTTACTTGTTTCATGTTGGTTATGTATCAGAACACACCGATGCGAGTACAACTAAAGATGCAATGGAGGCAGGACCTAGTACCAGCAGTGGTGAGACAAGTGTATCTCTCGACAACATCAAGGAACTTCCATTTCAGTTGAAGATCAAGTACACTGACCTAGAGGGTGCTGAAGCTCTCCGAGTGTTGTCCCAAGTGAAACCAGTAACCAAGAAACGCGAGGTGGCAGAGAAAGGTAACAATATGCCAACCAAAGTAACCATGTCTGCTTAATGAAACATGCCACATGTAGGTGGCACTTCAAGTAACTTCCCCATGGCATGTAAGTGGAGACAACTGGGGGTAAAGAAAGCCTGCATGTTTCATGGGTTGAAAATGTTATATGATGTGTCTTTGGGTTCATTTTACGTTGTCTTGTTTCACATATGAAAAAGGCAAACAAACAAAAGTATTTTCCATTAAGTTGTTCATTTTTCGTATGTATTCTTTATTGCCTATCCAGAGGTAAAGGCAACAAGGTTAGCATATTTTGCCAAAAACGTGAGAGAGGTTGCTAACCCAACCTCCGCTGAAGAAGACGTGTAGGTTGAAAAACGTTTTGTTATTCTTGGCCTACATTTCTGGTTGCGAAATGACATTGGCTATGAAAGACCCCAAAGCTTTTGTGACATTTTCAAGATAGTTTACCCAATTAATCAGGCAGGGATGGTTTTGGCATGTCAATAAATCAAATTATACTTTACATTAAAAACAGTATTAAGGATGAGTGTCTGGTTCGTATGTACTCGCCACGTGCTCTGCGAGAGATACATTGGTCTCACCACTGCTGGTACTAGGTCCCAGGACAGTGGGAGAAAACAAATCAATAGTTTGTTAGCTTTCCAAAAGTCTATAGTTTGTAGCCGTTTTTTATGCACATTGAGTGCTTTGTGATAGAATCTTTACAAGCACCCTCAAAATAGCACTGAACCACACGCTCGTCCTTAATCCTTGACAGAAATTCACTGAATTTGAGTTGCTTTAATGGCCTCACAAGACTTTTTTGTTGCAGCTTTGAATATTGGTGTTCTTGGAACTCACGCTGCCCAGAAGTCGGCTAACATGGCCATGGGTGGTCATTATTCAGAATCACGTTTGAATGCATTGGTCAACCAGAGGCTTGTCTCCAGAAATTGGTAACTTAGTTCCTTCATTATAATAGTACCTAAACATAGTACAACTTTCAACTTTATGATTAACAGAATGAGTTTCTACTGCAGCTGACTTGTCAGTCTGCCAAGTTTATGCAGTGGTCATTCTTTTCAAAAACTGTGTCACAGATTCTCATCAAACTTGGTGAGGATCATCTTAGTTGGATGTCTACCAAGTTTGCTCAACATATTATGGTCCAATGATTTTTGGAATTTTCAAATAATTTTTGCTAAAATGTTAAAAAGCTTCTGGGAAACAGCTGGACAAGTTGCTTTGAAATTGCATAGGAACAATTCTAGGCACCCCTAGACCTTAATTTGTTCAACATGGATCACTGGAATTTTTCTTTCCATTTCTTATTGACTTTTGTGTGTGTGTGTGTGTGTGTGTGTGTGTGTGTGTGTGTGTGTGTGTGTGTGTGTGTGTGTGTCAAATTTTTTTGGAACTTGTCTCAAATTACATACTGGCTTATCTTCAGTTTCTGTAACAAAGTAGTTGAATTGATATCCCCTAAGCTTGTTCATAAAGTGTGTTTTTTTTTTCAAAAGAAAGTAAGACTTGCACTACATGACTCAGTTGATTGCAAATCAATTACAGTGGTACCAGCTGTATGTGGCCACCCCCTCTGCCAAAAAAAGTGATTACATACAGCAGGTGACCTGTTACCACAGGTAAATTTTACAAAGAAATTGACTTATGTCTGAGTCTAGTGATCACAAAAAGTAATGCAGCTGCTTATGGCAGTGGTTGCATACAGCAGGTACAACTGTACTAAAGAAACAGATGATTTTGTTTACATTAAGGAACCAAGGGTACCTTATTTTCTACACTCTCCCGAAAATACACAAGGGTGTTTTCCCCCACCAGGGCGTCCAATTCTGAGTGCTAATGAGTGCTCCACACAAGAATCTCTGGTTTTGTGGATTATTTCTTGCGACCCCTTGTACCAAAGATTAAAAGTTATATCAGAGACACAACAGATTTTGTGAACAAAATTGAGTCTTTACCACCACTACCAGACAATACACTTCTGGTCACCTTAGATGTAGCATCTTTATACACTACATTCCAACTGAAGAGGCCTGTACAGCGTAGCACAGTCTCTGTTACTCAACCGGGAACACACAGCAAGCCTGAAGTGTCTGAACTCACAAAGTTACTATGCATATAGTATTAACTTGCAACAATTTTGAGTTCAGTGGTGAGCACTATTTACAAATCAATGGCACAGCGATGGGAACCAAAGTAGCTCCCTTCTTATGCAATATATTTATGGCTGACATGGAAACCAATGGACTATTGGTTTATCCACTGAAACCACTGGTCTGGTGGTGTTTCATGGATGACATAATTGCCATATGGATATATGGTAAAGTGGATCTCAACCAGACATTTCAACATGTGTTGTCCAAGATTAAGCTCTCAGCTGAAGTATCATCAGCTGAAATTAATTTTTTGGACCCGGTGGTCAGGCTGAACAGTGAGAACAAGGTATACACAACCTTGTATACCAAACCCACAGACACCCACACTTATGTACATTATGACTCAGTCCACATGAATCACTGTAAAACCACATGAATCATTGTAAAACCAGTGTTCCATACAGTCAGATACTTAGGGTCAGGAGAATCTGTCACAAGGAGGAAGATTTTGAGACAAATGCTCTCAAAATCTTGAGATGCTGTGAATTGAGGGGCTATCCAACCCACAATCTTCATACTACATGTATCTTCAATAAAGTGAAAGAAGTACACGGAGAGACACGTCTCACTCCTGTGACAGATGCTGATGATACGCAATATCAGGACAGACTGTTCCTGATCACAGAGTATAACCATGCTCTTTCACCATTGAAACTTATAATCCAGTGAAATTGGGCAACAATACAAGCCTCTAGAAATGCTCACCACCTGGGAGACAAAGATATCATTCTAGGTTACAGAATAACAAAAAAAATTTAAAGGATCGCCTAACACGGTCCAGGTTTAGGTAGCCCAGGGTCAGACAAGGTGCTTCCATTTTAGGAGTCAGTTCTTAAAACAGAACCCGTGCAACACTAAAACATGTCGTTACTGTCCCAAACTAGACATGTCTTGGAGAGTCATGAGCACAATCCCAGGTCATACATATGCTACACCTAGAGGGGGCACATGCAAACACAATAACCTGGTCTATCTCTACACATGCTTGCATTGCAACAAACAATATTTGGGACAAACTAAGTGTCCCCTGATGGACAAGTTATGAAAACAATTTTATTACATCAGTACAGGTAACAGTATATGTAACCCAACCACAAGGCAGACATTTCTGCCTACCTGGTCACAGTGGCACCAAGATCCAAAAACTGGAACACATTTGAATCCCACCAGAGCCTTCAAGAACAGAAACTCTCCATGTAGAGAGGGAGAGTCACTGGATCCATCGGTTATGCACCACTGAACCGTTCGGCCTCAACATCATGAGTAGATAGGTACTCTTGCCAAGTCTCATTCCAGATTTTTAGTTCTACACCTGTCTACCCTATATGACTGTATACACTGTGAAAGAATTCTAAATAAATCTCCCGGCTCTTGTACAATACCACAGGAATATAATGATTATGGATAATCAGTCTTTAATCTGACGGCGTAAGCTTCAGATATTGACCATTTCCAGGTTGACACAAGGTTGTCAACCATATGTCACGCGTGCAGGGTACGTGAGATCTATAGTGATGTGACAGAATGTCCTGCATGTTATACCAACATGCTAACTCAGGCAGTGAGACCGGTGGATCTTGATGCCTCGGCATCTCTTGACATGACATTGTCTACAAACCTGTAGCGACATTACCACTTGCTATAAAAGCAACGTTACATCACAGTGTTTTCAGTTATTCCCTGATGAGTTTGAAGTACGAACGGAACCGGTCAGGACTGTCACAAGCAGGACATTCTCTGTCACTGGTCTTGCTGAGTTTTCATTATGGATCATACGTGGGAGCACTGTCAGCTGCTAGTTGCTAATTTTGAACAAATTCTAAACGATTGTAATAAAGGGCGAGCTTACATGTTGGTTTTCGTTACCTTAGATATATATATAGTATAGTGTGCATGCATTTTCATGTAGTTTTGCCCCAAACCAATGACCAGATCCAGGTCAAATTCATTAGGCTTGGCTTGGTTCCCCTGGGCTCAGTGTCAAAAGTGGCTGAGATCAGTCTATCCACATGACCCGTTTGTTGGCCATTTAACACTGAAATAAAAATGTGTGCAAACGTTTGGACAAATGACATAGGCTACATGTAGTTCCAGTCCTGCTCTCTTGTAAACTAATTTGCTCTATTTTTTTCTTCAAAAGCAGTTCAACAAAATGTTGTGCTCACTTTTTATTCATGTTTCAGCAAAGGAAATTCTGAGCACCGTAGACAGTACAAAACTTGCTTTACTCCAATGCAAATGATGGAAAATCAACTTAATCATCAGCAAAAGGTGAGGTCTACAGTTCAAGTGAACAAAAATTGTGGTGTTTCTTTCTGCTGACATTTTGAATAGTTTAATTTCCGCAAAAGAATTTGATAATTCTTATTCAATACTTTGAGAAATTTAGCGGTGTAAATTTTGTTGCAAGTTTGACTTATTGTCTCATGCATATATTTAATTTTTGATTTGCAAAAGACGCATAGCTTTGCCAGTGAGAAAATATTCAATGGAAAGTTGCATAGAAAACAATATGTTATTAGTCCCCCGCCCACTTGGTGGGGGACTATAGGTTTGCACCTCGTCTGTCCGTCTGTCCTTCCGTCCTTCCGTCCGAAGCTTCTCCGGGCCATATTTCCAACACCATAACACCCACAGCTACCAAATTCAATGTGTTTGTACTTCCTAGGATAGAGGTGTATGGTGTGCCAAAAGTAGGTCACTAGGTCAAATATCTGGGTCACAGAATACATATGTATGAAAAATCTTGTCCGGGCCATAACTTTTTTGTCCTTTTACTTAGAGTCATGAAATGTTTCACAAATGTGAAGCTTAGTCTAAGAAAGTGTCATAAAGCAAAACTAGGTCACTAGGTCAAATATTTGGGTCACCGATCGATATGTAAATATACAGAAACAAATTTTGTCCGGCACATATCTTCCCTATATTAATGCTACCTCTTCAATTTTTTTATGGTGGGTAGACCTTAGGTAGTAGCTGTGCATAGGCATTGTTTTGTGTGGCTAATTACTTGCATTAAGTAATTATTTAACAAAGTTCGTTAAGCAAGACAAATTTTGTCCGGGCCATATCTTCTAAACTATTAATGCTAGCCCTTTGAATTTTTTTGTGGTGGATAGACCATAGGTAGTAGGTGTGCATAGGCATTGTTTTGTGTGGCTAATTACTTGCATTAATTAACAAAGTTCGTTAAGCAAGACAAATTTTGTCCGGGCCATATCTTCTAAACTATTAATGCTAGCCCTTTGAATTTTTTATGGTGTGTAGACCTTAGGTAGTAGGTGTGCATACGCATTGTTTTCTGTGGCTAATTACTTCCATTAATTAATTAATTAACAAAGTTCATTAAGCAAGCTCAAGATACAATACAAATTTTGTCCGGGCCATATCTTCTAAATTATTGATGCCAGCCCTTTGATTTTTTTTATGGTGGGTAGACCTTAGAGGGGATATGGTAATGGGCACCGTCCGTGTGTCCGTCCGTCCATCTGTCCATGATTACTGTGGGCGGGGGATATGGCTAGCGTCAGCGGCTACTTGTTTTACTAAAGGTTAAAATCGACGCAGCCGATTAGTCAACCATAAATTTGCTTATGGTAAGTGTGTAAAATCATGTTAAACTTTTTACTTTATGTCACCACTTTTCCTCCCCAGAACTGACCAATAAGAAACAATATTATATAACTGTATTTCTTATTAAAAGTCACCAATTGTGTCTGTATCTAGTTGTATGCACAGAAAAGAAAAGAATTTTCATGTCTTTTCTCTTGCAAGGATGAAAGAAGAACCTTTGGTAGATCCCACAGTGACAATGAAGATGAAGATGATCTGGATGTATTGCCCTCAATGGCATCTACATCACATGTGGCACCTAAAACTAGGGCCTATTCAGTTCAGGGGCCTTCAAGTAACTCAAAGCCCAAGAAAAGAGGGGTAAGTTCAGCAGGTTAGCCTCAAGGCCTTTCTTTAGCGAAAATATTCTATGTGTTAAGCTGTCATTTCTTTACATATATATCTTCTTGTGAAGATATACATATATATACGTGAATTTTTTAGTAATTTCGGTATTAGTAAGTATACTTACCTCTCAACCACCATTGCTAAGACCTCCATGTGTGGCCAATTTGCCTGACACAATTGAGTTGGGTTACTCGCTCAATTGTTCCCAAAACCTGACGGTCCTGGTGGTGCTGTCTGTCTGTTCCTCTTGGACCTGGTGGTGACTCCTGGTGTGCATGCTTCCTTGTACTTCCTTCCTCCTTGATGATTGGTTAGTTGACATCACCTGCATGATGGAAGTGGAGTGGTAAGGTGGGCTTCTCTGGTGGTTGAGAGGTAAGTCTATTTACTGATGCGGAAATTACTGAAAATTTCACATATTAGTTGTGTAATGTCACCTCTCAACCACAGTTGTCAATATATAAATGCATTGAAGGAGGGTGTAACATTACTGGCACACTGATTAAGAACTGCTGGGACCAACAGCCTGCGGGTGGGAGGGTGGGGACCATCGGTCCACGTGAGGAGGCAATGTCTGAAGGGAAAACTTCAGAGGTACGTGGACTTTAGGCTACTGACAGTATACCGGCCTCAGCCAGGACTCCCTCCTTACCGACCAGCATGGGGCCACACAATTTTTCCATGTTGCACACTTTAGGTCCACCCTTCTGGGTTCCTCTAGACACTCAATGGCCACTTCTTCAACATGACTAAGATCAACGGGAGGTCCCACCATGGTAGGACCTGCCTGTCCGCCAGTCTGTTGGTGAAGAATGAGCACCGACAGATAGAGATCGCTCCCAATGTGAATGTTCAAGACGTTTGCCAGGGTTGAGGAGATGGCTGATCGGAACCCCTCCATGGTTATCGAGCACTTACCGAGTTCTTCCCACTGTTATATCACAAGGCTGACAATGTCTGCGATGGGCGGAGACCATGGATGTATTTTCCGAGTGGGGCACCACCTGAAAACACTTCCCAATGAGCCCCGTAAACCTTTAGAGAAGAGGATTGAAGCCTCTCTCTGGCAATTTTGTCTGCGACTGATTCCAAGAAACCTCTGACATGGATATGCTGTGCGACAACTGCCAAGCATGGAGGTTGAGCACTTGAGGGTTCCTATGGGACATGCTTGTCCGCAGTTGCACCAGAAGTTTGGGGCCATGCATGCCGGTAGATGTAGCAGAGGTTCCATGATTAATTCCAGAAGGTCCAGGGACCAATCTGTCCAGGGGGCGACCAAGATCAAATTGCAGTCATGGGACCGAACCTTCATCAAAACTCTTGGGAGGATCTGCGGAGGCAGGAAGGCGTACGCCAAAGGGTGGCTCCAGTCCATGGCTAGAGCATCCACTGCTAGGGCCTGAGGATGTGGGGCAGGTGATGATTAAACTGGAAGTTTTACATTTATTCCTGTCGTGAACAGATCCATGTGTGGGGTAGCCCACCTGGCCCAAGTGGCCTGAACGATCTGCAGGTGGAGCAACCACTCTGTCCCTACTTGTTGACCTCTGCTTGGAGTTGGTTGGCCAGGACATTTTTTCCCCAGGACATGCCTCGAGTGCCTGCAGATGATATGTTCAGAGCACCATTGTGTGATACACCCAGCCAGCCCCATCAGCTTTTGGAAGCGCGATCCGTCTTGCTGGTTGAGGTAGGGGATCGCAGTCCTGTTGTCCCACATTATGAGGACGTGTTAATGCTCCACTAGGTCCTGGAAGTGGAGGAGTGCTAAGCGTATCGCCTCCAGTTCCAACCTGTTTATGTGCACCATCCAGCCCTCCACCCGGGCTGAGAAGAGTCTGTGTACATGGTTAGCTGCACCTGAAGGGGCATCAATGTCGGTCCTGACATGACGTTGTCCCGAACGGTCCACCAACGGAGGTGCTGGCGGTCCTCTGGGAAGAGCAGCACCAGGGCTTGGTCCCTTGACCATCTGTCTTACATGGTGTGCTGCAAGGGACAACTGTGAAGGGAACCAAGGGGACCTGGGAGTCCATCGAGGACAAGGGGCCTAACAGGGCTTTCCACTGCCGAGCCGAGCAAACATTGCGAGTCTGAAACACTTTGAGCATCAGCTGAAGTCTGTCCCACCTGTCTTCTGAAGAGTGACAGATGAAAGCAACCAGGTTGAACTGGATGCTGGGAAAGACAAACTCTGCTCTGGCATTAGACTGGACTCTGGGAGATCCACAATCAGGCCTAAGGGTCTGCAAAGCTCCCTAATGGTCTGTGTGTGACGCTGCGAATCTAATGTAGGCATCGTAGCACCCAGATCAGCCAGGCCTCTAGATGCACATAAATATGTACGACATTCTGGTGAAGGTGCGTGGCAACTGCCTGTGTGAACCAGGTGAACACCAGATGTGCTGTGGCAAGGCTGAACAAGAGTACCTTGAACTGGTAGACCTGGCCCGAAAATGCAAATCACAGATACATCCCTGAAGTGTCTGCAATTGACAGGAGGAAGGAAGCATCCTTGAGATCCAAGGACACCGGCCATTCCTGGGGCCACAGGGCCGCTGCCACCAAGTGAGGGGTCTCCATGCTGAAGGACAGGACTTCTAAGTACAAGTTCAGCATTGATAGTTCTATGACTGGGAGCCAGCTTCCTTCCTGCTTGGTGACAAGGAAAAGAAGATTGTCGAACCTGGGCGAACCAGGATCCTCCCCCACTCTATGGTGCTCTTACTCCGAAGTTTCTCTACTGCTTCTAGGAATGCCCATGCTTTGGCATCCAGTGTGGGAGGCAGGAACCACTTGGATTCATGGCACAATGGAGGCCTGTCTTCATTGAAGGGCATTTAAGACAAGCGAATCATCTGTAATGGACTCTCATTGAGCGCAAAAGGTGGAAAGACAACCGCCGACAGGGCACTCTGGGACATCTGGAGTGGTGGCGGAGGGTAGCACTGAGACTGGGGGGTCTGGAAAGCAAGAGTCAGGAGCCCTGAGGCTTGCCCGACTTCTTCACTTTGGCAAAATGCTTGCCCTTCTCGGATCGTTTCCTGCCCTGCCTGGGACCTCACTACACCAAAGCAGTGGCACGGGTCGGAGGGCAAGAAGGTGCTGTCTAGGAGCCATACCTTGGGGCGGCAGCGGCGGTGGCCAAGGAGGAAAGTGACCATTCAGAGTTGGTCGATGCCTTGGTCTGGGATTGCTCTGCAAAGCAGGCCTGAAGATCCTGTGGTTCCATGTCCAGCGAACAACTTCCACCATCTCTCCTCCAAACAAGGTGCTGGAGAAGAAGGGTCCCATTCTTGCTCTACAAAAGATCGGATGAAAGCACTGAATCTGGAGGTAGGCATCCCTGCATAACAAACGCAGCTTCGCCTCGAGTGTACAGGCTGTCCAAACCTGGTTGTGTATCACTCCCTACAAGGAAATCACAAACAATGACACCTGGCCAAGCCAGTCCCGATCTGCCTCCGTGATCTGAGCAGAGCACCTCAAGGCAGCCAAAGAGACATAAGAATAAGATGTCGTAAAGACAGAGCCCTTGGTATCTTCTTCCAGTCTCTTATAGGCTGTGCCAGATGCAGAGATGGACTTTGGCTGCCAAGCATCAAATTCTTCCCAATGCAAATCCACTGGAGAGGTTGGAGGGAAAATATCTGCCTTCAGCAAGGTACCACTTCCCCTAAATGTCAGGCCGGGGGATGAGTCGCCCTTGCTGAAGATAGCCAGCAGGATCCCAAGTGCCTCATAACGCATCCTCCTGGGACAAGCCTGGGCAGGACATCATGATGGCCCGGCATTTCTCCTCAATTGGGGGGGATGACCATCTTGTCACCCACCAGGCTCTGAATAAGGGCTTTGACGTGCTCATAGCCCTGGGGCAGGCAGAGCCGGAGTGGTATCCATGGGGGGCAGAAACAGGTTCTGCCTATGCCATGGACGCCATGGAGCTGGGCTGCTCAGAGTGACAACAACAGCTTGAGGGCCGGCTGGAAGCTCACAGCCTGGATCTGCTGACAGATGAATCCAAAAGCAAGAGCTCATCCACCTCATGGGTGCCAATATCAGAAAACTTGGCAACTGCAAGACACGGATGCCCAAAGCCTTGTGAACAGAAGGTCGTCAATAGGTGATAGGGCGGTCGCTTGTGACAGAAGCAGGTCTTCCATCACCAAGCCTCGCGATGGGTCAGTAACAAGGGGCAAGGAAGTAAAAGGGATCATGCACGCCAGGAGTTACCACTGGGACCATCAAGTTTTTAGGAACAATCAAGTGAGTAACAACTCATTTATGTGGGGCAATTTGGCAGACATGGAGGTCTTGGCAATGGTGGTTCAGAGGTAACATTATGTAAATAATATCTTTTGTAACCTTTTTAATGGTCAGAATAAGACTGAGTGACTAGCTGTTCATAACATTATGTAAATAATATCTTTTGTAACCTTTTTAATGGTCAGAATAAGACTGAGTGACTAGCTGTTCATACCATGGGCTGGGTGCAATGTGCCAAACTTGTGCTGAGAAAAGCTATTGATCTTGGGCTTGCGATCATGAAAGGTCCTGTCTGCAATTCTCAGGAAAAAAGTAGGCAACAATTTACATGTGTGCACTTTTGACCAATTAGAGTGGGAATACAACAAATGGATTTATCAATCCTTTAGTTTCTGATACATATATAGTGGAGGGGGGAAGTACATACTTGATTTCTGCAGGAAGGACATACTTGATTTCTGCAGAATCATACTGCACTGGTAACTCCTGGGCATTTTGTCATATTAAAGCTGATTGGTGAGTTGATTCACATGAATAGTCAATGGGCTAAAAAGCATCGGACATATTATAAAATGTGTTCCTGAATAGTGTACACATATTTCACATTCTGTGTGTGTAGGTGTGAAATCAAATACATGTAACCAGATAGTGTTATCTTTACCAGAGTCAAAATGCTAATTAATTATATAGACAAGGAAAGCATTTTGGGAAAAGGGTGATGTGTTATTAAACAAGGTGCATTAATAATATGTTTATGTTGTTCCTCTTCTATGTGTTCTAGTCACTGCAAATGCGGACATTCTCATGCACAGATGACCAAGCGAAGCTGATGTACAGAATGAGGAGAGCCAGTCTAAGAACTCTCAGTGAGAGTTCCCGTAAGTCCTGCAACTGAGTGTCAGCTGACACTGACCTTTTTGTCAAGATAGCCAGTCAGAGAACTTTTAATGAGAGATCCCACAGGTCATGCAACTGAGTGTGAACCAAAACGGACTGTGTTGAAAAGTGCTTTGATTTTTTTTTAGTAAGTCACCAGACCAGACAAAGCCTAAGTCAAAACCTCTTGCAACTCATTCTTGTAACTGTGATATAAAGTTGTATATGTTGAAATCTTCAGATGCTTCATAAATGCAAATTATGGTACCATGTAGATATCTTTGGGGGGAAAATGGGGCAGATTTTTATGTTTTATATGTCAAAAAAGAAATAATGGCATTTATGTTAAAGTTCTTTCACAAAATTGAATAGATTGGTAAAGTATGATGATTTTTTTTAGCTCTGCTGACCATAGGTCTCGGAGCTTATGCAATCACTCATGTCCGGCCGGCCATCATTCCCTCCATCTGTCCATAAACAATTTGCTTGTCAGCACAGTAGCATCAACAATTTTAAAGTTAGCCTCTTGAAATTTTTTGTACATGTTCTATGCATGAAAATTTAGGTCCCTTTTGTTATTGGTAGCGCCACCTACAGGATTACATAATACACAGGCCAAAAAGTGGAAAAATTGAAAACACTTTGGTGTCCTTTATTTGTGATGGAAATTTAAAGTTAAAATAAAGCAAAGGTACATTGGCACTAAGTAGGCTAGAAGTGTGACCGGTTTAGACCCTATGTAGGTCTCATCAGGCATTGAAATTTGAACGGCTGCTAATGCCATTTATATATACACGAATGTGGCACGGGGAGCTACTTACTATTGTGTGGCATGAAAAAGTGATGTGTACCTAAATGTCACAAGTTCGTATTTGTTTTTACTCACAATAGGGCTCACACACTTATCCAAATTGATGCAGTGTGTGTACATGTGTGTCTTGCACATGTTGATACATCAGTGCTCTAGTCTCCTAATGTGGGAGAGATGTATAACTATTGATCTTCTTTTATTGAAATCCAGTGATTGTCCAGTCATATGAATGTATTTGTATGGTGTGAGAGGAAAATAAAGTATAGGGTTTTCCTTTTGTAGTGTTGTGTGCAGCTGTTAAAAAGAGATAGCTTAAAGGGGAACAGCAGTGAAAGTTTTTATTTTTTTTAGTCATTAATGGTCATTTTAGGTGTTCATGTGACAAATTTTCAACATTTTTTCTCAAACAGGTATTTAGTTAGAGCTATTTTATATTTCGAGTAGGTGTTCTGATGTGTGATGTCACCTGGGCTACCCTCCATTTACCGGTATAATACACAAACCTTGAGGGGCACCAAGCTGAGATACACAACATTAGCAGGCATATCATAATGACTTGTGTACTGTGTTAATCACCCCCTTTGATCTTATCAGTGTGGTATATTAGTTGACACCTGCTTCAGTAGTTGATTACACAACCTAAGGAGCTGTTAGCTTGTGTGTATTGATTTCTGCATTTTTCTTTCCTTATTAATCCTCATTAAATGAGTAAATATCTCAGTTTAGTCAATTTGATTATATCTATACACACTGCTTCCTCCATAGTAAAAGTGGAATATGTGTACTTGGTCAGGTTTCCATGTTTTTTTCAAAGTTTTACTCGGCTGTCATTGCATTAGCTGTAGCAGTTAGTCCAGATGACATCACAACCCCTCATTTACATATCTAAGAAAACTTGATATCTGCTTATCCAGTTGCGAATAAAGTTTGCATTTTCTGATATTGGTTCACATTTATTATATGAAACAACTCAAAAATTGTAAATTATCACCGCAGTGCCCCTTTAATGAAATATGGTAGAAATGTTTGGGAGGCTAATATGTGGAATCCGGATAGTACTGATGGCACCACCTACAGGTGAACGGAAAATGTGAGGCAATATGTGACAGACCTATGACATTCATTATCATGAGAAATAATCATGCTAACGTAATCAAATGTCACAGCATATATGTATCATGTCTGAAAGTACAATATTACATAATATGGGTGACCTTGACCTACTTTCTCAAGGTCACTGAGGGAATACATTTCAGGAGATGATGTTCTTGTGATGGTCATTCTATCTTTATATGTAAACTATATAAATATTACCATAACAGGCATATTAAAAAGAAAATAAGCTTATGTTGCATAGAGTCTTGGTGGCACTATACTGCTAATTTTCAATTTAACTAACATTATAGGTGTAAAAAACATGTTAAATTCAGTGTTATGATCATAAATAAAGATGGAGCTTTGAAACTTACACTAACTATACATTGGGTCAATGGTCAACTTTTGTGAAAATTTGGATGACCTTGACCTATTTTGGATGGTCAAAATATAAATTGCATATGTCATTGATAATTAAGAGGTACAAAATATAGATATACATGTAAGTGAGCTAGGGTTACTAAATTGATACAAGATATGCATTGTACATGAATATTGATATTTTATACTAGACGAATGACCCTTAACCTACTTTTTAAAGGTCACTGATGGAATAAAAGTGAAAAAAACTTCCGGACATTGTTAGGGTCTTTAATTTGTCATGGAACGTGATGAAACATGGAGAGAATGTTGGGGAGGCAAAAATGTTGAAGTATCATCATACTAGTGGCACCACCTGTAAGTCAACGGAAAATATCAGGAAATGTGTTTGGAGACAAATATAATTCATTGTCATCAGAAAGAATGAAACTATGATGATTCTAGATGTACATGCATTATAAATGTATACCATGTGATTTTTTTATATTATATAATCTGGGTGACCTTGATCTTCTGTCCCAAGGTCACTGAGGACATAAAATTAAAGATTCACCCATTGTTGTCTTGGCAAATGCAACAATATCCATCACAGAAATTATACAAATAAGCTATGATTACATGTGCCGCAAAGTGCCATCTGGTGGATAAGTCAGACACTAAAATCACATTAAGCTTTACCTTTTCAGAAGCCACTTGAGGAAAATGTAGGTGCAATATAGACATGGTGCCAGCAGAGCATTAGGCCCATGGGCCCCTTGGGGTTTTTTTGTTTGTTTTTGTTTGTTTGTTTGTTCTGAGCTTGCGGGTATTAAAATTTGCTTATGTTCTGCACTGTGGTAAAGAGTAGTATTTGTCATATGGCAATGAACAGCTCTTTTGATTGTTTATTTCAGAGATAAATGTATCTTACATGCAGCTGCGATTGGTGCAGTGTTTGTTGGTGGTCATCATTTTGTTCTGTTATGTGTACATTTGCTTTAAAATATTCATTAACTTCGGGTATTGTCATCAAGGCCAGACAACTTGTCCATTCTTCCTTCTGGATGACTGAGTGCAGTATTACAGTGAAAAAAGATAAACAGTACAATTTTAAACAACCTGTGTATAACATCCCACCATCCTTAATAAAACAACATGCATATAATATAGTATTTATTGGATATGTTTACATACTATTTGAAAAATTATGGTCAAACATAAATAATATAAGCACAAATTAGCTTTCAGAAAATAAGTATGCAAAATAACTTCATTTACAGATCAAAGGTCTCTTGATATGATCAACATATTTTAGACAAGCCAGGGGGCCAAGATATTATTAACTGCTTGTGCTAAGAATACAACTTCAGCTGCAAATTTCAGCATTGCTGTAAGAGCATCTCTTACAAGAAAAAAAAATAGGCAGAAAATTTTCAACAAATGTTGATGGCAGAATTTTCATGTTTATTTTGTGTGCTTGTATTGCCACCATTATTGGAAGTTATTGGGGATTTTGAAGATCAACATTTACAACCTTGCATTTGCAACAAAAACTGAACCATAACCAGTATCTTTACAGCTAGTAGTGTCCTGTTTTTCGAGTGCCCCCCCCCCCCGCCCCCATGTTGTTCCACCAGGTAGCAGTCATTAACACATGCATACATGAAACCTATTTTTGATAATTCTGTTGATATTTGATGTTATCCTGATAGATGTACATTGACTACATTTTGTCTCCAAATGTGACAGCTCATATGGTACTATAATTTAACTTATTTTAAGCAAACGAAGTGACTTTACAATTTGAGTGTGACTGTGTTATCCATTGTATCATAATTATCGAGTGATATTAACATTGATTTTTTTTCCTCAACTCCCACTGGCAACTTTTGCGGTACAAGAAATGGGTTAAATTTCCATTTAGCACAAAAATGGGTCAGTTTTTCTGAAGAATGTGCACATGCTCAGACTAATATTTTCTTTGTCCTGGATAGATGGTCATGGGCAGGAGATAATCACATGTATCAATGTGGAGGCCTACCCTTGTAGAATGTGTCTACCGTCAAATTGGGATTGATTGATTCATTTCATTGGTGAACCTCTGATGATAAAAACATGTTGACAAAGATAACCGATAGAATTTTGTACTCATCCAGTGTAATGGAAGTAAATTTTTTATCATGGCAGTGGAGAATGTGAAATCAGTAATTTTAAATTTTACATGTTTCAGTTATACCATTTACATTTGGTTTAAGTGTCCTGTTGCCTGTGAAGATGTGAAAAATATATATTACTTATGGTTATTGGCAGTGTTATCTTGCAGCAGTAACAAACTACAGTATAACTGTACTGTGCCAGCTAAGTTGTATCATGAGTTTATCCTGGGCAAAATTGGAGAACATGGCCCTTAACAGAGAAAATACAGAGTGCACTAAGTTCAAGTGCTGTAGTTGTTGATTTTGCAGGTAGAATTGAACACAAGAAGGGCATTATAATTTGCAGACAGAACAACCAGTGATTGATGTACATTCAG
This sequence comes from Hermodice carunculata, assembly GCA_964020975.1. Taxonomy (NCBI): domain Eukaryota; kingdom Metazoa; phylum Annelida; class Polychaeta; order Eunicida; family Amphinomidae; genus Hermodice; species Hermodice carunculata. The sequence continues at coordinate 72,672,981 of OZ026614.1, read as the reverse complement.
CTGATAATTCTGCTCTTGTTTCAATTAAAAGCTCTGAGACTGTGACCAAACAGCACAGCGGTTGCCTGTGTAGCTGCCTGTTGGGCCTGATGTTTCTTGAATAAATTAAGCCTACAATTCATGTATTGCCTGCAGGTCTGCTGTGCAGGCAAGCCCGACCGATAAATGGGGTCTATTATCGAACCTCAGCTGCATGTATTATATGCACAATACAACTTATGCTTCAAACTGTGGAACAGCAAAAAACATTAAAATCTGCTTGTGAAACAAGCAACAAATACTCAAGAGGGATGTAATAATGGACAGGTTGACTCTGAGGAGTATCTTTTAACATTGAATGTTGTTGCCTTCAGTATGAAGTCATAGTGTAACATGGTATGATTTTTTTGTTTATTTTTTTAAAACAATACATGCTTATTTGGTTGATATTGTAGAATGTTTTAACAGTAAGCACACACATACACATATTCATATATATATATATATATATATATATATATATATATATGCACTTATGGCTCAGGTCAAATTATTGTTCTGCAGACTTGTCAAAACGCTGAATATGGTGTTAAAGAATATTTGCTTGATCCTAGGAACATCTGTTCCCACAGTGTCAGGGGAACTAAGATTCACTGAACATTGGTTACCTTTGCTTTAAGCCAGGTGCCATTTACATGATAATATGTTGTAAATCCAGTTTTCATTGTTACAAAGTGCTGTACTAGGTTTTGAGGAACTAATATATGGAACTACAACAGCACGAAACTTGGGTGTCAACAGTTTTTTAATGGGTCCAGATGAGATGCACACAGTATCGAAACTGGTCAAACCTGCATTTTGCCATTTAATGGCTACCTGCCTAGTCTTGCTCACAATATATGGTAAACAATTGTTGCTTTAAGTTATAAATTCAGGTTCCATTCACATGATAATATCATCTTGTAAATCTGTTTCCATTGTTACAAAGTGCTGTACTAGGTTTTGGGAAACTGATATATAATAAGCAGTTGTTCCTTGTAATTCTCAATTTTTCAGTGTGAACACTTTCCAATCATTTATTTTTGGACAATTTCCTGCTTTCTTTATATCTATTTCATGCAAACTGATATTTATAAATGATATAAAGTATAAATCACATCTACATAAAAAATATTACACAATGGTAGCAGATATTCTAGGTCACTGTAGTAGTGAGGAACTGGTCTTTGCAAATATTTGTTCCCATCAGTGAATATCACAATAAAGATTCCTGTGACTTTTATCGTAATACAGTACATTTTTATCAGTAACATTACATTGCGAAGCCAAACTTGCATTTTACTGTATCAGTCCAAGGGAGAAACTAATATGCACATACATGATATGTGTGGGGTGAAACTTGTCTGAAAATTAAAAAAAAGCATACGTTGAGGGAACAAATATTCATAAGGGGAACAAGTATTCCAAAATACTTTTTTCATGGGAGGGGGTGGGGGAACAAACATTTGGGGGAACCAAGTATTCTCTGACCACAGCATCTCAAAGCACTTATAATGAAATACAAAAGCAAATCAGCTAGTTTGGCCTCATCAAATTGCAGCCTGTGAATATTGAATGAAACTTTCAACCTTTAAAGTTATGCTTATTAAACCTTTCACCCCTTTCCAAAACCAGCTGGTTATCAAATGTTGCTTGCTTCTGTGTTGACAAATTTCAACAGTAATGAAAAGTACTTTGAATGAGAATTGTGTATGAGATTTTTTGAGATAATGTGTCCCACATAATCAGTGAAGCACCCAACCGAAAAACAAGGAAAGTTGTAGACTTGGTTTTAATTTAAGAGGGAAAGGATCAAGAGCATACTAATTTTAAATCAGTATTATCTGTGCTATTTAGCTTGATGCCATTCTAGATCTTCCTCCCTCCCTTGCCCAAATAATAACTAACAACCAACTGAGCTTGCCAGTGCAATATATGAAAGCACACTGATCATGAATAATGACCTGTGATGTAACCTGGGTTATGTACACACCAATGTTTACATACATGTAGTTGGATGAATACTAAGTCCTTTTTTGATTGATGGGTGCCATATTGAAGTGGGAATTCAGCTGTAGCCACAATGTATCACATGTAATTGTCATTTAATAATTCCTGCAGATTTCGGATTGTATAATGTGCTGAAATTTGACAAAATTGTGGTTGATTCATGAAACGAAACAATTCTACTTTGTTCAGGATAATCAATGTGACTGTAATTGGACACATCTTTTTCATTAAAAATTTCCTCAGGATTTCCAAGTAGGGTATCCCAGTTTTTGAGGGATACATAAAAAAATCTGGAGTATTTAAGAGGGTCTACAGACCCAAAATCTTGAGCATTTCAGATTTTCCTCTGTGACCTGTGTGTGGGAAAAAAGATAAAAATGGAAAGGACCATGCAGGCGTCTCAGTTTTCAGGTGTGTACCAAAAAAATCAAGATTTTTTTTTTACTTACCTTGTCCTTGTATTAGGCTTGAGAACCAATCAAAATCAAGGACAGTGCTGGATTTCAAACCTTGGTTAATGGTTCAATGAAAGGCCTCCTAGCAGGAAGTGCCTATAGGGCTTCCTGTTTTGAGCCTATCCCCACTTGGAAGTTGTGCCTCCTGCATGATCAGTTTTCCAGGTAATTGGTCTGAAATTAAGGTAAAATTGTGCTTTTTGCCAGAGAGAATGGTAGCTTTACAGGTCACTTGTATACATACCTTAGATAGTGCATGACATCAATTGTCTGAATGTTTAAAGTTGAAACTATTAAAGTGACAGAAACACCAATACTGACTGATCTTCGTGTTTTTCGTGTTTTCTGCATTACCATGTCATGTTACTGCCAAACATCATGCTAACAAACTTGCTTCTGATCACTTGAACAAAGCAGAGTGGATGTGATTGAAAATAGGCTTAAGCAGCCACCTGGATCTTCTTACCGGGGCCCCTCGGTCCGAGTGCTCGGAAACCTAAGCAGCCAAACCTGTGAAGCCACGATGGAGACCTACAGGTCCCCATTCAGGCATTCTGGAACCCTTGCCAATTCCCCAAGTTCCCAGGTCCAAGACCTCTGGTCGAACATCCGGGTATTCCAGAGAACCAGAACTCCGGCCAATTCCCAGAGCTTCAGGATCGGAGAGCTCGGGTTGAAAGTTCAGGTACATTGGAGCACCAGAGAAAGTACCCAAGTCTGTGGTGGTGTCTAGCTGTAGTGAGCTAAAGGGCCCTTTAGCTCCCATGGTTGTGGCCCCTACCGCAACCTGGGTGCCAACTGTGGCACCTCCAACCACTCTGCTGGCTGCCCCCCCCCCCCTATACGGGCCCGTCTTGGACCAAGCAGCTGGGGATCCCACTGCCCCCTTTCCTTGAGCTGGGTACCCTGCCCCCCCCCCCCCTCCTTGGAGGGGTAAGCGGAACATGAGCTTTGTGAGGAGCAGCAGTTGTGGATGAAGACATTGTCTTCATTCTGCCGCCATGTCAGTCGGTCGTTTGGGATGAGCAGCTCACTGCCTCCAATCTAAGCTAGCTCTCGTTTGGCTCACAGGCTCAGGAGTTCTCTCAACTCCAGCAGGTGTACTTCAGCCAGCTGACCCCCAAGTTGGCGGTTGCTGTGGCTCCCATGCTGAGCCTCACAGAAGTCGCACTCTTGCCCTTCGTGGGTGAAGCAGATGCGGGCTGCGGAGGTGGTGGTGGTGAGGACTTCTGTGGAACTTTTCACTCCCCCATTGCAAGGCGTGGTGACAGACCTGCTTCTGGAGGAGGATGCTAGAGGCTGTGTCCTCATAGCATCCTACTTTGACGTCTCACTGTCGGCTGTCAGGTCCCTCTTGGACCTCCAGCGTTCTGTGCAGATATCACAGGGTGTCCAGGACTGGCTTAATCAGGCAGCCCCACTCAGGACCTTCTTGTTGCAAGGGATTGACCATCAGATCAGGGTGGCCTGCACCCTAGAGGCAAACTCGCATTTGCTACACAGGGACTCCCACCTCCAGGGTCAGAGGCTGCCTGCATGACCCAATCCACTGCTGAGTGCGCATGGGGCCTCTCTTCCCTAACACTCCATTTGGAGGAGAGATTGCACACCTTGGTTGTCAGGTGCATGACCTTGGGGCCCACTCCACCAATGGCACCAGGACAATTAGCTTTCACAGACTCCATTGGGGCGCTTTCTTCCTTGGCTGCTGTGGCTCCGAAGCATGGCACCAAAGCTGCGCCCACTCCCCCTCCCTCCCTGCCTGAGCCATGCCCCCGGGCGTTACAAGGGCCCAGGAAGAGAGGTGATTTGGGAAGGGCAAGAATGTTATCGAAACCAAAAAAGTCAGGAAAGCCTCAGGGCTCCTGACTCTTGCCTTCCAGACCACACCTTCTCAGGGTCTCTTTGGGTTCTGGAAAACCAGCAAAACCAGTGAAGTGTGGAAAACATGGCGGATGCCATGGGGCGGTCATATGATTCCATAAGGCAGTGTCCCATTGAAACAGGTCCATCAGCTCTGGGCCTAGCAGATGATGGGGACATCCTCCCAATACAAGTCCAAGAAAAGACCTAGGCTTACCCCGAGGGTGCTGTAAACTGGAGAAAAAGATTTTAAGATTTGGCAAAAAAAGTAAATAAATAAATAATAAAATAAATAAAGAACGTACCAAAAAATTCATAACAAAACCCAAAAATCACTGGAGCGTGACCATTTGAACAAACTTGGTACTTAGCCACCCAAGGCACATCCCAACCAAGTTTGACGTGGATCTAGTCAGCGGTTTCAGAGACGGATTTGTATCATAAAAATAAAAATGCGTCAATATTAATTATCGTTGTTTGTTTTGCTCTCTTATAGAGGGCGCTGGACTATGGGCGCGAGTCACTTGAGTGACCTGTCATTAAAGTGACTCGCTCCCATAATACGGCGCCCTCGATCAGAGGGCAAGACAAACACAACATATATTTACACATTTATATTTATCTAATGCAAATCCCTGTGGTTTCAGAGAAGTCAAAATGTTAATTGTTGACAACAGACGGACGAAGGGGGCATAAGAATGCTTGACTGACTGAACGTTACGAGCGCCTGTGGCCCACAGTGCATATAACCACATGTCAAGACACGAAGAGATTAAGCCAAACCCGTAGGCCAATCTTTATTCGCTTTTATATAACCACCGTTTTCACACCCTCTCTAACGTGGAAAATGTTTCTTGAAACATCGTTTATTCGGTAAAAAACAATAGGAGAGAAGGGTGATGAACATAAGAAATAATTTTGTGAGTTACATGTCTGTAGGCGAAATAAAAAACAAGAGACGTAAAATTTTTCCCGCCCGCGACTTTTGTATAATAATAATAATAATAATGATAATAATAATAATAATAATAATAATAATAATAATAATAATAATAATAATAATAATAATAATAATAATAATAATAATAATAATTTATTGAGAAACTAACCCCTTACATTGGGAGCACCGCAAGCAGGGTAAGACCGGCGTTGTGTCCCGTTATCATGCTTTGAATTTTTAAATAGGAAGCCATAAAAGTGTGTATGGTGAAGTAACCTTGAATAAAGTTTTGAAGCACTGCTTATATAGTTTTAACAAGAAATTTCGTATGTATCAAGATTTAGGCCTACTGTCAGAAATTTGGTGTCTCAGAGTGTAGTAGTTTTAAAGTTATTAAGTTGCAAACTTCACTGTCACGAAGTAATGGGAAAATACAGCCCTAGCCCTCAGTCGACTGCAGTACGGTACCATAATTTAATTCGGGTTTGAACATTCTGTTTTTGCCCTTGCCTTTTCTGATGTTACTAAATTAGTAAATATGAAAGGCACAGTTTGGACGATCCGACAGACATCCAGTGGGATTGTTCTATTTTTCTTGAACGGTAAATAGTTACCGGTCGGCGAAATAGGTATTTTATTTTACCATTGTCGAAGTTTTGTTCGTTCCCCATGTTCATAGATGCGTATAATCTTCGTGCTATATGGCTTACAAAATATTTCGTTACAAATACACATTGCTCAAATTTATGTGAGGTCAATATGCATACAAACATTGTGTATATTTGGTGTCTCAGAGTGTAGTAGTTTTAAAGTTATTAAGTTGCAAACTTCACTGTCACGAAGTAATGGGAAAATACAGCCCTAGCCCTCAGTCGACTGCAGTACGGTACCATAATTTAATTCGGGTTTGAACATTCTGTTTTTGCCCTTGCCTTTTCTGATGTTACTAAATTAGTAAATATGAAAGGCACAGTTTGGACGATCTATATATATATATATATATATATATATATATATATATATATATATATATAGGCTTATAGCGTTACAATTTACAGACTTTTTTTATATACTGAAACTTAATGTGACGAATTTATATGTTCACAATATTCCACAAGTTGCGTTCAACACTGTATTTCAACAAACAAAATTTGCCCGGTAGTAACTTCTATCGGCATATGTGAATTCAACCCTAAACTAATATCCTTTTATAGAGACTTGTTTATTCGTGTTTATTACAATGTCGGGAGGTCCCAGTATTTTGGTCCGGGAAGTATATATATATTTAAGATTGATAGGTAGTTGTATAGGCTATAATTTAAACAACTTTAAGTGATGATTGCTGTACTGTAGTGAACCAACCCTACAGGTGACAGCATATAAAGATTTACTAGTGATGAGCTCGTTTTAACGTTTCCCCCTTCAGAAACTTCCAATGGTACAAAGCTGAAGTGAAGAAACAGGCGGCGTGTTGGCGAAAAAAAAGCACACAAGGCAGAGGTTAAAAGACATGTGAAGAATAATGAAACATTATTATATACTGCAGGCTTAGTCAAGGTAGCTCTGGAAAAAACAAACAAGGAAATGGACTTTTCAGCAAATTTACAAACTGCCAGAGTCAACTTAGGATTGAAATTATTTTGAGAGTAAAAGAAAACTCATGTTGATCGACTTCCGGGATCGACTTGAAACTTTTCCCCGATGGCAAGCGGGCCGCGGCCTGAGCACAACAGTGTGATTTACCCGGTTTCGGATCACTGAATGCAATGGTGAGCGCACATGATGTAGGCTATATGTTTATATAGGCCTATATAGGCCTGGCCTGTGCGCGGAACTCCACATACATGGCCCAAAACTCCTGCCTGTGAAAGAAAATGTCAGCTGTGTCTATCCGGAATGGTTGAAGATGAGAAACACTTTTATTACATTGTTCTAAATATTGTGAGCTCAGGCTTGACTTGTTTTCTGAGCTACAGAACATAGATGACCAGTTTTGTAGATTGAATGACAGTGATAAATTTCTATTCCTTATGACAATGTAAAACAGGGAAGATGTCAAATACCGGGTACCATATATTCAACTTTGTGAATGATGCTTTTGACCTGCGGTTCCGGGTCTTAGGGGTGCTAATAGAACTGTACACATTTGTTTAGGGTAACATGAGGTAATATGGCCCCCTAAGGAATTTCTTTTGGAAAGCAAAACGTGCATCAATACAGATACAAATAACTAGCCTGTTAAATCCCTTTAGCAGTTAGACTTAAAGAATTTGGACCAACGGTCAGATATATTTTACATTTTTCTACAAAAGCGAAAATTACAAACATGCTCATATTTCCCCACATTTTAAAGTAAAGGTAATATGAGCATAGCCATAAGGTAATATGAGTTCCTGCTATTTTAAGTGGGATTTAATAAAAAGTGTAGGTAGGTTTGTACTCAAAGGACTCTTAGGGAGTAATCAACAGCTTCATATTTTGCCCTTCATTAAATTGTCTCGAGAATCGTACATCAGGTTAAATAAAAATACAAAAATCTTATAAAGTATTGACACAAAGATGCCCATAATATCTCACCGAAAGGGTAATAGGAGTTTAGCTGATACCTGCCATTAGTTTATACAGAAGCTAATAATGGCCACCCAGGTGCTCGATCATATTACCCGCATGTCAATAGATACTTATCTTTAGGTCCCAAATTTTGGACAGTAAATTTACAACTAATTGATCCATTCAGAGAACAAAATACAGCAGGTGCTTCACACATTGGTCACATGTCTTTTGCACTGAAACTTGCTTTGCCACTTCTGTGTACTATCTAAAGTGGAAACAAATTTCTCAGTTAAAACGTACCTAATTTTTTTACTGGTTTGCCCTATAAAAACCTTAAAGCGCCACCTGACGAACATGGTTTTTACAACTTTGGTCACATGATGTCTGCAATACTACATCTATGTGATTTCAAAGTATATCTTTCTTTCTTGTAAGGTGGGGTACTCATATTACCCCTTTGTCCATATTCCTGCGTCTTACGCTATTCTGTATGTGTTACATGTATTTATAGTCGAGTGTGTTAGTCTGGGTGAACCTGAAATACAATTGCTTGCTTTTGCTTCTGTCATTTTAATATTCAGTGTTTTTTGTTTGTTTGTTTTTTATAAATTTATTTTTAATTTATGATTGTAATATCCTGAACTTAGGGTTGTATCTTTCTTAGCCTTAGGGTTATGCCAATCAAGCTCTTCTCTCATACATGTATACAGACACAAGCTAGAGTTTGCGGAACTTCAAATTTCTCGACAAATAAACATATTTAAGACCTGATTTTTTCTGGTTTATAAAATATACTTCAAGGAATATAGTGTCATGTGTAAAATATAGGCCAATGGCTACGGCTCATGACGATATGAAGATATCCGAGGGTCCGCAGTTGGGGGTCCGCGTTTTAGCACAGGCTCCGCGGTCCGCATCCGCGTCCGCGTTTTAGTATATACCCGTGCAGATGGCGCTGCTTGTGGAACTGCCAATTCTTGCGGAAAGCCTTCCTAGTAGGATAAGTTATTTTACAAAATGCGAGATTCATGTATGTTACATCCACGGTGAACGGGTGCCGTTATCAGGAAGTGCAAATAAGTGATCCGGGAATCAGCCTGTACAACATAAGACTGACAGGTATTGTTCTACCATGTCCACTTCACGACCCTTGTTAGCCCCATTTCTGAATCTGAGGCATTGACGGTGTTGTTTTGATATGGGTGCTAGACCCTTGCGAGCTTGTCATACTCTGATTACTCATCATATTTACGCTACGAATTTAACCTGCAAAAATGTAAATAAAGCAGTCTACAGTGTGTACCTTGTAAAATAACTTACAAATCTAAATATGTTTTATGTCAAATTGTGCCTTATAATATTCTGAATCATAATTCATATGAGAACAAGAATATCCGGTCATCATTTTAAGACCGTTTCGAACAGCCAAAGTACTGACAAGTGACAGTAGTCAGTACTCCAGTAGTCTTGGCAGTGGCCGAGTTGCGTGGCGGACCTGAGTACTCATGTTGTAGCCTTGTGCATTCAGTCACTATACACTGATTATATTGAAAACTGACCTGGCTGTCAGATTAACTTCATTAAGGAAGAAATATCTTCCTGTGGTCAGAATTATGTAAGAGCATAGAGGTTTCATACGGACTGTATTTATAATAGCTCTATGGTAAGAGACAGCCCCTTGGCCTTGTAGTAGTTGTACCCAGAATAGTCATTTTGAATGCACCAGCCTTATTAGAGAATTCGGAGGTGAACAACAAGTGACTGGCCACACTGAGAAGCCGGGTAGGGCTGCATCATTCACATGGTTGGTGGAGACTCTCACAGCCTAGACGTGCACTGCCTAGTAGCCCAAGAGGCGAATGAAATAAAGGCGCTCTTGTAGTTTACGCACAAATTGGCGATTTGTGCGCCATCTGCAGGTGAACCTGAAGTATATGGTGTAAGCCTTTGAGAGTATATATATGCACTTTGTCTTTGGAATCCTTCTAGCCAGATTCCGGAAGTGGGCTGAATTACTCATATAATACCTCATAGACATAGATTGTCCTTCGACAATCCGTATGTGTCAACCACCTGTTCGCACTGACATTAGTTATATAGTTGATGTACCAATTATTGATATGTTCCTATTGTCAATAGGGTGAGCAAAAACACTGTTATTATCACTGCTAATCTATCTTATATGTGATGAGTTGCCGGTCTCTAAACTGTAAAATTTTGTGCTACGATTTCTAGCTTCGTTCCCCAGCATCTCAGTTACGAGGGTAATTGCTGGTGAATGCATATTTGGGTTCCTTACACTAAGCAAAAAAGCACACTTTTCAGATAACACACACATTTTATATTGAATAATCACAGAGATCGGAGCTTTTTAGATTTTAATAAACTTGTTTCATGTTTATTTATATAAAAAAAAATTTTGCCCTGCTAACCTACTCCAAAGTTTATCCGTGTGGGAAAAATCTATTCACAAAAGATTTCAGTTGCTATATCAAGAACAGGAACATTGTTTTTACAAGCTGGCTGCCAGAATTGAGTGACATGTCTTGCACAGACCACCTGCTTTTGTCAAGAAAAGACAACTTTGTTTAGGTCTCACCATGGAAGTACAGCTTAGAACTTGAAGTTTCTGATTTATAACAACAATTTTCCTATCTGTGGTCAGTGGTGTATTGTGCTGCATTTTTACAAACCCCACGGCTTAGCTTATTGATAACTGGTACATCGTGCATAATTCTGGGGCTCTCCGTTTATGTGCAGTTGTCCTGCACCTCAGACAGGTGGCCTTTATGAAAGGGGAGGAGGCAAAAAACAAGGCTCGGTGATCAAGCCTTCAGTCCCAGTCTGCCCCATTTATATCCCAGCAAAACGCTGATCTCATGCACAAAACCTTTCTTTTTTTGCCCGGTCCTGATCTGTAAGGCTCAGGCATACCCCATGGCCATGTCCTGTTTTCACAGTCAAAGCTTGGCTCTAGTAAGGGCTACCGCTGCTTTTCCTTTCGTCTGGCACTGTAATTAACCTTGTTCCTTTCTAATCCAAACATTTCATGCTGCCAGGTAGTTCTGTACATTTCTAACCCCAGTATTACCTCCTATAAAGCCCCCTGCTCGACCTTGAAACCAAGCAACCCATTGCTACCTACAGTCCATCTCTGTTTCTCGTTGACTTTTCTAACACTTTGTATTACCCTTTGTGTATAGATTTTTCCCTGACTCCTTTTTCCACTCTTCTCTCCATCTGTCACAGTTTTCCCTATATATATATATATCTTTCATTCCTCTACTTCATCATATCCTTTAAGTGCATAACTGCTAAACATTGTCATTGATAGGTTGGGAATGGGAGACTGACACATTGCTCGGCATTAAAGACATGATTTTGCCCATCACCTGGTACACACTTGTGTCCAAGTGACACAAAATGCAAAATTATAATCTTGCATTGATATACATACTGCTGGGGAAAAAAGGTGCACCTGCCCCTCCCTCCCCGTTCAACATTATGCATGTGTTATGAGGATGTGTGGGGAGTTTGTTTACTTTATGATACCAGTGGTTTTCACATCTCTTTTGGGAGGAAACTGTGGTCCTTTAAAGGACCTTTTTGGTTGTTGTTGTTGGGAGGCTGATCATGCTTCTGTCAGCAAACTTGGATTCCCCCTTGGTATGCTGCTTGTCAGCTTGGTTATTTCAGCCTGGGGAATTTGATTCCACTGGTCTATGAGCCTATGTGCCTGTTGGTCCAGAGTGCTTGGGGGTTCTTCATACTCATTCCTGATTCGATGTCCAAGCACATCCCACAAATGCTCGATGGGGGACATATCAGGAGAACGGGCTGGCCATGGCAACAATTGGATATTGCGTTGCTGTAGATGCTGCATGCTGACTCGGATAGTGTGTGGTCATGCATTATCCTGTTGAAACAGGAGCGCTGGATGTTGTTGGATCCATTCCTCAACTGTGGGCAGGATCTCATCCATGTACCACTGGCTTGTTAATGTCCCCCCCCCCCCCCCCACACACACACACAAACATCATAGCGCTGCCTCCTCCATGATCATGTTCAACCATACATCCCTCTACGAACCTCTCGAACGGCATTCATTGAACCCTTATTCTTCCATCGTGGAAATTCAAGCAAAGTCAGGATTCATTTGACCACATCATGCAGTTCCATTGATTTTTGGTCCAGGCTGCATGTTCAGCTGATGATACCTTTCTATGGAAAGAAACCTGTGCTTCTTCACATAATGAATCAAGTAACAGTCATCCGTCCCATTTGTCAGTCTTGGTCACCCAGATCCACCCTTCCTCTTGGATCCTCTAGTTTCCTGTAATGGTCCCACCACCTTTTTACCCATGGTCTGGAACACTCCATTGTCCTGGCAACCTACTGCTGGGAAAGGCCAGCCTCCAATATCCCAATAATGATTCTGTCCCTGTCAAATTCAGATAGTTGTAAATGACCCGTATGTTGTGCCATTGTGGATTCACATTCATCCCAGTAGTTCCATGGTCCCCTTATGAAGCCCACAGGCACCCCAATACTGGACACACTTTTCACACCTCTCTGGGTGTTGTCTTGAACATTTTTTGTGTGTGTGACTGCTCACACATTCCCTAAACTATGCTGTTGATGTTACATAATATTCCATGCGACACCCATATCTTCCATATAAAGGTATATTTAGAGTGGCCCATGTTAAACAAAAGGGGGTGGCATCTTTTGTTTTTTCCCGCAGCAGTATATTTCAAATAGTGCATAATGTACTTCTGTGTATCAACAAATTACGCAATTAAAGTTTTTTTGTTTTTTCTTAAAGTGCCTGTAGGCTCTGTTTTACACTCATGATAGCAAAATGATACACATAGCAATCACTTGGCTGTTGCTTCTTTGGCGACAAGTTGTTTTTATTTTTTAAAAGCAGTAATCCACAAGCATTCACAATTTGAGTTGCAAAATAAAAAATATGGTGGCTCAGTTCAGTGCTGTGGGGATAAAATGCATAAGCGTAACCACATGAGCATAGGTATGCATAAGTGGATTTTCTTTGAAATATTCAATATTGACCAGTAAGCCACTTACTTACTTGATACCTAATTTAAACAGGAATAATATAAAGAAGAGCTTTAAGTTTTTCTGCTGGGTAAATATCATTTTCAAAAGAAATTAGAGTGAAAATAACCAATCTGACTGGTGTTCATGCATAAGTTGTGATCTGTCATATTCATGATATCGGATTTATTGTGAACTTCTTTGTGTAGTAATGCACTTTGGCAGATTCTGTTTCAAGATTTCTTGCAATACTTGTTTAATAAAAAAAAATAGATGCATATTGGACAAATGTAAATAAATTAAGATTGACATTGTGCTGTACACACAGACAAGAGTGGGCCTATACACAACCATGGGGAAGGAATGGGTGTACACTTATGCTTACAAGTGTGTTTTATCCCTGCCATGCTCAGAATGATCATGCATTATTATTACTACTACTACTACTACTACTACTACTACTACTACTACTACTACTACTACTACTACTACTACTACTACTACTACTACTACTACTACTACTACTATTATTATTATTATTATCATCATTATTATTATTACGGTATTATTATTATTATAATAAATCAAGTGACAGTAGATCATGTTCTGAATGGATTATGTTCTCATAATGTGCAATTTTGATTTAGGCTTGGTTGAACAGTGTCATCATTTTCAAGGGAGTATGCAGTGTACTCTTTTCTATTATGCCCACCCTCACCCAGACAGGTTACATGTACTTCTTGATATTTAAAAGTGATGACCAGCCAGTTCAGTTTACATCGAAAGGAGAGAAGTCATTAAAAGTTTGGCTTTCTGAATCCGACCAATGAAGACTATAAAGGACTGAGATAATCCTGAGATGGCTCACATTGGAAACACAGTATGAGTGCACAGTAAACCTTCACTACTCAACATGTCCAGTGACAGCTTGCCTGTTTTGGGTGGGGCATCTCTCATTTTTTGGCCTTATTTAGAAAATATTCATGGTCCTCTGCTTTGATTTTTTTTCTTTTGTATTTAACTGCCAAATTAAATCTGAATTCAATCTGAAAAAAAAAAACAAGGCAATGCCAACATGGTCATTGGATTGCCAATGAAAGTCTTCAGAATCTAGTTTTGATCTGTAATGATTTTTTCATGGATCGGAGCCAGAGATTGTCAGTACTGATTAAATACCCTGCAACTAACATGAGGCACCATCATACAGAACATGCTTGACATGAATTTGGTCTCTCTAACTAACAATCGAAAACGTGAAAAAAGACCTGTTGACGATATCGGGGTATGTATATGGTGCATGCTGTCATATAATTGGAGGCCCTCTGTTCCCAGACCTGGTTGACAGTAACATGCACACAATAGGGAAGTGCTGACTGTCACTGAAAATACATTCTCTGTGTGGTGTCTAGTATCTGTTGATGGAAAATTTGAAAAGGTGATGGCAGCATTCCTAATGTTAATTCTGTATGATTTGACATCGAATCCGTGAGTTTTAGAATTGCATAGAATTAAAAATTCAGCATATAACTTGACTATTTACCCGTGGCATTGACACCAAATGGTCTGTTGGTGTACAATTGATGGGGAGCTAGTACTTTTTCATGTATAAACAGAATGTCTGTTCTAGACAGACCTGTGGGAATGAGAATATTTGATCAAGGATTTGTACAGTTATGCTAATTCCCCAGTGATCTGGAAATTGAAGCCTGTGGCCAGAGCATGCAAGTTTGTTTTTGATTTAATAGACATGTCTCCACCATGTGGGCATCAGGGGATGTGTGGCTTTTTCTACATATTGCTTTGTGCATGTCACAAAATCAATTAAGTTGTGTTTACAAGAACATCCTTTGTGTTGCATGTGAATAGTCAGCAACTTTGCTTGTTACTCTGCCCCAAATTGTCCAGTTTTAGCAGTGTTTGCTTTATGCAGTATTGCAAAGATTTTTGTTCTGAGATCCCTGAAATGGATGCTAACCTAGCAGTGTATATATGTAAATGAAATGCATCTGTGTATCTAATTCTTGATTTGGGTACATGTAGGACATCTTTTAGATTGTTAGTTCTCTTAAACTTCACATTAAATGTCACTTAACTTTTTAATGTAGTTAGGGTCCAAATAAGCTCCAGAATGCACAAGTTATCTCAAAATTTGCTAAACATTCTTGTTCTGCTCTGTTCCAAGCTCTCTCCAGTGCATGTATGTCATTGTTTTAATTTTGCATAGTATGACTTCATTATATCACATTCAGTTTGTCTTTCAGCCATAGTTTTAGATCAGATCAGGCAAACTTCTAATACTTTTCATGATAATACATGTATGCATTTGATTTACATGTATAATATATGTAAATGAAATGCATACATGCGCATTGCATAATATTATGAAGAAAAATATTGTTTTCCTGATCTCCTTGAGTGGCAAAGTCCGAAACACGACATATATATGTTTTTATATTGCAATTATACAGAGTGGTACTAAATATAGTATGGCTGTGCATAAAAGCATGACTAACAACAACAAAAATAAGATAATGAAAATAAAGGAAGAATATTGCTTGTGTCTCCTGAATTTAATTCTCTACTTACTTTGCTTTACAGTTCTATGAAAGGTCAATGGAATTTATGACTTTAATTAAGTATAATTTGTTGTAGGCCTCATGCAGATTCCATTTTGAGAAATGTAATTTTTAATTATAGGGGTACCTGGTAAACAGATCAATGTAGGCAATGTTATGGTTTGCTTAAAAAATGATATTATGTAAAGTGGGATCCCACACTCTGGTAATTTCTGTGTTAAATTTCCTCCTAACAGTGTGACATAGTAAACTACATAGGGGTTGAGGAAATGGTTTTACTTTCTTGGGGGTATTGAAATCTGTTATACTGTTCAGGATTATTTTGCTGCTGATAGTCACATTGTGTAATGCTTCTCGTATATGCAGATCAGTTTCAGATATAAACCATGATCACTGTACATGTTCACTTCCTGTAGATATTACTGAAATATGTAAAACAAACATCCTTTTGTGTGAGTCTTACCTTGTAAAAAAGGTTCACGTAATATGTGAATATTTTTTCCCTATTACAGAGCAGAAAGTGTCAGTATGGAATTTCTACAACAGATTGCCCGATCTTTGCGAAGTGCACGCACAGTTGAGCTGCCAAATGGTATGTATGTTAATATCTTATATATGTACATTTAAGTACAAAATTACAGTGTTTGTTTGTTATTAGGTGTGGGAGGATTCATCAATGCATTGGTGAACGGACTTTTTTTTTTAATGATTTGATTTTGCATTTAAGAAAAAAAGCAATATTTATCGATACATGTCTGATTCTTACACTTCAAGTAAGAAAGAAGGAATCTAATTGGTTAATAGCCATGAGTATCAATGTATCTCCACCCTTGGTAAGAGTCAACATTTTGTCTGATTGCGGCCCGCTGAGACTGTTTGGCGACACACAATGCAAGGACGTGCATTACTTGGATGTAGTCCTACGTACTTGAAGAAGGCTCACCAAATACGCTGAGTTAGGCCTACTTTCACTATAGGGGAGTGGAAGGAAGATATTGAAACAGGACAATTAAGGTAAAGTGGTCTATGTCGAACCCTCTGAATTTTGTCTGTGACTTTCAGTGTAAGAAAATAAATGTTGACATGGGTGGTGAGCGTCAGACCAAATGTCACCCCCTCAGAAACATTGAGACCGAAGGTTGAAGTTGACAATGGTTTCCTCGGGGTGACATTTTGGTCTGTCGCCCACCACTCACGTCAACATTATATTTTCTTTAATCTTTGCAAAAATTACATAGGCCTACATTAATAGATTAAGTTACCAGTAGGGCAAAAAACCTTGTGGTCCTGGTCCTACTTGCAGTGTACAAAGTTAAGAAGTGCGCTGAGGCAAATAGAAAAGGAAGCTAAACTTTGATTGGTCGCTTTTTCTGTCAACCAATAGCATTCAACTTTATTTGGGTGTTTGGGTATTCAGCCAACACGGCAGACCACAGAGCTATGCGTTGCTATTGAAATGCCTGCTGAATCTAGCTGTTGTATGGCAACACCTTGGGTTTCTGTGTAAAAGAAGGATAGAGTCAGGCAAACAGATCGTTTTCAATCAATCTGTAAATTATAGCAGCATAAAGTTAAGATATAGGCCTAATGGGGAATTATACTATGCACATATGGCAGCACACATTCCCTGTCAATGTTATCATCCTGGGGCTGTGCAATGTAAACAAGCACCAAATGGGAAGAAATCATTCGGGCCTACCTGCACCATCAATCGGGGGGGGGGGGGGGGGGGACCACCAATGAATGCTCCCGAATTTAGCTGTGGAAATTCCACCCTAACTTTTGGAGCATTGACAGGTCTTACCTGATGCCAGACTCCTGACTTCCGGCCTTACAAGGTGGGCCATCAAAGTCTACTATCGGGTAATGACAGGTCATTCCCCCGAACAATCTGTTCATCTGATTTCATCCTTTTCTTCTGAGAAAAATAAACTGACACCTGTCTATAAGCTACCTGCACTGTGAATGATTATATATCAAATTAAAATTAAGATTTCTGGACCATTGACAAATTAAAGTTGAATTTGTGCTAAGATTTACTGCTTGCCTGTGTGTATGCTTGGAGGAATAATAACAAAAATGACAGCAAAAGGCGATAATATATTTCAGACAATTTCAAATTTCTGTTTGGAAAGTGAGTTACGTAGTTACCAGACTGGAATTTGGCTTCCAATCTTCATTACGCATGAACAGACCTCTGCCTAGCACAAACGTAATGTAATAACATAATTGTTACGCCTCACTATAAAAGTGACGGTCTTAACGAGATCCTTCAGTGCCTGATGAGAATCATTGGATTCGAAACGCGTCGCACACATTTCGCCTCATTCTTTGGCTACTTGCCTTGTCACTACCTCAATAATATATTTCTGTTGTATTGTTTGATTTTTAAAATTAACAAATCATCTTTCTTCTGTAATTTCTGTCATGATTAATTTATAATTCCATTTTCAATTGAATTCAAAAACCAATTGTCCACTTTGATGGAATTTTTACATTCAAATGAATGTCACATTGGCAGAAAGGTCAACATTCAACATTATACAAGTAATCATATCATTCATAATAGTGGACCTATAGAGATGTGAGAGCCAGCAATCTTGCAGGTCAGTCATCACACATAATCAGTTTGACTGGAATTTTCTTACATATCATGATGTGCATCGTATCATGGAGCAAATATCGAGACACGTATTGTATCGTGAACAGAGTGTATCGTCCAAGCCCTATTTGTTACACATGTAAATGTGAAATTTATTTGCAGATTTTCATAACTACTTTCAAAACAAAACAGGTAATTGTCAGTCAAAAATCCCATGTATTTTTACCTTACTGCAGGCACAAACACTAATGTATTCTGTCTATCTATCCATCTATCATTACATAACAATATACATGTACTTATACATCAAAATAAAAATATACTAAACCATGTTAAGCTCCTGTACAGACCAACTTCCCAATGGTTTAATGGTGAATGAAAAATGGCATGAAAGGATACTATTTCTGTGATAATATATAGTAATACTGTGGAACTGTGGGGAATCAAGTAAAGGATAAATGGCAAGAAAAAAAGTGGTGATGGTTTACATGTTTGTACACATTGCATCTGTCACATATGTAAATATGAGACTGGGCTGACTGGTAAAAGGATTTTTAGACCTACTTCAATAGCTTCTGAAGTGAATTGTTTATTTAAATAAAAAAAAAAAAAACTGATGCAGATATCTGCTTGATTTTGTGTAACGTGAAGGTTTGAATTACATGTGCAGGAATGATTTCAAGGCTATTTTCAAGGTTGTATTTGGAGAAATCTTCCAGTGTCAAACATGTCTGAAACATTTGGGTTTGGATTTTTACTGTCTTGTATTCTGGTATGGTCTTCTTCAGGGAGCAAGGTCAGATGTGAATCCAAAAATTTTCTGAAATGGTATTTTCCTCAAAAACTGTGTCATGGTATTGTATTTCACGGCACTTGGGGTAATTTTTTTGTTGATTACAGTAAAACCTGTCCTTGTGGACACCTGTGTGATGCGGACACCTGTATAATGTGGACAGTTATGTTCAGAACAGAGAGGTCAATTTCTTTGTTAAAAGCACCTGTATTGTGGACACCTGCCAGCTGTGGACACTTTTTGCCAGTCCCAGAGGTGTCCACAATTTACAAGTTTCGCTGTATGTGAAAGTATATTGGGTGTATAGATGTGATTATGAAAATAGAAAGGTCCCCAACTTGAATGCCAGATTAATCAATGAAGGTGAATAAATGTTTATGACAAATTTGAATCAGTTACAAGGGTTTATCCTCCATGAAAAATTATATTAAACTGTTAGCATCCCTTGCCATGGGACAAGGAGTGGCGCCTTGCCCTGTTTGGCTAAAGTATGTTGCTGCAGTGAACTTTTACAGCATTACTGCCTCTGATGTAGGGTAGTTCAGCATTTGAAAAGTTTCAGAGAGTTGTAAATTCAGCTTTTGGTGTCAATGTTAAAGGTATCATAAAATCTTGTTAATTCAGTAAATAACGTGTTCTAGTAAGATTATCCCAAGGTATGAAGTGTTAAAGGAAGTCATAATTTTTTAATATGTACAATCAATGCAAATGTCACAACATTAGGTGATACTGCACCGTGCATGTAATTCTTCATGCAACATGTATGATGTTGCAGACACTGGAAGTCATGATGTCTAGGAGGTAATATATGGGGATTACAATGGTGCCAATCAAAACTCATGAAAGAATGTACTGGGGTCATTGTGTACACTAATTTATGGGAGGTAATATGTGGTACACTAATTTATGGAAGATAGTATGTAGTACACTAATTTATGGGAGATAGCATGTAGTAGGCCTAAAGAAATGTGATAAGAATGGTGCCAATCCAAACTCAGGAAAGAATGTACCCAGTGGGCAGTCCTTACACTAATATTGGACATTTGGTTGTACTTTCTTCATAGATTCAACATCAGCATCTTACGTGTTGATGCCAATGGTCATTGCAAATCAGCATAGGTAAGTTTGTGTGCTTAAGTATTACTGACTAATCACATTCTGTTTCAGTGCCACTTGATAATGTATATGATAAGTGATGATACATTTGTTTATTGTCCCATGTGCTGACAAATTTAAAGTGAATTTTCTTGTGTTTTGGGTAGCACATGGTGTAAGCATATGCCGATGTCTAGCAAAGTCACCACAGGGATACGATTCTGTAAATTGTTCATATTTTTGTAGAGGCAGTAAATTCACAAATTAAAATCTGTCAACATTTTCAAGAATAAAGGCACACAGTGTTTGTGTACATGCATGCACATGTGGTTCTTTAACACCACACAACAAGAGTAATGATGTGCACTCATGTAGCATGCTGTGGTCCATATCCTGATTTTAAAATTAAGCAGTATGTCTTGTATCACCAACTGGCAGCTGCGGTGACCTACATGTACAGTGGAATCTACCTATTAAAACCACCTAAGGGACTGAAAAATGTGGTCTTAATAGGGAGTCGTCTGAATTGAAATATAATTTAATCAAGGATCAACAAAAAATGGGTCTGTAAATTGGCAGTGTTAAAATAGAAATGGTCTCTTTATGGATATGGTCTTAATTGAAGATTCTACTGTATATTATTTTGAGTGCCTAATATTATGAGACTGGTGTAACTTATACACTTACGCAAAAGATTTTTTTAAAAAGTTCTTATTTTTTAGGTCTGTGGCAGAACTATTGGCCAACTCCAGTTTTGATGTCAATTTTGCTTTTGGTCGAGCTCAGAGGAACCTGCTGCACATTGCAGCTAAGTAAGCAAGATTGATCACAGAATCACCATTGCAATATTCAAGCAAAGCTTAACCTTCAGTTTCACTGAATAACCATCAGAGGGCATACTAATCCATTGCCATCTCATGAAAACTTCAGGTTTCTCTCTGGCCAGAGATGGTGCCCACTGGCACATATGAAAGTATTTGGACTCGGCAGCATTGATGCTGCTTCTTGTAGTATTCGGAGGCCATTAACTTATACTTTGCATGTTTGTTTTACTTAAAAGCTCTCATGGAATGTAATCTCCCCATGTATGCAGTAGAGTAACTTTGATTTACTTTATTTTGATGCAATTTTAATTTTGTTTATTTTTTGATGGCACAAAAGGTGAAATTAAAAGTGCAAAGATGGAGAGTGAACAATATTTTAACATAGATTTAATAGAACCAGTTGTACTTTGCATGCACTGCCCTGACTAAAAGTATACACCTAAATGTATATGTAAATCCATGATGTTCTACAGCTGTGGGTCCTATGAGTGCCTGACTTTGCTGCTGAAGAAGGGGGCAGAAGGGAACTACCAGGATATGTCTGGCTGTACTGCTCTGCATCTAGCTGCCAGAAATGGGTGAGTGTAAAGCATACCTGCCACACAAGAGATCCATTACATGTGTCTGTCAGTATAGTGGACAGTAGACCTACTGGTACATGTATGTGAGACTACTCACCCAGAGACTTTATGTCTATTTGTTGTGATCCTTTGTGGCTTTGAGGTAACAGAATGATATATATTCCTGATGTGATATACTTCGAAATAAAATTTTGAATCCTCTTTTTACTGTTCCATTTTTTTTTTTTGACAGACAGAAGAAATGTATGAACAAACTTCTGGAATACAATGCTGATGTGAACATAAGAAACAACGAGGGTCTCACAACAGTAAGTAACCTCATATGTGTTATATGTACATGCATGTCATGGAATTTGATGTTTGATGCATACCACCCCTTCCTGACACTAACACTGGTAGGTATGAGGTCACACCATGCACCCATGACTGTAGGAGTGGACCCATGATATGAAGGAAGGCCTGCCAGTGATGTTGTCCAGGGTTGGGTGATAAACACTTTTGTATCATGCGCATAAAGTAACTACAACTTGCGACAAGCCTGGCAACAATGAATAGTAAACACAATACAATTGACATTAATTCCATCATGAACATAATGTAGTAAAAAATGTAGTCAAAGTGCCATATTTCCTGCATGAGTAAGTGGCCATTTTAGAGGGGCTGGTTTTTCTTCAGGGATGTGGGAGCTGGGGCATAAAAAAGTGATGATTGTACTGGATGAACTGTGTTTCCTTTGTGCACCATCCTCATGGGCTTAAGGAGCAATACAGAGAGATTTGTTCTATGGTTAACTAATGCTCCTACCTTCCACTGCAAAGCAAACTATAACAATTTTAACCCCCCCCCCCCCCCCGATGTTCTCTTCGACTGGAAGTTGCCAGTATTTTTTACTTCTGTGTCTTCTTACATTTCCCAGAGTCAAATACTGGGCTAAAATGTAGTTAAGCTGCTTCATCCAAGTGTTTGACATACAGGTACTTACCATAAGGGATTGGTAAATGGACATGTCCTTCTCAGTTGAGCGTAGGCTAATCTTGCCAGTCCTTTATGGTGTGGGTTGAGTTGAATGTTGAGCTATCCCCAGAAGTAATAAAACATGAAAATGAAAATATCTCATTAAAGTATCACAATTCACAACAAAGCTGCATTTTGGTTTTATGTTTAAGTTAAGTATGTTGTTATAGTAACTGGACATGAGGGTATCCTAAATGTGTACAAGCAGTTCTCACAATAGATACTAGTTGAAAACAGGAGTAATGTTCCTACTGGCCAACAAGAGACAAGTGTGAGGTTGTGATACGATGATGCATTTGTTTATTCTTATACTTGCAGATCCACTGGCTTGCAGTGAATGGAAGAACAGAAATGTTGCATGATCTCTTGCAACATGTACAGAATGTGGACATAGAGGTATCGTGTCACAGTCACATCAATACAATGCTTATTTGACATAAACAGTGAAAGGGCGACAAGTTACTATCCTATTTCTAACAAACTGAAGCAATTCACATTAATAAATATGCTTGCAAACATATTTTAGAATGAGAGATTTATGTCTCCCGGTGGAAGCCGGGGGACATATTGGTTTAGTGCCCGCTTCTTCTTCTTCTTCTTCTTCTTCTTCTTCTTCTTCTTCTTCTTCTTCTTCTTCTTCTTCTTCTTCTTCTTCTTCTTCTTCTTCTTCTTCTTCTTCTTCTTCTTCTTCTTCTTCTTCTTCTTCTTCTTCTTCTTCTTCTTCTTCTTCTTCTTCTTCTTCTTCTTCTTCTTCTTCTTCTTCTTCTTCTTCTTCTTCTTCTTCTTCTTCTTCTTCTTCTTCTTCTTCTCCTTCTTCTCCTTCTTCTCCTTCTTCTCCTTCTTCTCCTTCTTCTCCTTCTCCTTCTCCTTCTCCTTCTCCTTCTCCTTCTCCTTCTCCTTCTCCTTCTTCTCCTCCTTCTCCTCCTTCTCCTCCTTCTCCTCCCCCTCCCCTCCTCCTCCCCCTCCTCCTCCTCCTCCTCCTCCTCCTCCTCTTCTTCTTCTTCTTCAACACTTGGTTTCCGTGTGATAAGTCTTGAAGGACTTGACAGAATTTGATAAAACTTGGTAGGCTTATGTATCTAGGCAAGACCTAGGTTGGGATTGTATTTGGGTGACCTTGACCTAACTTTCAAGGTCACAGGGTCACTTATGTGAAATTGGTTTCCGTTCGATAAGTCATGAAGAACTTAATGGAATTTGATGAAACTTGGTAGGCTTATGTATCTAGGCAAGACCTAGGTTGGGATTGTATTTGGATGACCTTGAGCGAATTCTCAAGGTCACAGGGTCACTTATGTGAAATTGGTTTCCGTGCGATAAGTCTTGAAGAACAGGATGGAATTTGATGAAACTTGGTAGGATTATGTATCTAGGCAAAACCTAGGTTGGGATTGTATTTGGATGACCTTGAGGGAATTCTCAAGGTCACAGGGTCACTTATGTGAAATTGGTTTCCATGCGATAAGTCATGAAGAACGTGATGGAATTTGATGAAACTTAGTAGGATTATGTATCTAGGCAAGACCTAGGTGGGGATTGTATTTGGATGACCTTGAGCGAATTTTCAAGGTCACAGGGTCACTTATGTGAAATTGGTTTCCGTGCAATAAGTCTTGAAGAACTGGATGGAATTTGATGAAATTTGGCAGGATTATGTATGTAGGCAAGACCTAGGTGGGGATTGTATTTGGTGACCTTGAGCGAATTCTCAAGGTCACTGGGTCACTTATGTGAAATTGGTTTCCGTGCGATAAGTCTTGAAGAACTTGATGGAATTTGATGAAACTTGGTAGGATTATGTATGTAGGCAAGACCTAGGTTGGGATTGTATTTGGATGACCTTGACCTAATTTTCAAGGTCACAGGGTCACTTATGGGAAATTGGTTTCTGTTCGATAAGTCTTGAAGAACTTGATGGAATTTGATGAAACTTGGTAGGATTATGTATGTAGGCAAGACGTAGGTTGGGATTGTATTTGGATGACCTTGAGGGAATTCTCAAGGTCACAGGGTCACTTATGTGAAATTGGTTTCCATTCAATAAGTCATGAAGAACGTGATGGAATTTGATGAAACTTGGTAGGATTATGTATCAAGGTAAGACCAAGGTTGGGATTGTATTTAGGTGACCTTTACCTAATTTTCAAGGTCACAGGGTCACTTATGTGAAATGGTTTCTCTGCAATAAGTCTTGAAGAACTTAATGAAAATTGCTAGAGTAATGTATCTATGTGAGAGCTAAAATAGGATTGTAATTTTCAAGCAAACTTGGTCATTTGTAATTTGTTATCACCTGTAGCTTATTCAGAGACGTAAGTGTTCCACCGGGAGACATTTGATTTTCTGTTGGAAAATCAGTCTGTTCTAGTTATACATATTTTTTCTGCCCATGAATTAAATTTATATGTCTGTTCCTGCTAGAACACGTTCTGTGAAATGTTTGTCTTGTTAAATTGCCTTTTTTTGACAGTGGTTGTAACAATGTAATTATGCCCCCCTCCTAACAAGGGAGGGGCATGTGGGAATTGCTTTTTACATGCATGCATACATTTGTCTGTCCATTACACTTTGTGTGCGGGCTATAACTAAGAATCGTGAAACTTGGCTAAGAATTGTAAAACTTGGCTCATGTGTGTATCTATAGACAAGAGTGTGTTATACACAAAAAAGAAGGGCACTAGGTCAGGTATCTAGCTCACAGTGACGCTTCTTTCTCTTACTGTGTTCAGGCTACAATTTCTTTCACCTTTAACTAATAGATTCATGAAACGACACGTGTATCTGAAGGCAAGGGTGTGTCATGCAGAAAAGTAGGTCACTAAGTCAAGTATCTAGGTCACATTGACATATCCTCATATTGTGTCCAGGCTATAATTCCTTTCATCTTTAACTTCGTTTCATTAAACTGTGCACACGTGTATCTGGAGGTAAGGGTGTGTTATATACAAAAAGTAAGTCATTTTGTGAAGTATAGGTCATTGTAACATATCCTCGTATTGTGTATGGGCTACATTTCATTTCATCTTTAACTTAGTTTCATGAAAGTGAAACGTATCTTGACCTAGAAGTGTGTCCCATAACAAGGTTACTAGGTCACAGTGATACAATCTTGTCCTCTTATTTTTATGATATATAACTTAGTTTCATGAAACATTGTATATAGTTGTGACTTGATCCAAGGGTGTGGCATGTAACAAAAATAGGTCACTAGGTCAAGTATCTGCATCAGTGATATGGTGGGGGAGGGGGCATATGTCTAGGAATCTCAGATTCCATTTTAATTTGAATTACCATTCATTCTTACTCATTGTTACCATGAATTAAAATTGTAAAATTATAATAATAGATGCATTTTTGGTCAAATTCTATATCTATTCCATTCAGATAAGACAATTAGTATTGTGATTTTAAAATGAACACCTGCAAGTATAATTTTTCGCTGGCTTTGTTCCAGGATGCTCAAGGGCAGACCGCCCTGCATGTTGCTTGTCAAAATGGTCACAAATCGGTAAGTTTTGTGTCACTATGTAAACACCTTATCTCTTGACTTGCTAGTACCAACTTGCAAGGTGGGCGCTTGTGTATCATACATTTTTATCAATAAGTGTTAAGTGCACGGAAGAAAGTATTAGACAAATGGACTTTGTCACATACTGAAAATGCACCTTTTCATCTTGAAACCATTTTTTTCTAGCAGCATAAATAATATTGTCACTGACCTCTTTAGTGGTATGTTTGATAGATATGAAAAAAAGTATGGTGTTAGAATTAAGTACAGTGAAACCTCATTATAATGACACTCAAATGTCCAACATATTCACACACAAGCATACCTGCCAAGTCTTACTATTTAGGAGTAATGATTACTCTTTTTGAGGTGAAATGTTCATGAAATAGTGTAAAATTTGATAAAAATAGTAAAATATTATGATTTTTAAGAACAACTTTTCCTGAATAATTAATATAAAAATATCACTGATTACTATTTTTCACAAAAACTATTACTATTTTGGAAATTTTGGGGTTGGCAGGTATGCACAAGTTTTGAGGGACCTGAAGACCTGGGATTCCTTTGCTGTTTGACTCATTTAACTAACATATTCAGATACCTGACACACCTTGCAGGGAAAAGATTTCATTGTATGAAGGTGTCACTGTATCACACCAATCTTAGTTTTAAAGGAAGGACAGACCATGATTGTTTTCCTGTATGGTTTCAGACGGTGCTGTGTTTACTTGACAATGGTGCAGATATAAATGGTACTAATATACAGAGGTCCACACCACTTCATTTTGCTTGCAGGTACAGTTGTAAATACAATATACTTTGCTTCAATGATACGTTAATATTAGCTGTGAAAATCACCTCACTTCTGTGACGACAAGACCCTTGGTTCAGTTTTGTGTCCAGATAGGGTAGTTGGAGGTGGCAGCTTTTATGCAAACTTTGAATATTTTCAGTGCTTTGTCATGCTTTTAGTAAACATGCCACTCATGTACATGTATAATCTGCGCATGTGTTTATCTCAATGTAGAATTATTTAAGACCCAATTTACTGGAAAGGAAAGTGAGAGCAATGTACAACATATTAGGACCATCATGAATTTGGCTGAATTAAATTAAGTCACTCCTCAATTCCCAGACATTGTTTAATCGTATTGCTAAGAATGACCAAAGGACATAGATAGGTCCGATGTAATAACTGTGACATTATTCTGGACCTTTTAGGACATGTAGCTGTAAAGATTGATTGTAGAATTGAAATTTCGGGATGACAGAAAAAGTTGCCTTGAGTTTGTTTGTTGCATGTATTTTGTTGACTGACATTAATGAATTTTGGTACAGCCATGGACAGAGAGACACGGCACATATACTGCTGAGCCGAGGTGCCAAATTCTTGCCAGACAGCCATGGAAATACACCTCTAGATCTCTGTGTTCAGGTACTTTATTACTTCTGGTTAAGCTAGATCCATGAGCTCTTAAAATGCTTGAATAGGGAAGAGTTAGAATAGAAGGTTCCCACATAGAGAGCACTTCACCCAGAAAAGGCAAGAGTTGTGTATTTCCATTACATTCCATTGTAATATGTACCTTAACTTAATAACCACAACATATAGAAATACAAAATTTTCATGGTAAATCTTGGCATATAACTGAAATGAATCTGCAAATTTTGTTCCATTAACTCCAAAAGTAAAATGCCTGTTTAAATTGACTTAAACATACAATTCAATAGGAATATACTACTGTAACCTGCAAAAATTTTATGTGTAATGTGTTTTGTATTCACCTGGATATACATGAAATTGCTAATTGTGACTTCTATTGAAAATTGCTGGGTCAAGAAATTTTGGTTTTAAACACCAGATGCTAAAATTTTAAGTTACGTGATATATCCTGTTAATGAAGTATGGAGATGATGGTGGTCACCATGAGCATGCTTTAAGAGGAGCATTGGGAAAAAAGTGTTATTATGGGTCCACCCCAAGAGGGTACCAATTACACGCATGTTTACGGGTTGTCTGTGCGTCCGTGGTTCCGTCCGTCCACCATTTGTTTGAGAACACGATGTTTGAAGAAAAATACTGGCTGCCGGAAACTCAAATTCACCTCATTTGTACCTTGACATCATTTCTTCACTTGATTATAGTTTGGTGACCTTGACCTCATTTTCAAGGTTACTGGAGCTGGGTATGTGCAAAGGTGGACCCATCAGCCTATGCTTTGATGTTGAAGTGCCTCTCGTTTGTTGATGTGATGGCATATAGAATTCTTTTTATTTGAATCTGTTTTCATTATTCGATGCCAGCCACTTTGCTGATAAGACTATGTTTGAATTCAATCATCTTGATCATGTTTATTTGTTCGTTGTTATGCCTTTTATTTTAATATGTCCACAGGGTGGTTACAGTGAGACGTGTGAGGTACTATTCCAGCACATTCCTAAGTTGTTTGATCAGCTGATGCAGACAGTGGTTAAGGACAACGCCAGGGAAGCTATGGTAGGTGCCTTTTTTTTTCCCCAATCCATATTCATATCAACTAAACTGAATTGCACATTTCATTAACTAGGAAACATTTCCCTGTGCGTGTGTGTATACATAAACCGCAATATGTCTGTAATTTCTGTAATTTCTGAATGACAAGTTACCATGGTTACCCGCATTCTGCTTTTAGTTTTGTATAAAGATGGCAGCCTGTGGCATGAAGAGAGCAGTACATGTAATTGAGTTATTGAGGCACGTTTTGTCATCATGTTGAGAAGTGCCATAGTACTGAGGTGCAAATGTGCCTTGGATGAATGAATTATTTGTAACATGCAAAGCATGTCTATATTTTATTCAAGTAGATTTATTTAACATACATGCAAAGGTATTAAAGGTGCAATTTAATGAATAATTAAATCACCATGATTTTTTTTTTTTTTACAGCTTTATAGAGTACTGGCTCATTTCTGTCTCAAAGATGAAAACCAATGCCAAAAATTGTTGGTGGGTCTAGGGGAACAGGCCAAGGACATTGGTCACAAGTTACTAAGGTAAGTTTGTTGGGGAAAATGCTATACCTAACTTCAACTGGCTGGTATGCAAAATATTTGTAAAGTTCAGAACGATTGATAAAATTTATTTTCCCCAAACAACCTGGTCACACCCTTATCATAGTATGTCTTGTTGAGTGCTGCAAAACAGTAAGATCCCCACTTCTTTTGGAATGACAGACACAAATATTTTAACTTAGGGAAAGCAAAATGCACTTGGAAAAAAATTCTGTTACTGTAATGTTTGGACACTTTCTTGCATACTTATGGCCTGAAAAATGACAATAACATTTCTTTAGACAGTTTATTTAATACATGTACATGTAATGATTAATTTTGAATGCCAGTGCATTTGTATTCATGTGATGCAGTCATTATAGCATATTGTGCTTTTAGTGTAAAATTTAGATCGGTCATTACAGCTTTGCACATAAGATAACTGTTGTAATGTATCCTTGTGTTTGTGTGGCCATTGCCGGTTGGTTTCCAGATAATAATTCCACACAACTATTTAACATTCAAATTGAACAGTACACATGGTGATGATATTTTAGGAGGGCTAGGTTTGGATTTTATAGTGGAACCTGCTCTAGTGACCACCTTTTATGAAAGACTACCTTTTCATGACACTGCATTTCTGCCCCGTAATATGAGACTGCCTGGCATATGTGACCTTTTTGTGTGGTTGTAGGGGTGGTCTTAATTGGCAGGTACTACTGTTTACGGGTGACCTTGACCTATTTTCCAAGTTTGCAGGAAACTCAATGGCGATACTTTGGTGGGAGGCACTTGTATCTGCATGAGATCCAGTTCTTTAACACATTCAAGGGCAAGAGTTTTAAAGGCAGTGATGATAAAACAACATAATTGTTTTATCATCTTCAGTTGTCATGTTATTTGAATAATACATTTTTTAATTGGCTAGTAAAACTGAGACAAATTTCTGATGTTTGCAGTGTTTCAAGCAGTGTGGAGTCCCAAGTGCACAGCCTTCTGCGCTGTGTCAAGTTCCTTTGTCGTCTTTTCAAACAAAGTACTCCCATGCCTGGCCCTGGCTTCGACTCCTATACCAATGGAGGCTCTCAGGTGTCGGCCAAGGCTGCGGCAGTCTTCAAGGTATGTGTCATCTCTCACCTGTGGCAATTTGTTCAATGTTTGCTGTCTTTAGCGACTCATACCAAGGGCAGGTCCAAAAATGGTCTTCAAATATAGGCAGTCTTACAGTGGAGGTAGAGTAACTTGGAAAAGATAGCACTAGTTATCATGAGCTATATTAAAGCTTGGCTTATTTAATTGATCATGCTATTAAAGTGACTTGGTTCTGGACCCTCATGGCCATAGGTCAGTGTCAGTGGAAAAAGGGAGTGTGGTAGCATGGGAAGTTAGAAGTTCAAGAGGATGAACTGGACATGTATGGCAGCGTTATTGGACACTGGCACAGATGATATGCTAGTTTGGGTACACGTCTTGACACTTTTGTTTGTTTTTTTTTTGTTTGTTTTTTTTTTTTGCTCAGCCACTGGATCTTCTTTGGAAATCTCAGGAAGAATGGCTCAATCTGCTGCAGGCTGAAGTTGTGCAGCTTGAAAAGAATGAGGACCATTCACTTAATGGCAAGGTCAAAGGTCACAGTCTGGGAGCTTCTGCTTCACCAGAGCAGCCACTCAAGAGTCCATTGCCAGATTTGCTTACAGATACACAAGTGTTTGACATGAGTACTGGTCAGGAGGAGGAGTCCGGGTCCACAGAAGTCGGGGCTGCTGCCAGCGCTGTGGCACAGTGTTCCTTAGGAGAGGTGGAGGAAGATTGTGACATCATCGTTGCCACGGCACCCAGGATATGTGCTGTCATACAGGCATTCTATATGTGTTGTGCCTGCCAGACACAACAGAAGTGAGTGGGTCTCTCGTTACTTGTTCTGCTGGGGGGTGGAGGGGGGTGGTTCATAATGCAAAATTTGATATTAAAAGTTTACAGTGTAAATTGCTGTGCTTTAAAATGAAGAAAAATGTGCATCATGCAGTCTGTACTGATATTTATGTAAATGTTTTGCCTGTGTTTGCAATTCAGCAAACTTAATAAATGGCAAATATATCTACATTTATAGAATTCCAGTGGAAATTGATATGTGTATAGGCTGACAATTTCCTGCAGATTTTAAATACAACATGGAATTGTAAAAGAGTACATGTATGTTGAAAAAGAAGGAATTTGATTGTAGGTTGTAGTTGCTAATTTAGGGCTATTTTTTTTTCTCTCTTTGGACAGAATGACTTCACCAAAATTCATTGAATTTGTGTGTAGGCATGACACCGTGCTTAAGTTTCTTGTTGCCAGGTAAGTGATATGTCGTTTCCATGTTTGAAGAAATTACAGATACATCGCTCAAAACAACTTTTTTCTTCACAAACAGCCCATGGCTCTGGAATTAGGTTTTGTCTTTGGAAATGATTTGAAATGTATGTCCTTGCTGGTGCTTTGCTTGGATAAGGCACTGATTTGGGCCTTTTTCCTGTAAATCTTTTCATCCACAATTTTAATATTTTGTAAAGAAACAGGGTTGGATACACCTTGAAAATTGTTAAAGTCCTTCAATTTCATTTCACATTTTGATAGCCTTGAAATTCAAAGATACTCCTTAAAATTTCTTAAAAAGATTTTGAGGTGAAAACATTGTTTAAATACATGAATTTTTCCTGTTCAGTCTCCACTAATGTCACAATTATGTGTCAAAATACCATCAGATGTCCTTGAATTTTAGAAATTTTGCCCTGGGCAATGCTTGAATCTAAAATGGCACCTACACTCACAGTATTTCTATTAACACTGGTCTTTTGTGTATTTTCTTGCATAGAAACCCTCGCTTGATATTTGACCACTTCCACTTCCTGTTGGAGTGTCCAGAGCTTATGTCCCGGTTTATGCACATTATAAGGGCACAGGTAAGATACGTTTTACATATGACCAAAAACTATGTGACCCATAGTCAAATCACAGAACATCTTGTGACAGATGTATATGTAGAAGATAATAAAATGTAGAACTGAAGTATATATACAGGTATAAAACTTTGGTGGAACACAGTACACATTGTACATGCAGATGTACGTACAGTGCCTCCCCCTCCCCCATAAGGCTAATCCAAAGGCATTCATTAAGTGATCTGTTAAGAGGAGTAACTAGAAGAGGGGGAAATGCAGTTTAAATGCCATGCTTTCTGCATGAGAATGTGGCTTCTGCTGAGAGGTACCTTATGAGAGGTAAACCTCTGTAGATACAATGCATTGCCAAGAAAGCATGTTGAGGTCTGAATAAAGTGTGAAGGAGCCAGAATATGATGATGCAAGTTTCAAACCAATAGGCCATATGCATATTAATTCCCCCCCACAACTGCATACCTGATTGCCTAGTCTCGCTTGGCGGGATATGGCGAGATACGGGTCGGTACCTGTGGGGACAAGCGGGGTATAACTAATATTTTGGAAATAAAGAATACTGATTAAAAGTAGATGGAAATCTTTCTTTATATATGGCTTGGGAAGTACTAGATGAATACCAGTTTGGCATTTGTGAACTAAAATTTCACGAAAAAACGGCTAATTTTGTGAAAAAGGAATATATGGCCCTGTCTGTGACAGTGATGTGACCCACACGTCCCCGGTGGTCACCTGGCGTCAAACCCGTGCTTTGTGGCGGGAAATTAATATGCATATGGCGTATATCTGTACTGGTAATTTACATATATGTATTATGTGTTTACAGGCTTGTAAATTAAAAATTAATTTGTTGACAAGAAACTTGAAACAGAAAAAGAAAATTACATTTAGTACACAAAAGTGACCTTTATGGGACTTGTCTCGTCCAAAGTTAATAGCAAGGCACAATGAAATGTATGGTGTGACCAATTTCTTATAATGTCATAGGTTTTGGATTCACTTTTGTCATCATGAGACCACAACTTTTTGGTCACCTGTGTAGGTTTCATGCACTGTACAATCTCCATAGATTTGCATCTTGGACTAAAATATGTAGTGATGGGTCCTTGAAAGTAAAAAGATCGACAGGTCAAAACAGGGAGCATTCATGGAGCAGGTGGCTGTTAGTGTTAGATTTACACAGCAGTTTTCCTGAGCAGTGAATCTGTGCTGATACGGAAGAAACCTGCTGTTTGTGAACATGTGGTCCTGGTAGGTCCTTAATGAAATCCTCAGTCGAAATGATTGAATATGTGTCGTAAGGACATTAAGTCAAGTAGCCATTCCCTTACCTCAAGACTGAGTGCCCAACCCATGCCAAAGAAAGCTGTTGACCTAGGTCATGTTGTCTTGATAGGTCTCATCTACAATACTTCGTCAAATTGCTTTTCATTGTTGTTGAAATTACTTTAAAACACTGAAGCAGTTGAAATTTGACCCCTGGCCAGTTTAAGGGGGAAAGGGTTAGCTACAACACCTGGTGTGTGACTCCAGAGTTCCACTTGGCTTACGTGGAAAAGGGTTAATAATGGTTGGTTTGCTTCAGACTTTTGAAGCCAGGAAGGAATGGTTTTATGAAAATCTGCACCCATCAGATGAGGACCAAGATCTACTACATGTCCCTGCCCATGAGAATGACATCCTTGTGATACACAGAGGTAAGAGATTGAGTCTAATAAGGTGTGAAATTCAGCATCAGCTGCTTCAGTAGAATATTCAAAGGGGAGAAGTCATTGGTATATTTGATTTGATGTAGAATTCAGTAGATGGTCTATGTCTGTGCAAAGGGTGTATTAAATGACAGCACATTCTCAACTGTTGTGTACTTAAACAATATATGCATAAACGTGTGTCTGTCAGCTGATGGAGAGAATTTGAACTCTTTCTCATCCATAAAGGGCAAGGGTGTGGTACACATTTACAGGACTTTGCACAGAAAATACAACTTTGCTCCAAACATGTGCTTATATACACTAGACTTCTTAGTTGAGATCATATGAACTGTATGTTTTCTAAAAGTATACATTTGGATTAAGCTATTAAAAATAGTTAAATCTATGTAAGTTTTAAGAAATTGAATTTTAATTGCTTAATTAAAAAACTATAATTTCACTTTTTTTTTCTTCTTTTCTTTTTCTTTTTTTGCAAAAAAACCCAAAAAATAATGCAAACACCAAACATGGGAAATATTAATTTCTTGTGGGAAATGAACAAGTACACTTCTAGCAGCAAAACTGTATTTTAAACTTTTGGATAAGGGTTTTAGGTCAAAATTTAAATGCTATTGTAGATTTTATGCAAAACTTAAGATTTTTAATGAAAATTAAATTACATCAATAGCAATATTAAAAATTTATGTTCAGTACCAGAATCAAACTTGGTGTCATGCTTTCTTCCAGAAAATACATGCCTTTTAGGGTATTAGATGGTAACCATTGACCAAAATTAAATATTTCTGCAAGAGAGTCATAAAGTATACCATGCCCTTAAGTTGATTAAACTATTAACAGAGTGTCTCAGTAATTGTGCCCTGAAATTATTCCAATAATTTATGGCCCAAAAGAAAGACAATGTCTTGTTGTGATTGTTATGTTATGAAATGAACTGAAACAGAGACACCAAATATTAGGCCAAACTCCCTGAACATACTCACATTTGGTGGCAATATGGCACATAGTGAGAACTGCATTTTATCATTCCTCTGCTCATGAGTTAATAACTTACCGGATTGTGTTAATTTTTGGCAGAAAATTTTTCGATAGTATATGAATTTTAACCATAAAAATGTTCAGACCATCTGTCATATTCCTAGGTTACAGAAGTGGTTTGTAATTCACCTATCACCAATTGATCAGAATACAGCAGTTTTGTTTCTCCTTCAGAAACGTGGATATATATGTATATATGTGTGTGTTTGTGTATGGCCCTCTGTATCATGCACAAGATAAACTAGATAAATTTACATGTATAGCCATAATTCAAGCTTTTCCTGAAAATATTTGATCAGAAGCATAATTGACTTGTCTATATTAAAATTGACTTGTCTATATTAAAGAAAAGCAAATCTGACGGGACTAGACCATAGATGGAAGAGGCTTTTGTGGTGTTTCGACGTAAGACTAGTTTCGGTGATCTCTTCACCTCATCAGTTACGAAACCGACCGTTGAAAAAACTACGTGTGCCTGTTTATATACATTGGGTTGCTATGTAAAACACGTGCTATTGTTTACATTGATTCAAAGAATTTTTCTTTGAAAATAGGTGTTTTCCTAATATGGAAACACCTAGATGTTTGATGACTGTGGGTCAATCAGTACTTATCTTAGGCTTGTTTAGAATTAGAACAACAGAATAGTTGTTCCAATAGCCCTGGATAGGGACTATGGAAATATTTAGGAACATTTCCCTTGTGGTTAAATATGCGGTTGTTTTCAAATTAACACTATATGTGTTAATTGAGTGGTACATAGCATGGGAAAATGAAAAATATATATATTAAAGAAGAGTTTCCATGTGAAAAATTAAACTTGCTTGTTCTTGTTTATACCTGTACAGAGAGCGTATTTGACAGCAGCTGTAAAGAGGTGCTAAAAACAAGTCCTGCTCGGCTGAAGAAGGTGATAGCTGTTAAGTTTCGTGGTGAGGAGGGAATGGTAAGATTGTAATGTACTAGGCCGAGCCATTTCTCTGGTGAAGATACCTGTTTAAATCAGATGGAGTGACTATTTTATATCTTGTCACAGTGAAGTGATTCAGTATAGATTATGTCAGGGATGGTTCAACATAATCATCATCATTTTTGAATTAGTACTTAAGGTACTAAATTTCATGACCCCCCCCCCCCTTCCCCAAATAAGTGCTTCAAAAATGATGCTATTCCAAAAAAAATCATAGAAAAATTGTACAAAACAGGCCAAAAATTGACCCTCATGTTCCATAATCTGTGATAGTGTACAAACCCATTGAACCCTCTCCCCTCTTGCATACTGTAAGTACTAATTCAAACATGATGAAAGTGTTGAACCATCCCTTACGTTGAAAAATATGGTATGGTACATATATCAAATATTTTATTTTGTACTATTTAGAATGAACATAGGTAGTATGTACTGGTAAATTTTCAATCTGAATAATATTTTGTTAATATACTATTATCATCTTTGCAAGAATAGTAGTTTCCTATAAAATCTTCATAAATTATATATAAACATCATAAAATGGTTAGTTTGTTGCTTGGGTTTGGGGGTCGGGTGGCGTGAGTAGGTTGGTGGATTTAAAAATTTTTTTTAAGATGAAAAGGCTAATGTATAAAGCTGTATGGGATAATTTAGGGAAATTTGCTCCCAGTACATTTACTCTCTGTGGCTAGGGTGTAATTAACAGTCCCCTCATATGACAAGCGTGAAGTCATCTGCCGGTATATTTACAGGGCCAGGGTGTGGTCAGAGAGTGGTTTGATGTTTTGTCCAGGGAAATCCTCAACCCAGACTATGCCTTGTTCACCCAGTCGGCTGATGGTAGGCCCACTTTGTCAGCATTCACTTCTCACATTTGCATGCTTTGAGGGGTTGGTAGTGGCTACGAAATAGTTAATAACATTAGATATGCAACTTTAAATTAGAAAAAAACAAACAAATGAAGAAAACAAACAGAAGAAAACATAGACATAAAAGTAAAAGCTTAGATATCATGCTATAGTTGGACATGTGGCTAATGGTAAATTATGTATCAATGAAATGAATATATAACATTAAATAGACAATTTAAGCAAACTTTGGGAAAGATGTTGAATTTGTGAGGCAGATGCTGAGGATCATATTAGGCAGTAGTGTTTTTTTGTTTTTTTTTTTTCGCTCCTTTTTTTGTGAACAATCAGCAGTGCAGTGAAATGAATATTCAGTTATAGCCGGGAACCATTCTTGATCTGGCAATCTGGCATAGCCTCCCTGTTTGCCTCTGTGTGTGTCATAATACTTGATGCAGGGTTTGTATTTCTTCATGTCATGCTAAAAATCTTGGTAAAACCTGTATTTTTCAGGAAGTACCTTCCAGCCAAATAGTAACTCTTCTGTCAACCCTGACCACCTCAACTACTTCCACTTCGCGGGCCAGGCTATGGGACTGGGACTGTATCACAAACAGCCGCTCAGCGTCTACTTCACCAGGTCCTTCTACAAACATATTCTAGGTGAAAAGATTTCAAAAATGTCTCTTGTTGTCCTTATATCCTGGTAAGGACTCTGTCTGCAGCTTCTTACTGATAAGTTTAACAGTTCTTCTGAATGGTTGTCTCAAAAATGTTACAACTGACTGTAACATTTAAGTCCAATAATTTCAATGGAATGCTAACTTAAAAATGTATTTTTTCCTCATGCTTTTTTGTAGAAAAGTTATACATGTGATATGCAAGGGTGACATGACTTTGCTTGACTAAGGTTCAAGGCAAGTACAGAGAATATAGTAAATTGGAAGACAGATTTATATTGGAACAGTTACATATACATGTATATGAACACTTAAAATGTCAATCATAATATTTTCATTTTGTTTTATATGAATTTACACATATTTTAATGGGAAGACCAAAAATACCTCATGCAAATGTAATGGTTTTATTTAAATGACTAGTTGTTACATGCTCATATTTAGAATATTCTAGATGAACTCAGCAAAGAATGACAACGAATGATATATCTGTAACAATAACAATATATTAAAATTAAAAAATCAGTACAAATTAAGATAAATGAAATTATACACTCAGCTATGCTGATACTCAAATTAATGAACAGACTTCAGGTAAATCCTAATTCCTGGTGAGAGATTCTCCACAGGTACTGTCCCACAGTTCCAAGTCCTATGGCACGTGCCAAATAGTCTGGTCCAAATACCACAGAGGTACGGTTTGGTTCCAATGTGGTACATAAAGGCACGGTGCTGATCCAAATCCCACAGAGGTACAGTTTGGTTCCAATGTGGTACAGTTAAACACCAAATACACCAGTCCACACAAAGGCACTGTCCATACTCCACAGGTACAATGTATGAATAAGTATCTCCTTGGCAATAGCAATGGCTCACAGTCCCACTGGCTTGGAAGTCACACAGCTTCTGTCAGATCTCAGAATTCTCCTCTCTCAGTCGTGAAAGGAGCTATTTCATATATCTAGGCTTAGAACTCTCACCAGTATTCTACAATTTTCTAATAAGTCGCACATGCCAATTCATTGAGACCTGTGTGGACCACATTAGGGCTTTCCCCATATGAATGTAGGTCACCATCTTAGCTTATTCCATTTGTTTCCAAATTACATGAGAGTCACCCCAACAAAGCAGGCCAACTCAGTGACTTTGCACACACTCAATGAATACAGTGACCTCTCCAAATCAAAACGAGCAATCATTTTCACATCCATAACACTAGTATATATTATGAGGCTTTTGTGCCACTCAGATACAGATTTATACATGGAGCTTAAGATATACATATTTTGCTTTGATTTTATATGTATTTATTCATATATTTTTTCAGGAATTCCAGTCAATTACATGGATGTTGCTTCCATTGACCCTGAATATGCAAAAAATTTACAGGTATGTAAATTCTGTACAGTGATACAAACAATGAATCAGACAATTTATATTTTTTGGTATATGATAATGTTTATTATACATATGTACATCATGAAAGGAATGGGGGGGGGGGGGGGCAAATGTTTGGCCATATAAATGCAGGTATAGGCACAAAATGACACAGTATGTTTGCGTCATCCCGTTCCTACCATTATGGGCTTTTCTTGCACATGTTATTGTGTTTAAAATTTCCTTTTAATCAATGTAAATTCCAAAATAATTTTTTGTCAAACTTATGTCTATTTTGCAAACTTTCCTAGCTGGAATTTTTACCTTAGGAATCCATGAACAGATAATTATGTGCGTGCATGTGCAGGCTCATGATTGGGCATTTCACTGATGCATGCCTGGTCACACAGAGCTAATAATTACTGGACAGTACTGCATTTAATGTGCTGCAAGAAACCACTACTTCACTCCCAGGGCCAGAAAATACAATCACGGGTGTACTTGTCTGAGGACAAGTGTCCCTATCAATTGCATGTCATTTTACCGAATTTTTACTTGTCCTGCATCAAATTTTACTTGTCACGGACAGTAGGACAAAGGAACTTTCTCACCCTGGCTCTGTTTTCAGCATAGTTATGAGCAGGTGGTGGCGTGATATTTAGATGTCCTCATCCTTTGAACCAACATTTAATTATTATATAAGGGTAACAGACATGGAGCTGAAAGCTTTGCCTCTTGTAATGAGTTGGTTCTTTTTTCACGTGTGTATAAGAATATAGAGCACAGCAGTTGGTGGATTGTAGAAGGATATTAGTCAGTATTTGAGTAAACAAACAAAACACTGCCTCTCTCACCAATTGTTGATTGTGAGCATCTAAAATAGACGGAAAAAACATTAGATTTAGCACAGAAAAACACCCGCTATAACCAGAGTATCTAGATTATTCAAGGTGGGATTTTGGGCCACGTTTCTTTTTTTAATGTGTTGATCGCATCAAAACAAAACAGTTGCAAGGTCTATTATAGTGCTGAGATTTGTAAATAGACCCAAAATTTGCAGGGTAGTGTCTTTCATGCCATGACTATGTGTCAAAACAATGGCAGTTGCCAATTACTGTACATATATATGTTTAATTTGTGATATAGTCTTCGAAAACTTCATCTTTCTTCACATTTGCATAAGAAATTCAGAAATTTATTGCATAACTTCTGGACACATAAGCAGTGTAGCATATTATTCCTGGAAGGCCAGTTCATTTTTAGGATGTAAACTTCTATAAATATATAATATCATGATAATGTGTTCAGGATGTACTATATTATGCAAACATTCCCATAGTAATTATGTCTCCCGGTGGAAGCCGGGGGACATATTGGTTTAGTGCCCGTTTCTTCCGCTTCTTCTTCTTCTTCTTCTTCTTCTTCTTCTTCTTCTTCTTCTTCTTCTTGTTCAGGTTCTTCAACACTTGGTTTCCGTGCGATAAGTCTTGAAGGACTTGACAGAATTTGATGAAACTTGGTAGGATTATGTATCTAGGCAAGACCTAGGTTGGGATTGTATTTGGGTGACCTTGACCTAATTTTCAAGGTCACAGGGTCACTTATGTGAAATTGGTTTCCGTGCGATAAGTCTTGAAGAACTTGATGGAATTCGATGAAACTTGGTAGGATTATGTATCTAGGCAAGACCTAGGTTGTGATTGTATTTGGGTGACCTTGAGGAAGTTCTCAAGGTCACAGGGTCACTTATGTGAAATTGGTTTCCGTTCGATAAGTCATGAAGAATTTGATGGAATTTGATGAAACTTTGTAGGATTATGTATCTTGGCAAGACCTAGCTTGGGATTGTATTTGGATGACCTTGAGCGAATTCTCAAGGTCACAGGGTCACTTATGTGAAATTGGTTTCCGTGCGATAAGTCTTGAAGAACTTGATGGAATTTGATGAAACTTGGTAGGATTATGTATCTAGGCAAGACCTAGGTTGGGATTGTATTTGGGTGACCTTGACCTAATTTTCAAGGTCACAGGGTCACTTATGTGAAATTGGTTTCCGTGTGATAAGTCTGGAATAACTTGATGGAATTTATTGAAACTTGGTAGGATTATGTATCTAGGCAAGACGTAGGTTGGGATTGTATTTGGATGACCTTGAGTGAATTCTAAAGGTCACAGGGTCACTTATGTGAAATTGGTTTCCGTTCGATAAGTCATGAAAAACTTGATGGAATATGATGAAACTTGGTAGGATTATGTATCTAGGCAAGACCTAGGTTGGGATTGTATTTGGGTGACCTTGAGGAAGTTCTCAAGGTCACAGGGTCACTTATGTGAAATTGGTTTATGTGCGATAAGTCATGAAGAATTTGATGGAATTTGATGAAACGTTGTAGGATTATGTATCTAGGCAATACCTAGCTTGGGATTGTATTTGGATGACCTTGAGCGAATTCTCAAGGTCACATGGTCACTTATGTGAAATTGGTTTCCGTGCGATAAGTCTTGAAGAACTTGATGGAATTTGATGAAAGTTGGCAGGATTATGTATCTTGGCAAGACCTAGGTTGGGATCGTATTTGGATGACCTTGAGTGAATTCTCAAGGTCACATGGTCACTTATGTGAAATTGGTTTCCGTTCGATAAGTCATAAAAAACTTGATGGAATTTGATGAAACTTTGTAGGATTATGTATCTTTGCAATACCTAGCTTGGGATTGTATTTGGATGACCTTGAGCGAATTTTCAAGGTCACAGGGTCACTTATGTGAAATTGGTTTCTGTTCGATAAGTCATGAAGAACTTGATGGAATTTGATGAAACTTAGTAGGCTTATGTATCTAGGCAAGACCTAGGTTGGGATTGTATTTGGATGACCTTGAGTGAATTCTCAAGGTCACAGGGTCACTTATGTGAAATTGGTTTCCGTTCGATAAGTCATGAAAAACTTGATGGAATTTGATGAAACTTGGTAGGATTATGTATCAAGGTAAGACCTAGGTTGGGATTGTATTTGGGTGACCTTGACCTAATTTTCAAGGTCACATGGTCACTTATGTGAAATTGGTTTCCGTTCGATAAGTCATGAAGAACTTGATGGAATTTGATGAAACTTGGTAGGCTTATGTATCTAGGCAAGACCTAGGTTGGGATTGTATTTGGATGACCTTGAGTGAATTCTCAAGGTCACAGGGTCACTTATGTGAAATTGGTTTCCGTTCGATAAGTCATGACAAACTTGATGGAATTTGATGAAACTTGGTAGGATTGTGTATCAAGGTAAGACCAAGGTTGGGATTGTATTTGGGTGACCTTGACCTAGTTTTCAAGGTCACAGGGTCATTTATGTGAAATTGGTTTCCCTGCAATAAGTCTTAAAGAACTTGATGAAAATTGCTAGAGTAATGGATCTAGGTGAGAGCTAAAATAGGATTGTAATTTTCAAGCAAACTTGGTCATTTGTAATTTGTTATCACCTGTAGCTTGTTCAGAGAAGTAAGTGTTCCACTGGGAGACATTTGATTTTCTGTTGGAAAATCAGTCTGTTCTAGTTTATAAAATTGATTCTGTTCTGAAGTGGATCTTGGATCATGACATCAGTGAGCTGGGTTTGGACTTGACCTTCTCCGTAGAGACTGATGTATTTGGAATCATGCAAGAGGTGGAACTGAAACCTGGCGGGAGCAAACTTCCTGTGACAGAGGAAAATAAGGTAACTCTCTTTGTATCTTTGGTATACCCCACAGATTTGTGTCTTTTGTTGTCTTTTCGCTCAGAATCAAAGTTACTGGAACAAATTGAATTCTATCCATTTAATTTGTGACATGCATCTTGCATTAACTTTCATAAATTAAGTAAACTTTATCGCGGGAATCTGCATGGCATCGCTTTTTTTTTTCCTAAACACTAATAAGCGTAGTGTATTCCTATTGAACTTTTTGTATTTTTAAGCTTTGAAGGAACCTTCTGTTAGTGTGTCTGCATTTAAAATGGCTGATATATTTAATGCCATGATACTTTTTCATGTGGTGAGAAAGGGTTAACATTGTCCTATGTCCACAGACAGAGTATGTACAGTTGGTGACGGAGTTACGCATGACTCGTGCCATACAACCTCAGATTGACAGCTTCCTCAGCGGCTTCCACGACTTCATACCTCAGTCACTGGTCCAGATGTTTGATGAATTTGAACTGGTGAATATACCCTCCCCTTCTAAGCACCTCTCTGGTTGTTTGCTGTCTTCATTGTTGCTTTAGGCCTGAAAATCAGCAAATACGATGCTGCTGGGAGAGTAGAGCACAAAAATTGTAACTCAACAAAAATTATGAATAGATCTCATGGAAAGGGTATACATGTAAAGGCTTTTATGTATTGTAAGTGCACACATTTAGTGATTAAGAGAATATGTGATATCAAATTGAAATAAATGGTACATATTTTATTGACCCTCCTTAATGGCCTATACATGCTCTTGCCATGTGATACGAT
This sequence comes from Hermodice carunculata, assembly GCA_964020975.1. Taxonomy (NCBI): domain Eukaryota; kingdom Metazoa; phylum Annelida; class Polychaeta; order Eunicida; family Amphinomidae; genus Hermodice; species Hermodice carunculata. The sequence continues at coordinate 72,630,013 of OZ026614.1, read as the reverse complement.
GTGAATCCTCTACATTAAGATATGTAAAGGCCTTTATGTATTGTGAGTGCACACATTTAGTGATTAAGAGAATATGTGAGATCAAATTGAAATAAATGATACATATTTTATTGGCATATACATGCTTTCACCATGTGATACAATGTTGTGAATTCTCAACATTAAGGTAAATAATATGTAACAATGTAAATGTTTGGCACTGCTTTTGCCAAACAATAATGTATTCGTCCCAATTAGTGCCCATGCTCTAATGCATGAGGCCTGCCTTGTTGCACCAGAAAAAAAGCTAACGTAAGGTATTTACCATCTCAACATTTAACCATCCTTTAATAGTATTTTACCTATTATGTTCAAAATAATGGATAAAAAGTGGAAATTCTTTTAGTTTTAATTTTACGAGCATCCAGGGTATTTACAAGGAAGAATACAGTACTTTTGTGTGTGCTTAAATTCAATTTTCAATTTGCGCGTTGCCAGGAGCTGATGTTGTCAGGGTTACCAGAGATTGATGTTCAAGACTGGAAGAATAACACAGAGTACAGTGGATACTATGAGAATGACAACATCATCAAGGTATGACAACATCATTGTAAGAAGCTACTAGTATTCTGTATTCCATCAACAGTACATATACCAAGTTAAATGTCACTCTGAGGAAATACTTGAGCCAACAGCTGTTTTTCCCAACCTGTGATATGTTTAGCCCTCATTGTATCCTGTATGTTACTCTGGGTGTGCAAAATAATGGATAACTTGAAACTGGAAGCAAAATGTGAAGCAAATGATAGACATGCATATATTTGAGCCTGGTTTTCAATTTTTTCCATGAAAGGAAGGTACATGTACAGTATCACCCAGAACAAGCTGAACACTGGCCAAAAGATGAAATATCCCTGAAAAAGATCTGTCTTTTTTCGTGTTCATACAGAATTTTTTTGCTTTATTCATCCCAAATGTATACCTGTTGCAGTGGTTCTGGGAAGTGGTGGAAGACTTTGATCAACAGGACATTGTCTTACTGCTGCAGTTTGTTACAGGAAGGTTAGTACTTCATTTCCTGCTTGGCTTTTGCCAACTTACAGGTATTGGCCACCCAATTTTAAAAATTGTTTTGCATTTTTTGTGAAAATGTGTTGTTTGTCAACTGTGTAGGTGCTTGATTTTATGTCAGGTAAATGTTGCACTGTAGATTGCATGACTTTACAATTTGTAAGAGAAAAATTGAAGGATTGTAGAAACATTGAGAGCCAACCAGTTATGGTTGGTATTAAATTGAGTCTTTTTATTTTTGATTTGAGTTTATAAATAATCCTGCCTAAGTTGGAAATTTGCCTTTCCAAGAGATCAGTTGTAAAGTCTGATATTTTTTATTCTAACAAAGTTATATTTCATCAACTAAGCAAGATCACCAAAAAAAAATTAAAATAAAAAAAAATAAAAAGATAAAGAAAAAAGAAACGTAGGAAAGTTTTTGACATCATATTGTTGGGACTGAGATGAAACCATTTTCACAATTTTACTATGTGTTTTGGTGAAAAAATAATCGAAAATGCCGTAAAACCCAGCCCTTTCACTATCACGGTGTTTATTTAACAATTAGTCAAAGACAAACATTCATCTTTGCATCAGTATACACTGCATGTCCATACCAACCCAAATATATCTGTATTTGAACTACCTTTGCATCAATAAAATGTTTTTTACAGAGCTCCAGAGTTTGTTTTCTTCAAAAATAGTCACTTGTAAATAAAGTCATTAAGGTGGAAGTATCTGAAGCTAGCACCTTTGGATAACCTGTAATCACTTTTTAATATTTTTGGATAGTTTGATACTTAAACTACATGCTCCCCAAAACTCAGATGTGTACGCCCAAAAATTTATGTGAGAAAATTGAGTTCAAAATTTTTGTTTACACTGAAGCGTTCTTCATTGCTGTCCACATGGAGTTTGTTTGCATGGATATGATAATGAACCTGTCATTGTTTGTGCAGTCATTAGTCCATGACAAGGGTCACTCACAGGGAACAGGAAAGCATTAGGCATGGAGAGAAGAATGGGCCAGTACAGACTAATCACTACCATTGTGCTGATTACTTTGGAATTCTCTATTGATGTAAAAACAAATTAGCACAATCCACTTACACGGCCCCAAATATGGACAGCCACATGTGAACCCACATGCAAACGAGCCAAGTGTGGTTACGTTTGATGTTCCCAAATTAAAAAAAGTCGAGTTTTAAGCCACAAAATATGCTTTTTTGAATGACAACATCACAGAGTTTATTTCATACAATAATAAAAACACAGGACAGAATAAGTGTTTATGTGTCATATTACAGCCATAAATGCACAAGAATTGGCAACATTTTCTTTCAACGCAATTTTATCGGAACTGTTTTTTGCACAACCTATGCAATTTGTATCTAGGCTCACAAACAAAGGAATTGCCCTATCACATTAAAATCAACGGATATCAAAAGAAAAATATATCCAGGAGCAGGTCCCAGGAATTTTTTTTCTGACCACCCTTTCTGTGACTTGTGGATCAATTTTGAGAAAGAAAATGAACAACCAGTTAGGACCAACATACAAATTTTATAACTTTTTATTTACATGTATGCTATTTCAGGACTCACCATTGAATTTGATCCTGGACATAGATATATATTTCAAATTTCTTATGATTTCAACTTGGGGGAAAAAAAACACACACACACACACACACAAAAAAAAAAAAGTTTTGTGTAATTTCTGTACAAAAAAACGTGAAGATCCTACCCAGTCAGAAGGAATGTTATAAAATCTCAAAAAATTCCAATCCTGCAAAAAAGAAAAAAAAATGGATACAAATCTATGGATATGTAGTAATCACAAAGTATATAAGTTTAATGTACTTTTGAAAAAATTAAATGGGTAATATTGATCCAAAGTTGCCTGTCTCACTGCACACTAGCTTCCACCTTAATGTTTTGCAGGAGATCATCAGGCCAACACAGAGGATTAACAAAATAGTGGATAGATGTCACAATATGTTGTTTATGGAATACCATAAAGGGAATCCCCCTTGGAGTCCCACTTCTGTAAAAAAGGCAGAAGCTGGAGTGCCCCAGTGGAATGTGCCTTATGACATCTTCTTTTGGCTGGTCCAGAGAGTGCCTTCTTGGACATATATGTATAAGCTTGGCACTGCAGCTTTTGCGTCCCTTGTAGAAGTGGAATCCCTGAAGGAATTGCCCATCTGATATTATGTAAATAGTTATGGGTAGAAAAAGAAGGGAATTACTGCATCTTCATATTAATACGGCCTATTGTGTGTGATTATGGCAATGTTTAATTATAAATTTCATGATGTTCGGTCAGTTTTCTACATGTGGTTCAGGTTGCTTTTGTCTGTATTTTTACAAGTTCCCGTGTTCCCCATGGAGGTTTCAGTCAGCTACATGGTGGCGGGGGTCCACAGAAGTTCACAATCTCCAGTGTGGAGTATGTTCCACACACCCTACCTACAGCCAGTACATGGTAAATTATCACCAGTATTTTCTATTCTCATGCAAATAGACTGAAGAATTTGTGATTAATACATTTAAAAACTGAAGTGTTTCATTTGAACTCTACGCTGATGGCTGTGGTCCGCTCAGTTTGCAAAGTAGTTATTTTCCCAAATACATGGAATCGTGATGTTGTTTGATTAAAGTGGAAGAGTACAGTGAAACCTGTTTTGAGAGACCACCCCAAGGGCAGGCCAAAAACTGGTCAAATAAGGCAGGTGGTCTCTCAATAGAGGTGCAATAACATGGAAAAGATAGCAAAAGGGACATAGTAAACATGGTCTGAAAAGGCAGGTAGGTGGTCTTTCATCACAGTGGTCTCTGAAAATAGGTTTCACTGTACTCTAAGATGTCTTCTTGGTAGACACTGTCTTTGTAAATGTTCATCCCTTATATTTATAATAGGATGTCTACGAAGAACCATATAATACTGACAAACTATTCCTGAAGTGTTTTTTGTTTTTTTTTGTATATTTATATTCATATTTATATTTACAGCATCAATCTTCTCAAGTTACCAGAATATCTAAGCAAAGAGGAGCTCAGGGATCGCCTCCAGGTGGCGCTGCAGTGTGGAAGTCAAGGTTATGCACTGGCATAGGAGCTGATGATGCTTGGTGATAACAGCCAAAAGTGCTAAACACTAAACTAAAATTGAAACTTGATATTTGTGCCAAAGGGATGTCCGCAAAACAGACTGGAGTATGACTCTGGATTGTTCACAAAGCAGTAATTACATCGTCTCTGTGTCCTATATGCATTTACACATACAGCTGATTATGAACACTGGAACTTGATCATGGACTTGCAGTTGGAAACTCTTGTATGTGCTCCAGGTGGTATTTTTGAACATTTTTTTCAGAGTACATTTTATAATATTTCCAGACTAAGGTAATTGTAATCGGTTAGTTGACAAGATGAGGAAAAAGACATTTTTGTGAGAGGGAGCAGCTTCGTCGCAACACTTTACTTCCATCCTCAACATCAATAAACTGTTAATCACATTTTGATACTGTGTCTTGAAAAAAGATACACACATGAAAAAAAGGTTGCAAAAGCTTGCAAGATGGTTTCTTGTCCTCTACATAATGTTCATTGTTACCATGCTCTTGCATGACTTGGAGGAAAATTGTTGTCTGTCTTATGTTTTCACTGTGAGCTGATTTGAATGCCTTAATTGGGTGTATGCTTGTTCACCAGTGTGGTAGTAAGCTTTAAACGAACAGTATGCAAAAGTATATTTTTCATCAGATTTATATTCATTTATTGAATGATAGATTTTGCAGACGCATCACAACTTTTCCTGGTGGAAAAATCAAGAGCAAAGTGGATATTTTGGATAACTTGTGTCCTCCACAATGTTTCAGGCTAGTTTGTACAATGTGTTCCCCCATTCTGAAAAAAAAAATACATTCCACAGAAATTTGAATTGCGCAGGCAGAGTTAAATGTAAGCCTGATTTATTTAATTATTTTATCCATTTATAGGCATAATGTACATTGAACTTCAGCTTAATACTGAATTTGTTTAACTCATTCCATACCAGTCCCTGATATTTCCATATATTTACCTAGATTTAAGATGACAATTGCATATTTGCATTCTTCATGAAAAGAGCTTTCATTCAAGTACCAACATGCCTGTAGTGTTAAGTCAGTGGTTCCTTGCGACAGCTGCAGCATGAAGTGCCAGGCAGTGCCAGAACCACTGACCAAGGCCTGTGACCATAGTATGGAATGAGTTAACAGAGATGAGGGAGCTTCCTTAGAATCCTCCACCCCATTTAGTTGGTTAGGAGACTGACAAAACAGCGCTATTCTTTGGGGGGTAGTGCATTGGAACCCACACATGGAACCCTTTCCCATAGCCCTCCTCTCTTGGGGCCTGAGCCAGCAAAGACTGTTGGTGATCTGTGGCATTCATGCTCCACTTGAATGCTTCAGTGATGACACATTGCAAGGAGCACCATCTAGTGAGAACCAGAAATACTACTAGACCAATATGGTTCTCATTAAACACTGTACACTGTACCCCACTGCACAAAATAGACATAATTACATATTTTGTGGTATAATATCACTAAATGTATCAAGAAACATCGATAGCAGAGGTGTTTTTAGTTCACTCCTACATTCCTATTGTACAGTATGTATATTGGGGGGGGGGGGGGGGAGGGGAGGAGGATTCTAAAGTACAGCCGAGATGGCAGCTCCTGTCCTCAGGTTTCCATCCTATTTGACGTGCTCTGAGTCTTAAAGGAGGGACCCCTGTACAATTCTTTTCCAGGACAACTTTTGTCTGCATTGTTTTTACATTTCATATTTAACCTTTTTTCCCCCTTAAACCGCCCAAAACTGGCTGGTGGTCAAATGTCATCTGCTGTAATGTTTTTTACCACTTTCAATAGTAATTAAAAAAAAAAAAGATTTGAATGAGAATTGTAGGTTAGATCTATGAAGGAAAGCTGTTGACACTTTCTTAATGCAAGGGGAAAAGGGTTAATGCTGGCAAAGTTTTATTTGAAAACTTGGTGACACACAGTCTGCAAAATATGTCACGCAGGCATAAAAAATACTGAGGCTAAGATATTGTGGATTTGTTCCTATCTGGTTTGAAACCAGGCTAAATATGAAAATGATGATCGATTGTGAGAATTTGTGGAATTTAGGAATCCAAGGGATCACTGTTACAAATTTGATGAGGTTGTAACTGTGTAAAGCTGAATACAGCAGGTCTGTTTTTCACTTTCTGCCCATTGACTCTCTCATCTCTGTCATAGATGAGTTTACAATAGTGGAATTTGAGACCTCAGATGGCAGCTCATGATGGTGTTCATTTGCATAAATTTGACTGTTGGCTTAACACAAGCTTCAAACGGATTTTTTTGTAATATAAATAAATAAAATTATGCAAATGATCGCATCAAGTGCTACCCTCTGGGATCCTGAAAAGGTCTGTTGTGTTATGGCTTATAATAATTTGCACTGTTTCATCACGTGGAAGATAGACCTGGAGTTGCACAGTTCGATGTGGTATTGTCTTCAATTTTTTACCACATAAACCGGTAATAGGAGAGATCTGGGTCAGTTCTAAATTCACCTAAAGATGGTGCTGCCCAGCCTGTTCATGTTGTGTTATGGCTTATAATAATTTGCACTGTTTCATCACGTTGAAGAGAGACCTGGAGTCCCACACTTCGATGTGGTATTTTGTCTTCAATTTTTGACCAGATGAACAGGTAATAGGAGAGATCTGGGTTAGTTCTAAATTCACCTAAAGATGGTGCTGCCCATCCTGTTCATGGTTGACTGCCCACATCTTGTGGGTGGTCACTTTCCATGATCCTCACCTTTTGGAATATAGCAGGTGTAAATTTAACCTCTCTACGTGTTGTCAAATAATCTTTAAACTTTCATTTTATCACACCAGGGTGTAATTGCAGGATGACTACATATGTAATTCAGGTAGATTAGATAAAAAATTCAAAATTCTTCCTTGTATGCAGGTGAAACTTTCAGGACTTTAAGGTTCACTGTAGTGTAATGGGCTTTGCTGACTGACTTTTACACCTGACCTCAAGTGGCATGGGTTGCTAGGTGTCACAAATATGCACCATGGGAATGAAAGGCCGGGTGTCAAGAAATTAAGCCAACCCAGATCACCCCTATTCGGGCTGATTTTTAAATTGAGTATTACACGTGTATACTGGCTGTGATAATTTTACATTGCTTATGAATATAAACTTTTAGTTCACAGTATATGTATAACTTATTTGTGAATGGAAGAATGCTTCAACACCTCATTGTGGACAGACAGTATATGTGTATTTGTGATGGATGGATGCAAGATACAGGCAGTGTTGACTGTATCAGTTTGAGTTTTTTTATCCCCCAGTCTTTTGCCATCTGTATGCATCTGTTTGGGCTTGATGATGAATACACATTGGATATTTCTCTTTAAACAATTGCATTTGTTTATTTATTGAACACAGTCTAATTACAATACATGAAAGGTATTTCAGTGAAAAGTCAGTCCTCTTGTTGGGCAACAATCTAGTTTTGCCTTTTTACCTCAGTCAGTCAGCTGAAGTTATGTGATGGTTGGGCATCCTTTGTTCCTCCATCTGATGTTCTCCACAATTGATTTTTTTTTTTACTTCTTCTCCAAAATAGTCAGCCAGAGTTATTTCAAATTTGGTGGGAATGTACCGTGGGTTGGTCTCCGAGTTTGTTCAAATGGTCATTCTCCATTAATTTTTGGATTTTCAATTGACTTTTTGTTCATTTTTGGAAAAATCTTCAAAAATTATCTATGAAACCCTGCAGCTCATTTTTTCAAACATGCATAGGAACGCTTTTGGGACCCCCAGACCTTCATTTGTTCAACAGGTGCTGCATTTTTTTTTCTTTATTTTTTTTATGATTTTTTGTGTGTTAAAGCTAATTTTGACCTCTCTTTCAAAACTGTCTCTCAGATAGTTCTGAAACTTGGGGGAAATGTAGTTTGTGGGAAAGTTAAATAAAGTTGTTCACCATGTGGTGATACTCTGTATCCCTGAGTTTGAATACATTTTTGAATTTGTTGGTTAATGCTAGCATTCGTATTTATTACTATGTATTTCAATCGAGATTGCAAAAGGAATTTGCATTTTCAAATTCTCAAAAATTGTCAACAAGATTCACTTCAAATGTGGTGGGGATGTACCTTGAGTGGGTCTCTACCAAGTTGTTCAAATGGTCATGCTCAAGTGATTTTTGAATTTTTAATGATCTTTTTTTTTCTGAAACCACCATGCCAATTGTTTTAAAATTACATAAGGACACTTCTGAGGACTCCCAAAACTTAATTTGTTCTACAGGTGAGCCTGACCGAATCCGATATTACCAATGTACAGGATTCACGATCGGTTGAGGATTGGTTTGGATAAGCTTCTGACGTTAGGATTCAGTATGCAACGTCCTCACACTGTGCTTTATTTTCATGGTGGGGACAAGGTGTGGCAGGTCATCACGTGACCTGCTCTCATGCTCTCACAGGTGGTGACACAGGAACAATAAAGCAACATATACTAAATATACATATACTATACTATACTTAGCCGTGCTGAGCTGCCCTGCATGCATAGTTTTCTGTGTGTGTCATAAGGAGTTTTTCAATACACATATCAAGCTGCATTTGCGTCTTTTTTCCCCCCCTATATACGGAATCTGAACGTTTCTGGTATCGGGACTTGGTAAACTCTGCCGATACCGATATATCGGTATTGGTAAAAAAAAAAGCAAGGATTGATCAGGCTCCACTTAATTTGTTCAACAGGTGACGCAGTGATTTTTTTTTTCAATATGTTTTACAATTTTTATTTATTTTTAGTTTTCGCCATTTTTGACTTCTGCTCGAAAACTGTCATTCAGATCGTTCTGAAACATGGCGGAAAAGGTAGCTTGTGGTAGGGTTAAACAAACCTGTTCACTTGGTGGTGATACTCTGGATGCCTGTTTTTGTATGTATTGTTCAATTCGAGGATAGCTGTTCGTTAATACATTCATTCCTATTGATTACTATGTAAGTCAATGTGGATTGCAATTGAAAGTCGCATTTCCTCCTTCCTCTCAAAAGTCCTCATCTCCCAGACAACAGTGGAACTTAATAGGCTTATGGGTCGAATGTGAAGGTTGGCTGAAGATGGGCTGTTAACACAGCTTTTTTGTCTTTTTATTTTTTTTAAATACGTTCTGCCAATATTATTAATAAAACAGGAGCATTACATTGGAATTATTTTCTTTACCATGCCACATATTGGCTGTTTGTGACACTAAAAAAAGGAGGGGAGGGGTGATTCACTTTTAAGCTTCCCTTTCAACTGTATTTGTACTGTTAGTGCACTCAAAAAGTCAAGTGTAGCTTTAAACACACACACACACACACACACACACACACACACACACACACACACACACACACACACACCATAAAAATTGTTTCTCTACTGCAAGGCTAGTATTTTTTAGCCCAGTTGACATATCAGTTACATGTAGCTGAACTTATAGGATGGTTTGCCATCTGTCTCTTCACATTTGTATTTTTGACAACTGAGAAACAGTAGGATAGATCCTATTCAAACTTGGGATGTACCTTGGCTTTTTACCAAGTTTCTTTAAGAGGTCACCATCCTAGTAATTTGTGGAGTTAGCTTTGCTGACATGCTAGTTGCCAGAGCTTATAAAATCTGTTTTTGTATGACATCCTTCAGTCTGTCCATCAGTAAGACAAAAGGTCTTTTCGAAAAGTATTGCATTTTTCTGTGCTGAGGCTATTTTCAAATTCTGCTCCCTAATAGCAGAACAGAATTGTTTGTAATTTTATTGGGAAATACATAATTTGACTAATGGTTATGAATGTTTCCAAAATGATGAGGATATGCCATTTTTAGGTGACATTATGGGATGTCAAATTTTGGGACCAAGTGTTGGTAAATGCTACTGCTGGAAATGTATACAGCAAAGTAGCACAGGTGAAAACAGTGGCATGGAATGCTTTTGTTTTATGCACAGATGTTACCAAGGGGAGTATAAAGTTGGCAAAGAAGATGGTGTGGAATTTTTTCTATTTTTTATGACTTTTTGCGAATTTGGTGCAGTTGGTATGTCCATTTCCCATTTTTGGCCAGGTGATTGGGGCTGAAGGTTGCCGGTTTGTGATCCAGCCTTTCCATAGTCACAAAACATATTTTAGCTGCTTCTTTTGATGCAGATGGACTTACATGTGTACATTCCCCAATCTGAGACAACTCTATATGCAGTATTGTACTAGATTAACTACAATGAACTGGGCCTTTTTGATGATGGCATTCACGCATACTGGCCTCTATACATGTATAACCATTCTTTTTAGGAATGGGTATTTGGTGGAGTTGGCATGTGCATTTGCCATTTTCGTCTAGGTAATTACTGTCAAAGGTTGCTGGTTTGAAGACCTGGCTGTTCCATGGTTACAAAGCAAAACATATTTATTAAAAACATACAAAAATTAAAAGCAAGTGGTCTATGGGCATAGTGCTCTGCTGACATCTAATCTGATGAACATCATCAAAAATTTATTCTTTGACATGCATTCCCTCCATGACCCTGAGAAATTAGCCAAGGTCATCCATATGATGTGACATCAAACACACATTTCTAGTACATTTGGTATCATTCCCCTTATTCTTTATCAACATATTGAAGTTAATGTCGTTTTTCTTAATAGCCTTGAAAGTAGGTCAAGGTCACACAACATACTACAAAATTTAAACTTCTGTATTTGATACACATTTGTGGTACATTTGGTATTGTTAGCCTTCTTATTTCTCAACGTAAAATTAAATGGCGTTTGAGCCATGTGTAATGACCTTGAAAGATAGGTCCAGGTCACCCAAAATTTTACAAAATATGGTCATTAGCCTTATGCATATTTGGTATAAATTTAGAAGTTCCATATCAATTTATAATTAAAACAATTAATTTAAAGTCCTTTCAATACAAATGATGCCACTTCCACTTATTACCACTGCTGGTGCCACCATGACTCCACACATCATAGACTTTTGTCTGTATTATACTCCTGTACTGGTCTATTGATACACGTGCATAAGTTGAGATGTAATGACCATAAAAAAAAAAAAAAAAATCCTGATATGACCTTGAGAAAGTAGGTTGAAGTCATCCATATTATGAATATTGAACTATATATGATCACATTTGTGGTATAGTTGGTATTGCTTGCCGTTTTATTTTTTAAAAATGTAGAATTTGGCATCCTTTACTATGTCCTTATTGACCTGGAAAATTAGGTCAAGGTCATGCAGAATTTGACAAACTTTGACCATTGGCCCAAAGCACATATTTGGTGTAAATTTAGAAGTTGCATCTCAATTTTAATAACATAATTCAGTGTACTTTTTACACCTAGAATACTAGTTCCACTTCATACCATCAGTGGCGCCACCATGCCTTCATAGGTACCAGACTTTTGCCTCTATCTGTAATGGTAAGATGCACTAGTTCAGATGTTGTGGGCATAACAAAAGACATCATTTCCTCAAATGTATCCCCCCTCTCCCCCCCCCCCCCCAAGACCTTGAGAAAGTAGGTCAAAGTCCTCCATATTATGCAGCTATATTCACTTCAAACTTTGTGGGGTGTACCTTGGGCGAGTCTTTTACCAATTTGGTTCCAGTGGTCATGCTTTAGTCATTTTTGTCAATTTTTTTGGCAAAATCTGTACAGATCTTCGACATTGCCAAACAAATTGCTTTGAAATTGCATAGGTAAGTTGGATCCTCTTCAGACTTATTGGGAATGTGCATGGACTTGATCTCGACCAGATGTGTTATCTTTGTGGTAGTGCTGTTATTTTCTGATTTTCAACAAATTATCAAAATTTTGAAAAATTGGTAAGGGGATACATTCATATTAGTTATGCAACATTACCTCTTGACCACCATTGCCAAGACCTCTGTGTCTGGGACTCAATACCCGACACTCGATTGTTCTGAAGACCTGATGGTCCAGGTGGCTGCACCACTTGGTTCCTGTGGAAGAGGGAAGGAGGAGGGGGAGTGACTTCTGGTGTGCATGCTTCCTGTTGTTCCTTCCTCATCACGCACCATTTCTGGCTTACTCTAAAAAGTTGGGGGCTCTGTTGACTTTTGTCTGGAGAAACTGTTTAAATGTTCTGTGCACACTACCTCAACTGCAGAATTTGTTTTCTAAGCTCTCCTGGTCTCTTCCAAGATAGGGAGAGCTTATATTTGAGATGTGGATCCCTGAAAGAATTGTGGAAGTCGGGCTGGTCTTGGCTCAAAACCCGTCTTTTCCAAGATGGCATCTGGCAGGTCAAGTGGCAGACAGAGGGAGGACAGTGGCAGTCGGTCAATTGCTGCTTGGCAGAGTGCTGGGGGTTTGAAGCCTGAGACTGCTTCACCTTCTCCCTTGTTGGGTAGAGGGCAGAAGATGGACTCATGGCAGTCTGGGACAACCATGAGCACTGTTATGATTGTGCCAACAGCTTGGCTCCATGTGTTCTTGTGAGAACATGTGCAGGTTTTGTGCTAGGTGGACAGATGACAAGTGGCTGCTCTACAAGCAGTCCCTGAGGAAGAGTGAGAGGGCTAGGCATAAGCATGCTGCAAAATGCAGGGCCATTGAGTCTCACTCCATTGAGTCTTCTGCCCCAGCAACATCACTAGAGAAGTGGAAGTGAACCCACACAGCTCACACACACTCAAGTGGTTGCTGCTTCTTCTTCAGAACCTCCCCCCTTCCCCAGGTGGTATCATCAAAAGTCAAGCTGTAAAGGATCCACTCGCAAGGATCCCAAGCACTCTGCACCACCAAAGGCGATGACCAGATGTTTCCTTGGCTGCTGATCCGAGAAACTCAGCTGGCTTTGACACAACGGCCAGGAACCAACAGTTGCAAATGGACCTGATCCAGCAGCTGTCCGACCCCTCTATGCTGGTTACTTTAGACCCCCATCCAAAGAGGCAGGCAAAGTGCTGCCTGGATCTCCCAAGAGCTCGGAACTCCCAGTCTGAATGCCAAGGCAGCCCCATTGAAGCCATGATGAGTATATACAGGTCGTGTCTGGGCATCACGAAACCTCAGCCTATTCCCTGAGCTCCCTGGTCTGAGACTTCAAGTCAAACGTCCAGGCATCTGGGAGCACTGGAATCCTGGCTGATTCCCTGAGCTCCTGGAATCTGGACCTCAGGTCGAATGTCCGGGTATCTTGGAGCATCGGAGATGGTACGTAAGTCTGTGGTTATGTCTAGCTGTAGTAAGCTAAAGGGCCCTTCAGCTCCTGCAGTTGCCCTACCACGACGCAAGTGCAACTCTGGTGCCTCCAACCCCTGTGCAGGCAGTGCCAGCTGCTCTCCCTGCAGGCCTGACATAGACCATGCAGCTGGCAATACCATTGCGCCCTTCCTTCCCCCCCCTTGGAGAGGCAAGCGGGACACGAGATGTGTGAGGAGCAGCAGTTGCGAATGGAGACTTCTTTTTCATACACCCCTGCCTGTAATCCTGCCACAGGAAGAGTGGGAAGTCATTTGGGAAGGGCATGAGGGCCAGTAAAGGCAAGAAGCCAGGAATCCTCAGGGCTCCTGTCTCTTGCCTTCTGGACCACATCGTCTCAGGGTCGCCCTCTGCCACTGCTATAGAGGTCTCCCAGCGCCCAGTCAGTGGTTGCCTTTTGCTTACCATAGGAGTCTATTGCAAATAATTCATTTGTCTTAAATGCCCTGAGACACTGCTATTCACCACCTTCCAGTGAAGACAGACCTCCATTATGCTGTGAAGGTAAGTGGTTCACACCCCCATACTGGAGCCCATCAGCATTCCTAGAGGTTGTGTTAAAGCTATGGAGCAAAAATGCCCTAGAGCAAGCAGCTGGAGGGTCCTGGGTCACCCAGGTACTACAACCTACTCTTCCTAGTCTCCAAGCAGGACAGAGTCTGGTGTATGGTTACAGACCTGTCAATGCTGAAAGAGTACTTGGGGATTCTGTCCTTCAGGATGGAGAGTCCACAGTCAGTGGCAGCGGCGCTGTGTAGTAGATGACATTATTGGACCTCAAGGACACGCTTTTCCACATGCCCATCACAAAGACTTCACTGAAGTATCTGCAATTCGCATTATCAGGCCAAGTTTACCATTTCAAGACATTTCCTTTCGGCCTTGCCATGGCACCTCTGGTGTTCACTCAGCCTGTGCAGGCTGTAGCAGCCCACCTTCACCAGAGTGCAGTGTGCATATGTGTGCACCTGGACAACTGGCTGATCTGGGCGCTGCAGCGCCTGGACTTGCTGTGCCACACCCAGACCATTCTGGAACTTTGCAAACACTTGGGTCTGATTGTGAATCTACCCAAGTCCAGCCTAATGCTAGAGCAGATCTTTGTCTTTCTCAGCATCCAATTTGATCTGGTCGTCTTTATCTGTCGTCTTTCAGACAGGTGGGAGAGACTCCAGTTGATTCTCAAGACATTCTGACTCAGGAGCCTCGGCCTGGCAGTGGCAAACTCCAATAGGCTCCCTGCCCTGAATGGACTCCCAGTCCTCCCTGGTCTGCCCACACCTTCATCCCTTGCAGCACGCTCTGTTGGACAGATGGTCACAGAAACAGGGTCACCAAGCACAGGTGCAGGTACTCATAGAGGACCACCGACACCTCGCGTGAGAACATCATGTTGGGTCAGACAGTCACACCATTTCAGGTGCAACTCGCTGTGTACATGGACATATCTCGGTACGGTTGGGGAGCCAATGTGGAGGGCCAGACGGGGCCGGGCTTTTGCCCATGCAGGCCATGTCCAACCACATAAACTGGTTGGAACTTGAGGCAATACACTTAGCGCTCCTCTTCTTGGACCTAGTGGAGCAGAAACACGTTCTCATCATGTGTGACAACAGGACCATGATTGCCTACCTCAACTGGCAGGGCGGGATGTGCTCCCCAAAGCTAATGGAGTTGGCCAGGTGCATCAACTGATGGTGCTCCAAACACAACATCCACATGCAGGTGACGCATGTCCCCGGACTGCAAAATTTCCTGGCCGACCAACTCTTGAGGAGAGGTCAACCAGTACGGAGTGGTTGCTCCACCCACGGGTTGTTCAGGCCATGTGGGGTAGCCCACATATGGATCTGTTCCCAATAAGCACAAATGCAAAACTTCCAGTTTATGTGTCCTGGATCCACAAGCTCTAGTGGTGGATGCTCTAGCCATGGACTGAAACAACTTTTGGCCTCAGGCATTTCTGCCTCTGCAGATCCTTCCAAGGGTCTTGCAGAAGGTTTGGTCCCACGACTACAATCTAATCTTAGTTGCTGCCTGGCAGCAGAGGATGGATTGGTCCCCTTAACCTGGCATTAATTAATGTGAGCCACTGCTATGAAACTTCTAGTGCAACTGCAGAAATGCGTGTTGCACAGGAACCCTAAAATGCTCAATCTCCATGCTTGGCCATTGTCGCGCAGCACATCCATGATAGAGGTTTCTCAGAATCGGTTGCAGATAGAATTGCTAGAGGAGAGGTTCGAGACTCCTCTCCTGCCCTTCCTGAATCACTTGGTTCAATGGAAGGTGTTTTCAGACTGGTGCATCAGTCAGAAAATACATTCATAGTCTCCACATATTGCAGACATCCTGCTGTACCAGTGGGGGGTACTCAGTAAGAGCTTGAGAACCATGGAGGGGTTTCGGTCCACTATCTCCTCGAACCCTGCCAAAGATCCTAGATATTTGCATAGGGAGGGATCCTGTTAGCCTCTTTCTACATGGACACACCAGCTGACAGGCAGGTCCTATCATGGTGGGATCTCCTGCTGGTCTCAGTCATACTGAAGAGGTGGCCTTTTGAGTGCCTAGAGGACCCCAGCAGGGTGGACCTCAAATACTGGATGCGGAAGACTTGTTTTCTCTCAAGACTTGCTTCTGGGGCTAGAACAAGCAAGATCCGTGGTCTGGCACATGACCGAATGCAATGGTTTCCTGCTCCTCAAGGCAGCCACTGTGTTTCAGTTTATGGTGCCCTGGGGGTTTAGACTCGGATGCAGTCTATAGGTCAGCATACCTAGAGTAGGCCTAGATCTTGCCTCGGACTTGTATCAGGCGAACGTCCCCGTGGTCTGCTAGAAAGAGGGCCGGAGGACCTGTTTCGACTGGACACTGCCTTACAGAACCATATGACCCCCCCCTCCCCCTGCACCCACCATGTTTTCCACGGTTCCCTGGTCTTGCCAGATCTTCAGAAATTGTTGGTAATTTCAGTATTTGTGAGTATGCTTAACTCACAACCACCAGAGAAGACCACCCGAACTCCCCACTTCCTTCCATCAGGTTATGGCCACTGACCAATCATGAGGAGGAAGAATAGGGGGTGCATGCGCACCTGTAGTGATTGTGACCTTGATCTATTTTTCCAAGGCGAGTAAGCACTTAAAAGGACATTTAATTCAATATCTTGATAAAGAATAAAGAGAATGATACTAAAATTACCAATGTGTATCCTGTGGAAGTTGCTGCATAATATGGATGACCTTAATTTTATGGAGGGAATTATTTTCAGGAAATGAATTTTTTGGTGATGGTCATCAGATTATATGTCAGCAGAGCATTAGGCTCATGTGCCTCTCCTTTATGTGATGGCAGCTGCTTGCCATTACTTTGTATTTGGTAAAGACAACCCACTTGAATTTAAAGACTGTGCATACATGAAATATCAGTAAATACATATTGTGTAATAAGTTCTTGCTTATAATGGCAAGACTTAAGAGAAATAATAGAATTTAGTGTATGCAAAAATATACGTAAAAATAGCAAAATTCAAATGCAAACTTACCCGGAGATAAGGATTCCATAAATATTCATGTATTTTGTCAGGAAGGGAAACTAAATAGACCGGGCAACACAAAGCTCCAGGCACAGAAATACTGCCCAGACATTTGAATTCACTTGAAGGCATCACAAATTGACCTGACCCCCTTGTACATGTACATGTACATGTACTACGAAAAAAACAATCAAACTGTATTCTTATAAATTGGTTGCCCCATTCAAGTCGAAACATTGTGCTGTTACATAACTAGAAGACATAGACTAGAAACACAAACAAAACCTTTCCTGTGTGAATGTATCCAAACATTGATAAAATAATTTAAAGGGGTGTTTCAATTGTGATCTCTTCAAGTAACTATGCATGTGTGTATCGTCTCTTTATTCTTTTGATTAAAATCCTTGCTGTAGATTGTGTAAATCTAAGCAAGAGGGCAGTCCATGTTGCTTTATGCCTTATTTTCTGAATGTAATAAAAATTATAAATATTGATTTAGAAGCAAGTTCAGGTCTGATACCCTCTGTGGCTGGGAAGGCATTCTCCCAACCCATAGGTAATTGCTACTCCACACAGAAACCAAGCGTGGAAATGTCACAATTTGGAAAATTGTAAAACGAAACTAGCTATTTACCAGACTTTGGTTGGTATTGTAACTTGGTCAGTTTGACCCAATATTCAGTCACAGGTCATGCATTTTGTCACTCATGTGAAGTGTTTGTGTGTGAAAACTTAAAACTTGGTAGAATTATAGTATCCGAGCGAGATCTACTTGTTTGGGATTGTGATACCTGGACTACTTCTCAAGGTCACAGGGTCACTTATGGGTTATCAGGTTTCCTTGCAATAACTACTCAAGAACTTAAAACTTGAGATTATGTATCTGGGCCAGAATTGCATTGTGGTTGTATCTGGGTGTCCTTGAGCTAATTCGCAAGGTGACAGGGTCACCAAGTTTGAATTTGGCTTCTGGGCAATGATATTATCAGTTACAAGTATCTTCAAAGATAAAATGTCTGCCCTGGAGACATTTGATTTCGTCTTTTAAAATCACAATCTTACGACAAGGTTTTTAGGGCTCATTCTGCTAGCTTCCAATGGACTCCGTTGTAATGCAAAAGTACTAGGCTCCCAGGAGTTGGAACACTTTGTGTGGCTTTGTATATTGGAGTGTGTATGCAACACTTTTGGTGGTATTTTTCACTTTTCATTCAGCCATACCCTGTGAGAAAAAAAACAAACTCTAGTGTCAAAACATGTTATTAAGTGAAATGACACTAAAGATCCTACTCATGTAACATTTGTCTGCCATGATGTAAAGTCTGTGTGAAGTACAGGTTTTGTCTGAAACGTATGCTGTTTGCAGCAAATAAGAAAATCAAACACAAGTTGTTCATTACATCCAGATATTTTATTAGTCATCCCAATAATAATTTCTACAGATCTGTACAAGTGATTTATATGTAAGTTATGTCTGTATTTATGTATGCAGTTTAATGCTTAGCACATGAAAAACATAGGGTACCAGAGAACAGCAGTTTGAATGGCCAGAGTGCCTAGCTGGGATAGACCAGTGACTAAGAATCCAGAGAGAAAGTATGGGCTTGTCCAGGAAGTGCCACATCAGTGTTGCTGCAGTCAGCTGTTATCTGGAAAGTGCAGCATTTGTGCAGCCCACCGCAGCTTAATATAGCCAACTGTAGGCTGTTACAGCACCAGTTCAGCCACAACTCCATGTTGGATGTAGCACCATGTACAACTAGCTGAAGGCTCGTGCAGCACCACCGCAGCCAAATGTGGTCTGGTGGAGCGCCATTACAGCCCTGTTTTCTTGTGCACAGCTGATTGCAGGCTGGTGCGGCACTTGCACAGCCATCCTTCTGTCCACTTACTCAGCCCTACCAGCATTTTTACAGCCAACTGAAGGCCCTGCAGCACCAGAACTGCTAACTGTTTGTCAGTGAAATACTGAAAAACTACTGTATTTTCAGCACTGGTGGTGCCACCTGTTGGCAGAAATGTACACAATACCAGGAACTAAGAGAAGCAGAGTGATAGCATTTTGACAAGATGAGATGTTCTGAAAATCCCTAAGTTTGTAACTGTAACAATTTCTTGTACTGAAGTAAAAATGATAAATACACATCAGAATTGTTGTTTCACTGCAGGGGCCAAAACATCAGATAACTTGAAACACAAAGAGTCTGGTCAAGATAAGGTCAGTTAGGCTCCCTGGACTAAGCTACTGTTTTCAAATTAGAAAAGGGCTGGACAATAGATAAGTGTAAGGGATCAGCATCTGGACAGTCAAATAGTATCCAAGTGACAAACACACTTATGACTATGCTCTTGACATGAAAAGTGACTTGCCACAGTAGGGACAGACAATGTACAATGTAAATTACAAAGTTACTATGGGACTATCACCATAGTAGTAATCAAAAGAATTCACTTGGTATACCACAAGAAGGCTAAAAAGTTATTTGTAATAATCCCATTTAAACTTAAACTTTTCAAAACAGGATTGCATTTGCAAACAAAAAATTCTGCCATCATAAAATATCTCTTCAAAATCCACAATATTGTACAATGTATATTGTTACAATAAATGTTCTGGGCAGGGTTGTTGTTAACAGTGTCTCAATACAGGGGATTCACCGCTGCAACACAGGGGATTCGCCACTGAACACAGGGGAATCACCACTGTAACACAGGGGATTCACCACTGTAACACAGGGGAATTACTACTGTAACACAGGGGACTCACCACTGCCGTATATACACTCCACTGGATTCCACCACAACTGTGTTCACCATCCATTGAAACACTAAACTATATAAGGACTGGATTATGATTTTAATACAAGGTACACTACTGTATAACCTCAGAGTAAATTACAGTTAATTAGCGTCCAGTATGTTTCACCATCACAGATCAGCAAAAAGGAATGCTTCTGGTCCTGTCCTGGTGCATTTCTTCATCTTCAAATACCTCTGCAGTCCATGTCTGGCATAATCACTTGCCTTCTGCCAGTGTTTCGTATTCTATAAGCTACCATGGTTGGCCATATTCATTTACATTAGAACACACCTTGCCTGGGAAGCAGAACCTGCTCTGGTATCTGTATCCAAGCGTGAACACCATATATCAGATCATGGAGTTTAGAATATTTGATGCTCATTTAATTTTGCACACATAAATTTTTTAGCTTATGAACTTGGGCTGGGGGAAAAAAAAGGCATGTGGCAACAACTGCACAAAATTGAAATTGGTATTTATAATGTGAACATATTTGCAGTACACTGAACTCCCCCGTGCTGGGATGGTATCTTATATATGATTTCCTTTACATTATTCTAAAATATATTTATATATATATATATACAGACAATAATATATACATCTTTATTTCATAGTGCAAACTTGAAGTGAGATTGAAATATTCCTGACTAACCAGTCCTTAGCGCTTGGGGAAGCTGCTTCTCAGGCAATGTGGTTTCCCACCTGCTACCATTTTTTTGGTTTACATGTATATACCACCCTCCCCACCTATCACCCATCACAGCTTTGTCAACTTAAAGGACTCTGCTCAGCTGACCTTGCATGCACAAACTGAAGTGGTCCTGTAACCATTCGGAATTCGATCATGGTCATCCATGTGCAACGTCAAGCTGGTCCCTTATTGAGTACTGTCCTCATGTGCAATACAAAAGAGCAAGCTCAAATCTTCAGTTATCAAATGAACAGTAAAATTTACCATTGTGACCCTGGAAATAAGGTCAAGATCATCTAATATGGAATGTCAAAGTATTATGTCAGATAGTTCTCAAGTTATCACTGAACACTACATTCACTGTCAAGTTTTTTTGTGACCTTCGGAATGAAATCAAGGTCAACCATTTGTCAGTCAACCTGACCCCTACTGAGAACCATGAGCATGTGTACTATCAAAATCTTCACTCGCATAGTTCTAACATAATCGTCCTGCAGTGAATTCACTGGAGTTAAAGGGTACCTTGTGACCTCGAAAGTTAAATCCAAGGTACGCCAAATGTAATTCTTGATCAGCCCTCATACTTGACCACTGCCCTGTCCACTTTCAAAAGTTGAAGCTCAATTAATTCTTGAGTTCACTTAAAACCTAAATCTGTGCTGTGACCTTGGGAATTAGGTCAAGCAGTTTCTGAGGGCCTTTTCAAGATTTTCTCAAAAAAATGGACAAAACAATAAGAACGCATGCACATTGCAACTCAAATAATTCTCGAGTTCAGTCAATATGTAAATCTGTACAGTCACCTTGGGAATAAGGTCAAGGTCATCCATATGCACATACCAAGAAAAGAACACCTCAAGATGTATTATGTCATTTGGTGAAGCAGTTTCGGAGAAGCCTTTTTTCAAAACACAGACAACAGAATCAATAAAAAAAGACGTACTTAGAAACTTGTACAAAATTTGTCGACTGCCGTACATCCCCAGCAAGTTTGAGGAGGATCTGGCTTATGATTTTAAGTAAATGCATTTATATATACACATTGACGCCGGTATCTCAATGCTAATGTTACCATGTACTTACTTTTCTCTTATGTTTTAAGTTCGGAAATTCCAATAGTGCCACTTGGTGAACAAATTGGAAAGAAACTAAGTCAAGGTGCATTCCTACCATGTTTCAATGGTATCCTGTCTGCAGTTTTGTTGCAATTAGAATACATGTATAACAAAAACATGAAGTCATAAAAAATATTTTTTAAAAAAAGCAGCACTACCTGTTGAACAACTTATGACCTTGGGAATACCCTGAAGTGTTGTTATGCAAATTTTGAAGCATTTTAAAATCTTTACAAGAAACTTCTGAGCTGCTTAACAAAAAAATGACCTCCCCCCCAAAAAAAAGAAAAGAAAGAAAGAAAAAGGCACTGAAGTATGACCTAAAGAAAGAATTTTGTAGATAACCATAAAGACATCCTCACCAAGTTTGAAGGTCCTGCCATGTTTTGAGAAGTCAACAATGGGCTGAATGGACAAACTTCATGTATGACAACTGATCCTATAAGCTCACTGGACTGATAAGTCAGCTGAGCTAAAAATCATGACTAACATTTCATTCATCTTTGGCTGTGCATGTGTATATGTATGTATGTATGTATGTATACACACACACATACATACAGATGTCTTCTCTTCATATCATGGGACTACTGCCTTTTGTTAAAATCTGGAATGTGAACAGATATTTTTACAAGAAATCTTAAAATGGATGCATTCAGTAAACTAGAAGGGAGTTTTTCATGTGAAAAACATTATGCATCCCCCAAGCAGGACAACAGTGATACCCCTCTTAGAAGTCACTTTTGGCCTGCATTTGGGGTGGCCTTATAAAAGGGGCACCACTGTACTTACAATTATTTCATTTCACATCTCAAATGAAAAATAAACTGCATTGTGGTAGCTGTAGTACATTGGAAATACTCCAGCACTCCAACAAGTGGGGAGACTCCAAACATAGATGTGATCTTTGGCTGTAGTTGATGAGGTTATAACGTGTCTAAATAGTGACAAAGGTATGGAATTTGGTTGTGCACATTTAAGGGGTCCTGATTGAAATCTCCAACTACAACATCCACAGGAGCAGCATTAAGGGGTGTTGAAAGTTCAGAGTCAAAGTTACCCCCAAAAATATGATGGGGCTTGTAGAGAACACAGACTGTCACCGGGGTAAATAATGACCAAGTTTGATGGACTTCAGTCATAACCATTTGATGACATGGCAGGGAAACCATTTGATTTTGCAAAGCATTGTGACCTTGACGCATGACCTGAAGGTCATCCACAATCATATGAAAAAAATTCCAAAACTTTTGGAGTAACTGTACCAACAGTTCAAGTTAATCAATAGAAATGCAAAGTTTAATCAAAAAAGAAAAAAAAAATCATTGGAGCATGACCATTTGAACATGGTTAGTAGATGCCCATCAAGTTTGAAGTGAAGCGGACGATGGGACTAAACACCATATGCATGCCCCCATACAGGGGATGCATAATAAACACTACATCCTGTAGAGTACACTACCTTTCTGGACTCGGCATCTGGTACAAATGTGTAAGTATTACGTCCCCTGTTTTGCTGTCATGGCACAAAATCATAGGATGATGTGAATACATAAATATACATATGTAGCACAAAATAGCATCTACTTCTCTGGTGTTTACGACTGGAATAATTTTATATTTATTTTACAGCACAGAGATGTGTTTTTATGGGAACTGAATCTTGCTTTTACCAACAACAAATCAGACTTCAATAGAAACATTTGTTAACTCTGCTATTACAATAAATAAATCGGCTAAAATTAAACTTATGTTTGATCTCTGCAGGCTTCTGTGATACATTTACAATGCATTTTTTTAAAGATGGAATGCCGAGTTCATTACTACACTCTACATGGCTGTAAATAATCTCAAAAGAGGCAGAGTTTTCTCAACAGAGCATACAAACAGGGCAGACAGGCCAGATGCCTACCACTTACTCCATCCTTGTAAATTTATACACCTTCTGTGCTTTATTTAACTGGACAGAATTCAAGTTTCTCCATTACACCAGCACCATGAAATGAATTGTAAACGACCTTTGTCTTTTGCACCTGGTGAGCTTAGAAACCTATTAGTTACAGTATCAAACTAAAAACAGAATTAATATGTGCACGCAGTGTCCTTCAAAGAAGAGAACCACAAATTTCAATGTACAAGGAAACATTAACATTTCCAATGCAAATTAAGTTTCATTTTCAAACATTAGCACCTTCATGCATGTTTGAAATGAGCAAGACTGCAATCACTTATGCATACTTCGTGCTGATGAATATTCAAGGACATAGGTAGGTGCCAATATACATGTACATACAACTTATGCATACCTTGTCATTCTTAACACAGGATCGGTACATGATTTATCATATTAAAATTTGTTCTGGATAGACTTCGTATCCCACTCTGCTGGCCAGAACATGATACACAAAATCCTCACAAGAGTCACTTGTGGGAACATCAAAGCAGTGTTCATGCCAGTCTGGCCTACAAGTCAGCAAACCACATGCATCGGCAAAGTTACCAGATTGGTCTTACCACTTGTGACTGGCCGCATTGTGTATTTATTTGCTGATGGTACTTCTTCGCAGGACTACTGCCTGTCAATATTAATACATTGACCATTGACACAGCAAGACATCAAAAACAAAACAAAACAAAAAATGGTAAAGACTTTAACAACAGCACATAATGTTCCTTTAGACAATGATTAAGCATCGGCCCATACATCTGACTCCCTATGTCCTTAAATGTTACCCAACAACAATTATGCAAAGAGTGATTTCAGAAGTAATTACTGCTAAAAGAGTGACTATACATATTTATTTTTAGCTATTTGAATAAATATTTGGTACCAGTGTAGTTTCCTGAATATAAATTTCTCAATTCACAACTTTGTGAGAACTGAATATATCTCTTTGTTGTACACTTAAACTTCTTTTTCTTTTTTTTTAAATAAATCTTCTTTTACAATGATTTATTCTTTACACTTTCAAATATACAAGTAAAGGAATCATAATATTTTATTGGAATGTAAAACACAGGCCTAGTGTGGGAAAAAAAGTGAAGGGGAGGGAAATGTTCACTTTGTGACCATGCATTATCTATAGCTAGACACCCACCAAGTATTTTCTATAAATAGTTCCCTGGATATAACAAATGATGAAATTGTACAAACTGTTTAATATGGGAGCACCTGGCTCCTGGTTGTGGGACTATGGTGAAAATTATGAGGATACAATCTGGCTGACTGACACGCTTTCACTGAACTGACAGAACCTGCCTCATTTTCTTTTTGTTTGTCCGCCAACATGACTTACATATCACTTTCAAGGCAGCCAAAACCATTTGCTCACTGCGGTTATTAATTTGGTCCTATTCCACAACTGGAATCCAACTGGAAATACGTTGCTGGCTCTGGGGCTTGGGATGATAATGAATCAAGGTGTTCTATGAAACGCTCTTTGCCATGGTAGGCAGAAATGAGAGTCGGTTGCTTCAATGTGTGGACAATATATGTTTGTATACATGTACACCTATTGAGATTTGTCTAGAGATATACCTATGTGTAGCCACAGTCCATGGAACAACCACATACATTATGTTCATATATACAGTATATTTGCTGGTGAATTTTTTTCCTCTTCTTATTTGGCTTACAACACGAAAAGCCACTAAACACCGCACCTGCTAAACACAATAAAACATACGTGTCTATACATGTTCCATGACAGACAGGAAACAGAGGAACACACAGTCTCTGCATGCTGTCACCATTTCTGGGCCTTCACGGTGACATTACATGGTCACTAACGTGATGGGCACTACCTTTTCAACCTCGCTGAAAACATCATTTTCAAAATTTAAATGTGACAGGATCACAGATACTTAAGTCACTGTACAGCAGAAATGTCACAGCAATCTTCACAATGTACCGCCTGATTATACCGCCCACTCAATTTGCAGTCATAAGGCTGTAATTTCAACCAGAAGACGTTTGATTTTTGAAAGTGACTAATACATACATAGAAGTGGTCTGGTGATCAATAAGGTTGTTGTGTCCATTACCAGGGCTTTCTGTCTTAAAGATGTAATGTCATAATCGAGTAACATTCTGTACAGTGCACCATCACTGCTCGGTACTCTTCAGAAACTGTACCCATGCATGTCATTCATCAAGAACTGGCCTCAATTGTTATTTCACAAACTGCAACTCAACAAATGAAAACTAGATAAAAGTGCCCTTCAAAATAATTTAATTTGCAAGTTTTTTTTTTTTTAGTCCTGATTGAAAAATGTGTTGTTTTTTTATTGATGGCATGTAAAAGTATGCTAACTTGATGGACTAAACTAAAATCAGAAAGGCTGGGATTGAAAATTCTGACAAAACTCTGTCATGGAAATGAACAATTCCTTTAAATCTGGGTAGCTGTATTTCTAGTCTATTGAAAAAGAGACCTATCTTTATTCCATCAAATGAACCTGGCTGAAAATAAAATAAAATGAAATAAATAAAAATTCAGAGGGTACTCCAGGTCAATGGAAAATATGATTTCTTCACCTGGGAGTTCAGCATGACAGTTCTCATTGCCCAGGATAGAGTCCTACAACATTTGCTCATCTCGGTGACCGCTGCAGAGGTGTTACAGTGTTTAGTGAATGCACATATCTGTGGCATGATAATTTTTTGTATTTCTGATTATGCAATTACTGATACTTAATTTGAATGGATCAAGATCTCTCATTGATTCAACTAGGCGCTCAATTGCTTCTTTTATATTTACATAGCAGCAGCCCTTGTTCAGACCTTGTGGTAAGCTGCTGTGTTTACTAGGCTTGATAGATCTCACAGTCCTTGAACTTGAGCATGGGGTCCCAGTGGGCATGTGCCAAATAGTTTGCTTTGGAAGTAAACCACATGCCAGTGGGCACAGTGGCTTAGAAACTAAATGCCACAAAATGTGGTATTTTCTAGCCACCATGTTTAACTGCTCTATGGTCAAGCATCCGAAAAGTAATGGGGATGGCACACCAGTAGATATGTTGAGGAGGCTTAGTTTGGGACTAATACAGGTCTTTGGGCACCATTTTAAATGCCATTATAAGATATAGCATGGCACGGCAGCAATCGTGTGTCACAAAACATGAGAATATGTCAGCCACCAGTAGAGGGCAGAACTCCCTATTAAACTGGACTGAAACAAATAAACTGTGGAAACATGATTGTGATAGATAAACTATACAAGAGTCACAAATGTACCAGAAGCTGCGACCATTGTCTAAAAGACCAAGACAGTCGGACCACACAGCCTAACGTAACTACAGCCAGCCACACAGCTATAAGTGACAGCACACATAAAGCTATGAGGCACAGGTGCGGGGCGTGAGGATTCCCGTCTGCATGCTGTCCTCCTCAAATATATTGCACATTATAATCCACTACAGTCACAGTCAAAGTGGGTAGGGAAACCACCACATATATCCAACATCCAATGAAACATTTAATTTGTATAATACACAAAGTCATCAGGCTTGACTAGATGATGTGAACTGTTGTACATAATAATAATAATGATTATGACAGTAAAACAATGTGACCCAGTATGTTTGCACAAAAAAACGACCCGGTCCCTAAATGAACTTTGTCCAAGACCCAGGCCAGGTTACAGATTATAATTATGATGATAGTCATTATACTTGCTGTATCTTTTCATGCTTTACATTCAATAATGCAGAAATATATATAGCAGCAACTAAATAAGTTGGCATGTTGGTATAAGATTGGAGGTGGGACCAGCACTTGGTTCTATTGTATGCACAATCTCTATGAAGCTTGACATCTGTGCAAAAGCTACCTGGGTGGGGGAAGGGGGGGGGAGGGGGGGGGCTTATTGCCAGATAAAAGAATTGTCACCTTTTTTTACTATTTTTCTCTCTTCTTTTATTTTGTACAATAGGGACTGCATTGAAAATAAGAGACAACAATTTTACAAGCTAATTCCAGCCATGACTAGCCACAAAGACGGGGTTGGCTCGACCATCTCGTTGAAACATATTCCAAGGGCTTGTTCATGTCGCTTTTTTATTCTATAAAAATATATGTCAAATGGAGATGAAACAAATAATCCCATGAAGTTACATATACACATATCCTAGCAATGCACATTCCAGGCATCTAACCCAGCAAAAGGCCTAGAGGGCATCTACCACAGTGACGAGGTCTACCTTCTATAGCAGTTAGATGGGTGTATATTTGTACAATTGGTTATTACAGCAAATGCCATTAGCGTCCACTGAAATATTCACAGTATAAACTGCATCAAGACCCTGGTCGCTGCAAAACTTATCAGGGGGAAAAACTGATCTGAAGTTCTACTCCAAACCATCCCTTAAATATAGATGCCAC
This sequence comes from Hermodice carunculata, assembly GCA_964020975.1. Taxonomy (NCBI): domain Eukaryota; kingdom Metazoa; phylum Annelida; class Polychaeta; order Eunicida; family Amphinomidae; genus Hermodice; species Hermodice carunculata. Next base: position 72,602,103 of record OZ026614.1, on the reverse strand, counting down.
GTGAAAGTGGCTCAAAAAGTTCCTGTCTGAAACCTGCTCGGCCTTGTCGCAGTTTATCTGGGCTCTGTGAATTTCAGCTCTGGCCTATCCTCCACAGAACAAATATACTGATCTTTTTAAGATTGAATAGAGTGAATTGCTGAGAGTGTATAGCATTGAGAAGTCCTCCTGGACCTGGAGCAGAGGTGCCGCCTTGCACCTCTGGCATACCAGGGCACTCTGACTTACTACTTTTCCTTTGCTTTGCAAAAGCCACCTATCTGTACACTTGCAGTACTGCAGGATACATTGTTCAGCAATGGTTATATGGAAATTGTCTGAGCTTGGACTCCTGACGGCAGTTCATATAAACCTGGTGTTGCCTACCTAACCATGGCTACTGCTGGGCAAATAACCAGTTTTAGCCATTAGTATCACCTTAAGTCGTGTGTCCAAAACTCCGGAGCCCCACAGCAGCATAGACCAACTTGCATGGTGGTCCCCACCGACACTGCCCAGAAAACTGTTTGAGTGTGGAAATAATGGCAACATCACCAATGTCATCAATGAGTGACTCCGCAATCTGCCGACGTTAAGTCGTAAATTCTGGCATAAAAAGGGAACGTTGTGCCCTGTAAAACCAGTCCTGGAAACCAGTGTGCATGATGTGGTCACTGATAAAACTTGATCCAAAGTTTTGTGACGTGGGCAGGGGCTCAGAATTGGTACCACTTCTTGTCCTTGCACTTCTGAAGCAGGTGATGCGCTGTGAGGGCAAAGTTCTCTGCCTCTTTGGTCATCTGCTCGGTCTTTTGTTCCATCTCGCTTAGACGCTCTCCTCTCTCTATTGCAGCCTGCAAAGGAAAGTCAATTATTACAAGTGTCAAAACTGTTCACTTGCTCAACCTCACTTCCTTAATTTGCTGCTCCATCTCACCATTGCTCTCACGTTTGCTACACTAGTGCACTGATAGCCCTGCCCTACTCTATACCGTAATCACAGTAGTTCTTGTTAAAACAAGATGGTTTGATACTGTGATCAACTAAGCAAGTAATTAATCCTCAGATCACCTACATAGCTTACTTCCTATGTCGAATATGTAAAATTTTCAGGTCAATTGGTGTTTTTTTTAAGGCACTAAGTTGCAGCTGTGTAAAAATTAACCATGATTTTACTAACTCCTCATGAACTGTTAGTTTAAATAATAAATAGCCAATCATAGATATTCATTTAAAAACAGTGTTCCATCTCCCATTACAATGGTCATGTCAAACAAAAAAAAACTCATTTTTCCGCAATAATCTGTCGCCCTTTAAATCAGGAAAATGTAAGGAGTGAAACAGTAACTCTTTTTTCCAATGGTTTGATACCCGAACATAGTAAAACATCTGAAAGGCAACACCTTTGACAACTGTAACACTGGAAACTTAAATGCCTCTTCACAACTGAACATCAAGTTAATGTGTGTCACTTAAAACTTTGCAGTGCAGTTATTTTCATTTTTGGCCTTCAGCTGCTCCTGCAGGGAATAATTTGTTTTTTTTGGGGGGAGGGGTGGGGTGCGTGGGGTATACATACCAACTTTGCACGGCCAATCTCAGAGGTGGCCAGGGCAGATCTTTCCTGTACAGAGGCCATGCCAGCAGTACCCGGGCTATATTTAACCACTCCTCGTGCAGCCTTTCCACTGGTCTCACCAACTGAAACATACAACAAAATATCAGAATATAATGGACACCCCAGGTCCATGCAGATAATCTGTCCCTTGGTAATCTTGGTTACCCATTGACTGGGCTAATGCCAGCCCTTCTACGGGCAGATGTGCACGTTATAGCAGCCATCACATAACTTTAGCAAGAAAAAGGAGATGCTTTTCTGTTACAATTACCAATATAAGCTGAAATCAACATGGCAAGGAAAACAGCACCCAACAAACCTGACAGGTTTTGTTGTCTTTTTCACCAAGTCTGCAAGTTACTGTATAAATTTCACACAGCTGCTCTTCCTGTCAAACAATGTACAGCCCGCAAACTACGGTGCACAAAAAAGTCAACCCCAATTCAGATTACAATATAATGCACGGGGGTTTCTTTTTGGACAGCATGCTCTAAACCATTCACACTATACATGTGTATATATATATATACCTGTTTTGAGAGACCACTGTAATGAAAGACCATCTGCCTTTTAGGATCGTATTTCCAAAGTTCCTCTTCTTATCTTTCCCATGTTATTGCACTTCCATTGAGACCACTTACCTTATGTGACCACTTTTTAGCCTACCCTAGGGTGGTCTCTCAAAATGGGTTTCACTGCATATAAGTCTATTTTCTTTTGGTAGGAGGGGAGGTCAAGAAGTAAAACCAAGCTCTTACATAGCTCCTCTCTGTCCACTGTGGATGAGCCTCCACTGAAGAGATTCTTGAAGAAACTCTGTTTGGGGGCCTCTGGGGTTTCACGAGCCAGGAAGAGTTCACCCAACATCTCATTCAGATTATCACTGAAAGTAAAGACCAAATTGATGTAATACCTTTTTACTACAAAAATTGTTACTTAGAAACTGTCTATTTGTACACCTGATTGTCTGGGTAGAAAGAAGATCATTCGGTTTGGATCTTTTATTTAGTGTTTAGTAACCTCAAAAGAAAATCATGATGAGCTAGCACACTTGAGACACCAATATATCCCAGATATATCACGACAATATGTGTGCCACAGAGATCAGTTGAGACAGCAGGTAAACATTACAAATGCAGCTCTTGCAAATGTCTTCTGTGTAGCCTATACTATACCCCACCCTGATCACATGAAAACACAGCATGTGGATTTGTGGAAGGATGTCCTCCTCTGGCTGCAGCACATGTCACTTAGAGAGTTGACCTGTGTGCATTTTTTTTTTTTTTTTTTTTTTAAGGGACATGTTCATCACTTTGAGTGAATGACAATATTACACGTACTATGGCATTTTGTACCAGTCTCCCTGCATCAGCCTGTTTTAAAATAAGACACCGTGAGGCGTATTATGCATTTACAGCACAATTGTGAAATCACTTTGTACTATGCTTGAAAATACAAAATAAAAATACATATATTTAGTATATACTTATTACAATATATAAAGCATGATTGGCTCAGAACCCATCACAACTTAATTTAAATGAAGTGAAAAGTAATGATATCCTCAAAAGGAAAATCACAGAAGTAAAAGATGTACATGTACACATACAAGTAGAAATGAATTGTGAACTTTTACAAATGTACCAGGCAATAAGATACCAGGACTACATGTTGATCAATGCTTTACTCAACATTAATACTGCCCTGACTGCATTGTGTATGCCTTCAACATTGAGGGACTTGGGGCAGATTAGAGATATACCCAGATACTAACATACAGTTTTTGTCATATGCTGTGCCGCTAACCAAATGAATACTGCCCTTGACCATGAGCTGTTCTTATGACATTGGGACTTCTAGTGCAAACTGAATTCTATTGTACTCACCACATATCAAAGGACAAAGTCAACTTTTGTACTTCCGTAGGTGAGCAGAAATACAATGCATGGCCATAATTGCTGAACCCAAATGTCTTGGCAATCCTGCAAAATATCACACATGGTTGCTCTGAACTAATACACTGATGTGCATAACAACAGAATTTTATCAAAATAAAGGAAAATATTTTCACTGTGCTACTGATAATAAAACATCACATATGACAACTTTACTTGTTATCTAAATGTGAGGAAAGTTAATTTATGCCTCAGAACAATGCATGTAGCTATTGACAAACTGAACAAAATATGCCATTTCTTGCAGAATGTTATGGAGAAAAGGAGGAAGACAGTAAGAAGTGGTAGAGTATATAGCTTATTTGGTGCCCATTCCATATTACTCCTCTCACTTTTTGTGTCATGCCTGAACAATGTACCACTTTAAATCACTATTGTGTGCATTAAAAATAAAATACCTACACTAATACACTGACAGGAAGTCATCTTATGAGCACTCCGGGCACTCAAATGTGCAACATATTTTTAGCACTCTAGACACTCAAGTGTTCAATTATATTCAAAGCACTCTGGGCACTCAAATGTACATCTTCAAATCACTCTGGGCACTCAAGGGTTCATTATCTTCAAAGCACTCCTGGGCACTCAAGTGGGCAACATCTGTAATGCAGTCTTGGCATTTGAATGTGCAATACATTCAAAGCACTCTGGGCACTTAAGAGTGCAATAACAGACCATGAGCATATTTACCTCAGTTCTGTCAGTGGTAGGAAGTCAATGTCCAGAAGAAGCTTCAGGCTGGGCAGGCTGAAGGTCAGAATGTGACCATTGGCAACGTAACATGCCAGACATACACTCTCTGTCAATACAAACAAAGGAGAGATGTAACATACAAGACTGTACTCTTATGACCAAATGTCAAGACATTAGGTACCATGGTATCTACAACTAAAACCTCTGTTGGGAGAGAATTCCCGGGAAGGTATTTTGTCACAAGTGGTTTTGATTTTTGTATGCCATGTTTGTAAGTTTTAATTTCATTTACTGCAGTTTCTGGCCATTTTGCACATCTCAATACATCCAAAATCTACAATTTGACACGAGACAACATGACTGTCTCATTTCTCCCATCAACACTGAAGAGTGAACATGATTTTACAAACCTGTCCATTGTTAGCAGTACCATACACTCTGTATGTAAGTTCACTTTACATTCTGGTAGCTATCAACAGGCAGCCCACTTTTCTTTTCTTTTCTTTTTTTTGTTTGTAAAATTTGCAAGAGTTTAGTCAGTCTTCTGTAAAACTTGACATGACATTAATGTTTGCTTTAAAAAATAATATTCAAATCTCAAAATGCTTCAAAAAGCAACTGCTTAATGATAAGAATCGGTCACACACCTTTGACAGAAATGATGTCTGCACAGACTACCACTGATGTTTCTGTCACCTTCACTTTGTAGGCACACGTCTGAGATGGCAGGGACATTACCTAAACACAAAGGACTTTGTCACTAAAAATAATATTCTGAATTCAATGAACATGAACACTGTTCATCTGTGTAACAAATTCAGACATGACCTGCCCAATGGCCATTATTTTTTTCACGCTTTTTTTTCTTTTTTATCCCATTTTATTGTGTATCAATAAAAGAGCAAGGCATTTTCAAGCAAACTTTTTCCAATCACTTTTTACAACTACAATGAACTGGATGTACCACTTCAACACACTGATGGTCTACATTTACACGTATATAACATCATTACTTTCCTCTGGGATATTCTGAGAAATTACTTAAATGACACTCCTTTTGTTGCAAGCAATAGATGTAGAAATTTGAAGTCTTACCCTGGCTTGTTTCTCCGAGCAGATTATGGCAAACTGACGATCACTGACCTCCGTGGAGGAGGTAGGTGACATGCGTGGCCTGGGGCTACACACTGAGGGTTGCCCTAAAATACATGATGGCCCAAATCAAACTGTCACTGGAGAGAGTTTTATAAATGGAGTAGTTATAGAAATGGTATGCTATTAGGTGTCTGTGCACAAAGGATGCTAACACAAAGATGTTCAGGAAACATAGCAGTCTTTCACAATGGTGCAATAATTTTATATATATACATTTTTAAACCAAGTAGAGTACAAATTACATGTAAATGAATAAGCGATGAAACTGTCATAAAAAAAAAGGTAATCCATCTACATGATTCCAGTCAAAAAAAAAAAAAAAAAAAGAATTGTGTTCATTCAAATAAGCACACAGACCCCACTAAGTGCACACTCCCACTTTCCGACAAATGTAAATCATCACAAAATGTACATTGAGGTTTTATTAAGTATCTGACCACAGCTTTTTCTGTCTGTCTTCATAACAAGTAGTCCCTGCTGGTTCACAAACAGCATATCCATAACGACCGATATACATGTAGTTTGCAATATTCAGAAGACAAAAAGCCATCAAAGGCAATCAAAAGCATCTTTGTGTGGGTGTATATCCCACAGCACATAATGGAGGAATGAGCTGTGTGCCTTGGAACTTTTTTTGTGACCACATTTTCAAGTGAAGAATTTTTTTTATCTTTATGTGCACAGCAGGCTTTTTAGAATAATTATGGTATGAGAGATGAGCAATAAATTGTAGCTGATGTTAATGGGACCTCATATGACTTTGTATGTTTATAAATTTTTTCACCATAGAGCATGATAAGTATACCCTTACGAATGGCAGATTTCTTGGTGGGGGTTTGCTGTTCTTCCTGCCCCACATCCTTCCAGGCATCTGTTATAGCAGGTATGAGAACTCCATTGCAGTCCAAAAAGGACATGCCCAGTATGGTACCTTTTAGTCTGAAGATTGTGCCTAAACACAGAAAGAAAAAAAAATATATATATATTATGCGTTATTTTGTTACATACATGTTATGTAGAAGAAACTCTGGTAATGGAATCCCTAGATGGAACCACTGGTCAAGAATGATTGTCCTATGTTGCCCAACCAGTCACACCTGGCGGATGTCATGTGATCCCTCTCGAAAAGTGGTGTGCTCTAGTGCATCAAGACTTCTAGTCTTAACAAGCGAACAAGCTTGAATACGCTTAGCTTGGGAAAGAGCAATTAAGACTGATTTTTAGATTCCTACATACTTATACTATTGAGACACCTACCTACTTAATATGACATAAAAGGTGACATAACTGAACAGACCATGGCTGATGGCAAGTGAAAATCATCTTTGGTAAAATGATAGGGAACACAAGCTGTTTATGCAGAACAATATTGTATTGTGATTTTATTAGTTGTTCACTGTTTTAGTATGGAATATATAGAGTATCTCCCTGAAAGACTGCTGTATTACCCCAAATGATAGCCAAGGGTAATACACCTGTCTCTGGGGATATACTCCTTGTATTCCACACTAAAACTATAAAGGGTCATTTTATCCCCTTTTTTGATCAGTCAGTCAGTCTTTGGTATTTTTTCAGTGTTTCCTTCAATATTGTCAATGTTCTTGGATTCCTGCCCAAATTTCCCACACTGCAGTGATCATGAGCCAGTGGCTCAGTGCTATTTTTGACACAAAATGTTACGTGATATGCGATTAGCTTTGAATGAAGACTTTTACTTCTGACAGGCAATCACAGGATCTGTCATAAGCTCTCTGTCTCAGGCAATACTGAGTGGTGTGACATGGATCTTTTGAAAACTCATGGCTTCTGTGAGTTATGAGTTGAAGATGCATTTGAACAACCAAACAAAAATGTAAAGTTTAACTTTGCACATGCACTGTTTCCAAACACAGGAGAAATTACTACATGGATGACACAAAAATGTGAGATGGGGAGGTGACTGTAAACATGGTAAAAACCATGGAAAACAAGGGAGTCTCCTGTGGTTGGGGTGGCAACACTGGAATAATCCATAGTTGCCTTAAAGTCACAACTTGCACTTTTGATAGTGATATATCAAAATGTACAATCACATGTATATATGAAAATCAAATACTATACTTGAAAAACAAAACAAAACACACACACACACACAGTAAGATAGATGAAATATTTACCACTGGGTGAGACAATGACTGGTTGTGTTTTCCTCTGGTCGCCCTCTGGTGGCAGGTTCAGCACAATGACAAGCACAGAGCCCAAACTAGTGCCTACCCACAGGCATGGACACGTGAAAGCGTCTGGAACAAATAGCAACTCAACAGGGTCAGGCATGTGTTCCAACGTTCTAAAGCATGGTCTTCTTAGTTCTGTGCGCTGTGTTTCTCACACTTATACCCTGCTTACATCCATTAACTCTTTCACCGCCAATTTCCACAAACGGTAATGTGGTCTAAATTAAGGACAGGTAAGACACCAAAAATAAATCCCACTTTAGTCAATCCTAGCTCAAAATGTATTTGCTTTAGAATAACATATCATATATGTGTGTACTCGTCATACTCCAAAGAATTTATATGTTCCGTATTTGTGTGTCTGTGATGTAAATTGTTGAATAAACAATTGAAAGTTGACCGCAAAGCATCCACCCCATAAATGTCGATATAAGTCACTAGTTATTTGTGATAAAATCATAATTACACTTGGATCTTAATCCTGACATATTGGCAACAAAAAACGATCCAGCGATATTTTATATTTGGTTTCGTTTTTCTGTTATCCATCCTCAAAGTTTGACGTTTCAATTTTCCCTTTGATTTTCAAGATGTTCATTTTCTTCATTTCATAGAAAAAGAACGAAGCAAAATTTAGAAAATCGCTGAATCGTTTTTGCAGTTCAGACATTAAAGAATCAAAAGCCGTTAACCGGATTAAATTTCGCCCAGTCGTTTTCTTGGAATAACCATTCTTAGGTGGGGCTCTCGTCCAATTATCCTTTCTGAGAAAACAAGCTTCAAAGGCCTTTGATGTTGATCATTTGCCTCTGAAACAATACCATTTGCTCAAGTTGAGTTGATATTTGTACAAAACGTCGCAAACATCGTCCCTGAACATTTGGGGAGGTTGTCAATCAATTCTTGGCCAATCACATGAATAAAAGAGCCTTTGAAGTACGGAAAACATTATTCAGCGATCTGTCAAACGGCGATAGCGACAGTCTGGTTTCAAAGTGTGACGTCATGGAGGCGGCCCTTCCGGCCCCGTGACCTCTAGCCTGGCAACGAAAGTTGTGTTGCCTTGCCTTGCTTCGGCGGGGCGGCCTGCGGCCGCTCATGTTCAGTGCACGGATGGCGGGTTTGGTCTTCCGCCCCCTACCTCTTCACCCCGTTTTTAGGGATTGTGTTTTATTGTATATACTCGTCTCGTATCTGTATACTTTATGTAGTTAGCTTGTTAGACTTGTCTTTACACTTTACTTAGTTAGCTTGTCATTATTTTGTAGTTATTTTCTCAATGAGTTTCATTTCTCTTTCCAACCTGAGCTTTGTAACGCTAGTTTGTGTGTTTTCTCTTGTGTTCACGTTTATGCTTATTTCAATGTGTTTATTTGTACTTTTATTTCCTCATCCCTGGGTTCCGATAAAGTATTATTATGTGCGTGGGTATCGTTGATTAGGGTGTAATTTTTTTCGCCCGCCTGTCTTTGGTTTGAAGGACCACTGGGGTAATCCATCGCGGCACGGCCTTTGAAGTTTGAAGGGACATCGTCAGACGATTCCCGCTCCTCTTGAACATTTAAAGTCTCCCTTCATTAGAACGCAAAAGAAGCAAGATAAATATAAAGTAAACCACTAAGGCTATGATATGTTACCATGTTTGCATCTTTGCCCTGCCCACAAACATACTTTCGGCATGCTGCCTTATTTCGCATTGCCGCCCTGACACCACTGTCTTTGTGCCATGGGCCGTTGCTACCTGCAGCCACGTGACAGGCTGTTAAGTATGATTGACGGGTGGCATTGTTCCGTTTGGCGGCTGAAAACCAAAAGAATGACACATGGACGTTCCGATGTCCACATGCCTGTGTGGTTTTTGGCGTTTTTCTTATATTTCTACTTTAGTTAAAAGCTCGAAACTTTGACAACTAATAGAAAGGACATTCATCTTGTAAAAACCGTTAAAATTTTAAAATCGGCCATGCAAAGGTTTTTGGTGTCTGAAGTGTCCTTAACACAACAATACTAGATTCAGATTGTCTGTAAACTGACCTATCATTCAAGTGCAGCATGCCCACAGTTGCAGACCGTAAGAATGGTCCAGGTCAACAGCTTTCCTTGGCACACTTTGGGCACATCAAGGAAAGCTGCCAAGTGAGTCAAAACTTGGTACTGAAAGAGTCAATGGGTTACACATCATTTATCCCTTCCTGCTCAAATCGCCCCAAAGCACCATCTAAACTGCTGTCTGCCTCAATCTTTTAATGTATAATTCTCATCAACATAAAATATTTTGGCTGAGAATTGTTGATGAGACTTATAATGATATCATACCCCAGGTCAACAGCTTTACTTGATGCGAGTTGGGTGCCATGCACCCAACTCGCAACAAGGAAAGCAGTGTACTCAATCCCATGTTAACCAGGAATGGGTTAATAATTAAAGATGCCAACAAAAGCTTAATGTCACCAACAAAAAAACACCCCAAAACTCATTGACATCTACCTGTTTTGCGTGTGTAGGCATCAGCAAACACGAGGCACTGAATGGCTTCCTTGCTTATGTTCTCCAAGCTGGACATGCTGGAGCTCCGTGACCGTGAAAATGAACCGTCATTCTTGTCTGCAACACCCAGGTTTTTAAGAGTTATTGCTACATTTATAAACCCCTCTGCTCATTATCAGCAACTAACTAACTACATAGATATTCACTTCATTGTACATTTAAATGTGACAATACCTCAGAATTTTTCTGTCACTCTGAAATAGAATGACCACCAATGTTGCACACACAAAAACATTTTTGGCTTTCCCCCAGCTATTTGAATTGACAAAACAAAATTATATTATATTTACAAAAATAAAATTTGTTGGCACCCTTCAACTTTACACTAACTTGTTTTTCTCGTATACCATATGTGCTATGTAAGATGTGTTTCACAAAGTTTTCTCTATCTTAGTACCTGGCATGATGATAACTGCAAACCATTTGGCCTGTACATGTATGGAGCGTGTTTTTTTTTCAGAAATTTTGGAAGTTTTGCTGTTTGTAGAAATGTCAACCTATTTCAGTTTCTGAGTCTACAAAAAACTGTTAAAATGTTCTTTCATAAATTAAACCATCCAGCCCTGCACAGGTTTATACAGACTGAATTAAACGATATTGAAATTCTGAACTACTCAGTTTTGATGCAGAAATTGCTAAAGATTATCAATATTACCCACTCCATGATAAGGAGTTTTGCTGGGGATTTTTTTTTTATTATTATTGAACCAGATATTCACATATATGTTTTCAGAATGCTACTACTATTTTTAAAATCTAAGGAACATATCTGGAGGCATTTGAGACCCGTTTCAAAAGATAACCAATCACAGCTAGCGCACACCCTGTCCTCACATCATCAGAATGCATGTGTATTGCGTGAGGACAGAACGTTACCTGTGCACATATATATATGTATGCCCCCCCAGTGGTTTTCCATTAGTTCCTGAGCAGTTCATACAAACAAAACCAGTCACACTACAAAACCTCTTCCATCGAGGCCACTCACCCCGGCTCATAGCTCTGTTTCAGAAGAAAGCCACATTTAAATGTACAAAGTAAGCCTTATCATTATACATAGTCATCTACACACATACCTGATCTACATACACACTGATCTACTGCACAGGTTCAAGGTTACGGTACTTGAACCATCAAATGTTGGACCCCAGGTGGCAGCACTGATCAAGATACAGGCTTCTCCACCATTTGGAATGTGAACATAATCTTCCAAAAATATGAAAACGATACAAAATTTGGAGAAGTGGAAAACCAACATTTTTTCCTCCTTGAACATTATTTCCCCTCAAAATGCTCAATAAAGATATAAATATGAGTTTAAAATTGGTTTGCAGAAAACTGACAAGACTGATTTTGGCATTTGATACACCCCTTTTTTGTATTTGACAAAAGCACAATATAAGCATGGGTACAGACTCTATGTAATAAGTGCACATGTACCACACTTTCCCCGGTTCTGATGTGATAGTCATGTACATTATCACTAGCACTCATTGTATGAATTCTTGACACCCATTATGAAATGACATGCAATATACTTGTCGAAGTTCCATTCAAATGTGGCACTTCAGGTTGACAGCATCTGCTACATGCAGTGGCTACCATTGTAAAAGCCCATACAATAGTCATAATAGCATGATGACCACCATTCTATTGTCCAGCGACTTGGAACTGCAAAGACAAATACAAGTTGGTCTTTCTGTATAAAAACAGCAGTTGGGATACCTCTGGGTTCCATCATGCACATCAATTAAACCAGTGCCTGCTTGCAAGGGGATGCAAACCTTCATGATAACTCATCACATTTACGTTCATGGAAAGTGTCATCCTGATTGGACACTGGCATTGTAGTTTCCCCTCGACACATGACAAGGTGTAATACCAATCTGATTGTGGCTCACCACAATATAACAGTGTCACAGGATACATTACACAAATGCACATATCGTGTTCCATTAGCGTTACATCACCGTATCTCCACAACCACAGTGTCAACTGTGAAATGAAATTACAACTACAACCAGGCAGTGATCCACCATACACACTGCTGTCACTTCATTACCTTTATCTCAGCTTCCACAGATTTACACACTCACACACCCATTCTTCACAGCAACTTTAAGGGCTGTCCCGGAATTTCTCCTTAGTCCAAATATGGGTCTATATTTTCTGGCAGGCTCCTACTCCTCACACCTGTGTACAAACTCTCAAAGTGTTACTACTGGTCCTATGGGAGAGTCACTTTCCCAGAACTGGTACATGTATTTGGAAATATTTGTGGCTATATATTGCTATACTCGGAACAAGTGAGCCAACATTTGTTCTTCATGAAGATTGATTTCAGGACAGCCCTCAGTTTTGCACATCGAGCGTATTTTCTTCTGACCTTAACCCTTTCCGGCCTCAATGTTTTTACTTAAATTGAAAACAATTTTGCTGAGATTTGTATACAAGACCATTCCTGATGGCACATCTATGGTCAATAGCATTCCTTGGCACATGTTGGGTGCAATGTGCCCAACATGTGCCACAGAAAGCTACAGACTCTGTCATACTCTGTCCGGCAATGGGTTGATGCATGGCATTTGAAGGGTCCGCCAGCCTTACATGCAAGTCAAAGGCAACAAGACCTACATTGTGACCACCCTTCTTAACTCTTTGAGAGCCAATCGGGACTAAAGTTGATCTACTTAAGTCAAACTAGCGTGAATTATCATTAGGATCACAGATTCCTATTCCTTGTAAAAAGACCTTTCATTGAAGTACCAACATGCCTATAGTTCCAGATCGAATATCCCAGGTCAACAGCTTTTCTTGACACGCACTGGGCACAATGTAAGTCGAGAAAAGCTGTTGACTCAGTCAAAAATTTGGCACTGAAAGAGTTAATATACTGTGCTTCAGCAACCTGTCCATTTTCCTCCCTTTATGGACCAGTCATCCATCAAAAGGGTGGCCTTAATATGCAGGTTTTATTGCATTACCTTAATCCTACAAATCCAAGGTATGGATTGGCATGTATAGCTGTTCATGTATGTAGTACATTACAATCATGCACATTGTGAAAATCATAAAGATTTTGTGCGGACTACCCCCTACCTCCCACCCCACACCATATACCTCTGAAACCTGTGCAGTATATACAATGGTATATCCAAGGTAGCCATTTTACAACCTATTCAGCTTGGTATAAAAGAAACAAACCTGACCTATCCCACTACAACAAAACCTGGTGTGTGATGTTTTCCGGCCATGACAAACAAAACTGATCTCTAGTAAAACACATATTTAGATGCAAAAATCTGTTGCTATGTTCAAGTGTATTTCTCAAAGCAAGAAGGCTTCAGACTTGATGAATTAATCCTCTGTACTGTCTTCATGATAATAAAAGTACTTCATTCATTTTTTTTGTTTTTGTTTTTGTTTTGCTTTCCTAAATTTTGCCTCACAAATGTACTGTTAATGGACAGAAATTATTTTGCCCATGACATAAGCTCACAGGTACTCTTGCCAATGGGCATCAAGGTATGCATGTAGTGCTGAAACAATCATACATTTAATCTCTAGTAATTCCCCATCCAAGTCAATAAGTTGACTTGGTAAATGTAAAAGGACACAAAGAATTCTTTGCTCTTGGGGGAAAAAGTATGATGTTCTTTAGCTGTCTAGATTTTTCTAGCAATCACATGCATTTCAATAAAATTATATTCCTAACCGTAACTGCAGTCCTGTAACAACGCTTCAATAGCAACTCCAAACCTTATCAACACAAGCTGAATAGTGTAAAACCAAGACCTTGTTTCTAGAATACAATACTCAGATTGACGTCCACATTAAGACAAATTTGTTCTTTTCTAGGCTTCTGAGCTTGCTTAATATGAGAGTACAGTATACTTACATTCAAGATATATGGCACACATTGACATGGATTTACATTAAACAACAAATGCACAATATCCAATACACACCCCTTATCCTACAAGATGAGTTTTGTAAACAACTTCCTTTTAACTACCATTATGCCAACTTCAATGGCCAAAACCATCAGTCTAAAAAGTTATTACATTGGTTCTGCAAACATTTTGCATAATGATTTAAGCCTCTTCTGGTGTCAAATGAAACCAAACTTGTAACTTTCTCCATGATGTATCAGAAATTTTCCTTTTTGTTTCTGCTTTTGTTTTTTTTTTTTTTGTTTTTTTGTTTTTTTTTTTTTTGGGGGGGGAGGAAGGTGAGAGGAGGAGCTTGCAGGATGAAGAGTGTCAATGGACAGAAATGTCCACATCATGGGCATTCACATATTCATCTTCACAACAACCAGTTACTGATATTGACAAGCAGCGCCCCCTAGTGGGTCATGCTTTCAGACAGTAGAGGAAGGGCCTGTAAAATATCCCTGGTACATCAAGCTCAATATATGTCAAGCCTGGCACACTACACGGCTAAGTTAAGTATGTACCAGATTAAGAATGGTGATAAAATTGGAAACAAATATAAAATATACGGGGTATATGCAGTTTACATGGACATGGATGCAACATTGAATCAGGTCATACCAAATACAAAGTTGTATATATACATGCAAAAATTGAAATTCAGATGGAAGGTCCCATCCCTATAGAATGTGTCCTTGTTCCATTCGTGTTGGTCAGCTGTCTGAAACCATGACCACGGGAACATTGCCGATCACACAACAAACACACCTTTACTGTTTAAAATACATCTCCGACTCTCATCCTACAAGTGACCTCTTCCATATAACTTCTTGGCATTGAAACATTGTGCTCAAAATAGACCATTTCTGTAATTTTGTGCCTCAATCCTTTAATTTTGGAATTTTCAGATTGGTCTTAATATTAGGAAACCAGTGTACAAAGATATAAAATTTTAGTGATAAAGTGACAACTTGCACATTTAAGGAAAGAGTTCCCCTCCAAAAGTACTTTAATCACGGCACCATACACATTTTCCCTTTTGTCATTAACAAAGGAAAAAAAAAAGAACTGTCTGGTCACTCACTAAACAAAAAACAAAAACAAAAAGAGCGAGAGAACAACCACCTTCAGCTTTTTTCAGTGAATACATACCATTATACTCTCTATACATATAACTTATCCAATAATTTAGTACATAATACATGATAACAGTGCAGTAAATTCTGTATGGTACCACTCCAAAGGTTTAGGTTCCATAGGTGTGACAGTCTCTACATCTTGGGGTGCAACTACCCGAAAAGTCTGAACATCTGCGGGCGGACTTACGAAAAGATTTGGATGACTTACTTTAGCCAGGACCACAACACCCCACAGTATGTCCCCAGGTGGCGCTCTCGTGGCTTCTGAAGGCCAGGTGACAGTGGGATGGGAGGTAGCTACTTATTCACCCAGTAGCTGCTATACTTGGTAACTGTCCGCACATGGCTGCCCAGTGCCCCATCCCACTCACAGACAGAGGAACATCAGTCACGTCTTAGTTCAAAACCACTGACATTACATCTTTAAGTCTCACTTAATAAATCAATACCAGAATATAGTACTGCTTTATATCAGATAAATTTGCTTATCTTTGATTTTTTTTTTATGATAACAGGAAATAAATTTGCTTATCTTGGATCATTTCTTTTTTATAATAACAGGAAAAGAACCCAAACAATAAACACAACAAAACAAAACTATATACATGTACACTGAAGATAAAAGCACACATTTTGAAAGTTCAGTAACCCAACCAAATTTTCCATCTTAGCATATGGACTTAATTTTAAATCACTAACAGTTGAACCAGAATGGATCAAATCAGGAACAATTCAACCTGGTATATTCTGACCTTCACAGACAAGAGAATCAAAGGAACCATAATTACAAATGATCCCATCATGAAATTCTTGCCATTTTCGGTTTCTTATAGCATAGCATTCATTTCATTTCCTTTTAAAACATACAGGTTTGCTCTACTTGTGCCCCATGAGCAGCATGTAAGTTTCACCAGTCTCTGTCTGTGGGTGGGAAGGTGCTGAAGTCAGCCATCCCTGCATGTGGGCGTAAGCGTCTACCATGGTTAGTCTGGACAAACGGGTGGAGGAGGTCTCACAACACAAACACCTGTCCCCAGCCTCTGCAGTCTTTGTACTCTCATACATGTACACCTTTTTTGGGACAAAAACAGAAAATTTCAGTGTCCTTGACACCAAGTTCCATATGGACAGAAGAACATACAAGTCCTGGTGGGCAAAAATTTTTTGCTTTGATTATTGATACTATTGTATGTTATGATTTCATGATGAAGATACCAATAAATTCGGAATGCATGACACGTACCATGTCCCTTACCTGAGTGAGATACTGTACATATGCAGGACAGATGAGTTTCTGGTTGCAGTACCAGTACAAAGATTACAGAGGGTGAGTCGGTCTTCAAAATAACATAACTAAACACTGAAACCATCAAGCTTCCAGCAAAAACGAAAACAAAAATTATGTACACTCCAAACCCAACACAAGTGGCAACCCAGGCAAGTCTACAAAAGTCTACAAAAGTCAATGCACAAACTCCTCAAAATGTCAATTTCATATCTTTCTCACTTTTACTTTTTAAGCAGAATAGTCTTTATTTTCAATTCTCAATGGAGACTGCGCTCAGTCTGCAATTATGTTTCATGAGTAAGTTCACACAGTTTTTTCATTCAGACAAACAGGACAAGCACTTGGAATCATTTTTTTTGTCCACTCTTTGTTGTTGATATTTTACTTCACAAAATTGCGACTAAAGATGGAATAAAATGTTTTTGACCATTTTGAAGGCTTTGTGTAATATACATTGGAGGGACTAACAAAATAATCACATGTCACAAAAATTCTGTAAAAAAAGCACACACAAACGTAAAGTTTCGTTTAATTCTGGCGCTCGTGATGGCGTAAAGCTAGGCCTCATATATCCAAACACCTAGCTGAAACAGGCAAGCTCTACTACTGTCAATATGCAGGCCAAATATGGAAATGTCAACAAACACAAAGAGAATGTGAATTAAAAAAGCAAGCTCAGATCATTATGGGGGTGGATGAATGCTAACTGCTCAACAAAGTGAGAGCACAAACTGACGACTACAAAATGTTGCCACCTAGAGGACTGGTCACTCAAATAGTGTAATGATACTGATAATGAAAAAACAGGCTAGTGAATTAAGAGTAAAACATGGAAAATGTAGCCTAAGAAATAAAGGAATTAAAAGAGAAAAGATGAGACAAAACACACACAGCTGACCCATAGACAACAGCAAAAACAAATCATCCCAAAATAACTTCTCTTTGATGTCTGTATCCAACAGATAAATTTTATGGGTATCTTGTATGCATGAAATAAAAAAAAATTAAAAAAAAAAAAAACTTAAAACAAACTTAATTCTTATTTTTTCCATAGAAATTTCCATAAATCAATAAAATTTCTTCCACAACATTGACTACTCTGTCACTTCAAATCAAATTATACTTTTGAGGACTTCCGCATTGCTCTGTAGAGTTGCACATACAGAAATTTCAACATGGTAGCGCACATACAGTTGTACACGTATTTCTTCAAAATTATGTTTAGAAACTATGATGTTCTCAATAGACTTTTACATACATTAACTTTTAAATGTTCTGACTGAAATATTTGTATCCTTATGCTAAATCTTTAAATGTCTGGCACATGTTAAGCAACTGTGATCTTGGCTCACAGCAATTCATCTCTGCCCTGAGCTTATCACACCATCATTCTGTCATTACTTACTCAAAGTGCAACTGTCCTGTTAACATTGTACGCATATTGCTGAATATGCAAATTCAATACATGTATTCTAAAATTCATGTCTCTTAAAACATTGACTGTACAACTACATTGATTTCTTGATCCAGGTCAGGGCCAGTACATGAATTTATTGACAAACCTACTTCCACATTCTGAAATTGGGCTTTCTTGATAAAATCAGACATTGGATCTTTCACTTTCTGATTTGACTTTTTGAAGTGTTGAGTGGGCTTAAACTATAGTTGCAATCAATACCATACGTCTTATTGTTACAGGCACTCACTCATTTTAATTGGAAAATTAGCTCGCTCACCATCAAATCATTCCACGGGAATTCCAGACTTATTTCTGTAAACACTTTGCCAGAGAATCTGAAGAAATATCACTACGAATAGTCACATATTCCCATTTAATGTCACACAAAAAATTTTTGCCTCATTTTTCTGAATACCATGCAACCCTACAGGACCATGCTAACTATTACAGGAAATTATTTTGGGATACAAAAACCAATATCTAGCGTCAGTAAACGCGGCACCTCCACCGTTATTGTCCTCCATGGAAGCGTTGCTTTGTGCTTTCTGAATTTTGCGGGTACCTTGTGACTTTGTTCGTCTCAATTCGGGAGCATGTGGTCTCTTTTGTTTAGTGTTAGTAGGGCTTAGACACACACCGTTAATCTAAAAAAGAAGAGACAAGACAAGAGCGGCAAATGAATGAGACCGGCATCACTTTGCCAGAGAGATGTTAAAACGGTTACCCAGAATAAATCTATGCAGCCTTTCTCCTACATTGTGCTGTCAAATTCCACCCTTTTAACACTTAAGTGCCTTCAGTAAGAGCTATACATATATGTATAATAGTTTGTGCTATTTTCACTTATTATTATTAATTGCACATTGTTAAATACATATTAATCTCCAGAGAAATCACACGACACCATGTACCACTCACGACTTTTCTGGAAATAGTGGACAATAATATTTGGAATAGATTCAAATTTGACAGACATTACAACGTACATATGTCAAATGTTTCTGATCTACTGGATCGTGACAGATTTACAAAATTTGCAGTGGAGGATAGCTCTCTTGAATGCACAAATACTAAGAGGGTAGAATGTTGTACACTACAAGTCAGCCATGACCTCCATAGTTTTAGCTGAAAGAAAATTAAAAGCAAGATTAATCCATATGTGGTGGTGGTGGTGGGGGGAGATTAATTACAGGAACAACACTTAATTGGTGAATCCCATCAATGGTGGGCTGTGCCATAAAGCAAGGAGCTGCCATCGATGGCAGCTCCCTGCATAAAGTAACCCTGAGAGAGAAGAAAATTGAATGTTATTATGTCGCATAGCCATCAGCATGCAATTTACGACCATGTGCTGGATTCTGAAAGTCGCAAGATTATCAGTTAGATAGCAAGAAAGCTGAATAATGTCCTGTCAAACACATCAACTTTTCATATTCAACCTGTACACCCCTGCTCAGCAGACTTTCAAAAGTGGAGACAATTCCACATTACCCACCACTGGTTTTTTCATCCCCATTTGCCTCCTAGGACCTACCTGTGGGTCTGCCATCCAGGCAAAAACCATGTCACCCTCTTCATAAAATTCACTCGAACTTCCACCCAAATGACACATTCAAAGCACTACCTAACATCTGCTTCATACACACAGGTATATAGCACTAACATACAGGTGTCATACTCAACAACAAAGCGCAGGCTTGTTAGATACCTACCCAACAAATGTTTGATTAGTCACCAAAAGGTACCTATAAAATAAAAAATTAAAGCAACCAAAATGCAAAAAAGTAAATAAAAACTGGGACTAAAGAAGCCACATACCAAAAGCTGCATGAGATGCGTACGTTACTCGTCGAGTGGTTGGTTGTGTCTTTACGTCATCCGAGGTGAGATCAATCACTTCAAATTTTTCTACTGCAGACTTCTTCCTTTTTTCATGTTTATGGTTATGAGAGTGCTCATCGCGAGCATCATCCCCCTCATCGTATGGCACTGATTTTTTATCTATGTGAAGTGATGTGCGGATTTTTCGACTCATTTTGCGCACAAAACTTTTCTCCTTTGGTTTTTCTTCTGTGACATGAGTTCTCGCCTCCATGTTAACATCCAGTAAGGTCTTATCGTTATTATTAACACTTTCATCTTTGTTTTTCCCAATGTCTAGCAGATCATTTTCTGAATGGTAGGCTCTATGTAGGGCTTCTGTCTCACTTAGTTTCTGTTGTTTATTTAACTCTGGGCTGACTCCACGAGGTGGTTTCTGGATTTCTTTTTCTTTCTCCTTTTCCTTTTCCTTGTTGCGTCCCTTCTTGTTAAACAAACTAAAGCGTCGTCCTTTAGCCCACAACTTCCCCTGAGATTCTGAATCATTGATCTTATGTTCGGTTTCTTCCAGGTTCAAAGTGCGCTGGTGTTGATCTGAAAGAGTTCTCCGTATAGGAGGATGTTTCTTAACCCCATCTGGGACGTCCTCACGTTTCTCTGCAAGGCTTACATCCACAGGTATGGAGGACAGAATGGGTCGCTGGGCATCCATGGGTAAACTTTGAGTCCTGTCGGCTATATCGGTATCAAACACAAAACCTGATTTGGGTGCTGGGGACAAGTTTTTCTCCTTAACAGCACGACCTGCATCTGTGACATCCTCTGTGGCCTCCACGGCTAGGTCTACACTAAACTCACTATCAGTGGGGCTCATCAGCTCTTCCGCCTTAAATACATTGGTTTCATCCTCTTCAAAATTGAAGCTCATTTCCTTGATACTCTCTAGCCCACATCCATGGCTGGAGTGCCGTTTAGTGGACTGAGGACTAAGAATAGGTGGCGAGTTAGACTCTGATCCTTTTGGAGAAGGAATGGCAGGGTCAGGTGGCTGAAAAATAGCAGTAAGTCACACCAAAGAGGCCTACTAAAATGAAACTAAACACTATAAAGCAACCAAACAAATAGAAAATCTGCATTTGAAACTAAAGAACTACACCCTCAACTCAAGTCAACTGTAAATGCAAATGCTATTGGGTGAGGATACTAAGGGGAAGATCTAAACCATGTGCAAAGCAAGGAAGCAAAAGCAGTGGGGTGCATTCAAATTCTGGCTTACAAAGCACTCGGGGCAGAAGATGCAACCCCCTCCCCCCCACCCCCCCAAAAAAGAAAGAAAACAAAAGAAATCTTTACTTTGCCTTATAAAGCATGCTGAATTATGAGTAATTCAAACTTATCTTTTCCAATTTGAAATTCACAGTTTTTGGATATTTCCAATCTTCAGATAATCAATTTGAAGAATCTTCCTGTTTTACAATGTATGTATTTATTTAAAACTTTTACACACCTATCAACACTATAAATATATTGTCTACAGCTCTAGATTTGAATGCAATAATGTGTATCAGTGAATACACATGACAGGCAAGGAACAAAATGCATTTTTCATGTAACTAATTTTCTGTCTGAAATGTTCACAAACGGAGGAATAGTGTCTCCATTTTGGGGGGGTCTTGTTTTTGTTTTGGTAATTGTATGTTGAACATAAGTGCCACCTGGTGTGCCAATAGTGATTAACAATGATCACCTTGAGCTAATTTCAATGTAAAGACCTTCAGGCAATTAAAAAGTACTGAAACACAATGTCTACTAAGAGACAGATGAAGATACACATTGACTTCAAAGCTTTCATATGTAAGCAGTTCAGACAACAGCCACATCAATCAAGTTCACACAGATGCTACATTCATACTCTGCAAAATATACTGTCATCTTATAGGATGGCTTCCACTCCAGCTTTCCCTTGTGTTTAGCTCACTCAATACTTGATGGGGATTTATTTCCTCTAGATATGGCTAAAATTCTATGGGAACTAAATATTCCAGTTTCTCATAAAACAAGCTTTCAGTCAAGCTTCAATGTGAGAAGGGGAAATTCTATCAAGATGATAAGCAATGTCTCCTTATTAAGTGTAAACTGATTAGCAATATATTCAAATACACAAAAAAATCACTAGCGATCTCATCATTTAAATTTACAAATGGCAATGCAAATGTTATTTTGAACCTTGCACTTGCCTATTTCAAGTCAGTGCGTTAATTCTGCCTTAGCTTGGTATGCTCCAGCTGCTACAAGGACAGCTGAAGCACTGCCTGAACTTGGTATGCTCCAGCTACTACAAGGGCAGCTGGGGCACTGCCTGAACTTGGTATGCTCCAGCTGCTACAAGGGAAGCTGGGGCACTGCCTGAACTTGGTATGCTCCAGTTGCTACAAGGGCAGCTGGGGCACTGCCTGAACTTGGTATGCTTCAGCTGCTACAAGGACAGCTCAGGCACTACCTTCCCTTGGTATGCTCCAACTTCTACAAAGACAGCAGGTCACTGCCATAAGTTAGTAAGCTCCAGCTCCTAGAAGAACAGCTGGAGCCATCTTCACGCTCCTAATCCTATTTAATGCCTTGGTCCATGTGACTTATCTTTCCAAGTCATTTAACAGATTTATAGTAAAATCATGAAAACCACCTGCTGAAGTAGGCATTTTTGCATCATTCCCTTCATATTGCTATACCAACATTGCAATTAAAAAAGCAGGATGGAGCATTTGTTTGGTGAAATTACTGATCGTGCGAAGAAGACTATCAACATTACGCTGTTTACAGTTTACAATGCATATCCAGCGCATTCAATGAATTTGAGTCTTCCGGCAGCCTATGTCCATGTGTTTTGTTTATTATGCCCCTTTTTTCTGTGTCGGGCAGGGAAGTTGGTTCTAATCACCACTGTATGTTAAGGTGGCTGGACCCATGTTCCCGTCAATTAGGATCTAAAATGACTATGCTCACTTCACACTCGGTATAATTTTTATTTTTGAGAATACTACTGTAAAAGTATACATTATTGGAATTGTACGGATCTCTAGATTCCAAATGCATGTATGTCAAAATAAAAAATGTTTGAAGTAAATACAGTCACCCTTGTTTCCATATTGAAACAGCCCGGTGCATAAATTTGAATGAAAAACATGTTTTTGGGGGAGAACTTTTATGCATCTATATTCACCCAATCAGTCCCATACTTTTCAAATATCAAGTTCTATATGTTAACCAGGGACGTCTTCTTCAAATTTGTTATTCACCACTTAGTTGTTATGTTTTTTAAATCTGCATGATCCGAAGTAGCTGATTTTTTTTCTCAAAAATTTCAAAGTACCACGGAATAAAAATTATACACTATTTCAAGAAATGTGATCGGATGTGCCTTGTAAACATATTAAATTTGATATTGAAGAAGTTTGGGATTGATTGCTTGAAAATATTTGTAAATTAGACATACCTTTAATGCAAGGGTTGACTGAAGGGTCCACTACTTGGTCAAATTAGGTCATGATGACACCACAATCTAGTCAGTACATCTTGCCAAGTAAGGTAAGCATATTGCCAAATTTGAGCAAAATACATGGAGGCATCTGCAGATATGGCAGTAACAAGAATGTGCATATCCAGATGGATGCACATCCCAACAAACAGATGGACAACCCGAAACAGAAAGGGTCCCCCGCTTATGGAGCGGACCACCCAAAAATCATGAAATTTAGGCATAGGAGAGTGTTTCATTATGGAGACAGGAGCAACTGTCTTTACTTCAAACATTCTTGATTTGACATATTTGGAATCTACAGATCCTTGCCATTCCAGAAATGTACACCTTTACAGAATAATTTCAAAACCTAAAAATTGTAGGAAGTTTTGAAGTGAGCAGGATTTTTTTTTTTTTTTTTTTTTTTAGGAGACCATGGGTCCAGCCACCTTAAAAGCATTTTATTAAGAAGTATGAATGAGCAAAACAACATTTCAACTTCGGGAAGCTGGATCAACAAGAATTCTGGAACAAGCCATCCTCAAGGGTGACAGTAAGTATACCAGGTGAGTATATTATAGTATGCAAACACAATTTTCATATTTATAAATATATATGGATTCACATATTTATCTGGGCCTAAAGTTAAAAAAGAATCAACACATAGCATTAATATCTATTTTCAATTTCAAAAGGGTATTTCTCATCAAGAATGTAGTCCTCTTCACTCCATAAACCACTGTCCATCATGTATCTGTTGAGTATTTTGATAGTCACACAAATATGTGAACCCACACATCAGGTAAGATCAAATCATGGGGTGAGCAGCACACAAGAGTAGGATATTAAAGCCAATGGGAGACTCAGATTCAGCAGGTTACCCAAGTGATGCACTGCAGGTTAGACCAGTCCAAGGGTCGCTGTCAGAAAATTACTAAGCAAATTCGCATTGATTAGCACAGATCAGTAGACTTCTGGGGCACAATACCATCAGAGAAGATCAACAAGCAGGGACTTTTTTAATTTATTTATTTATTTTGTTTACTGGGTACTGTCAAAGATCACATGCAGATTAAGAATCGATGCAAATATCAGGGCAAGTACCATGAAACAGTTGTCAGGAAGCAAGCTTTTCTACACACTATATATAATTTATTCAGGTGATCAGCATCAGTTGGTAGGTGAGTGTATGCTCAAACTAAGTAATTTTCATTCTTTTCTCACGTTTCTCTCTCTCTCTCTCTCTCTCTCTCTCACACACACACACACACACACACACACAAAATATCGTCAACTTTATAACATGGGAATTTGCATGGCTATTGTTATCGCAGGAAACTGCACGATTTGAGGAATACCAAGGAGGGTACTCCCTCTACCCTCCTTGGGAATACTCAACTGCTAGGGGGCATCATAGTTCATGGTACTAGTCCACAGAGAAGATGTATATATATCATGCACCCAATCAACACCTGGTTATTTGCTGTGTTGCATGTCTTAATTAGCCTATCATTAGATAATTATGCAATCATTGGCATAGCCATGAAACATGTCAAATCAGTCTACCAGCAGTAATTAGTCTATTACCAGGAACTCTAAGCTCTATATATATATCTAATTATTCACAAGGATGTTACATACATTGTATATATGTTATTCACTTGGATATTTCTTTAAGGCACATATATCAAACAGGTATACATAATATACTGAGAAAACATTTATGATTAAACCTCTAAGAAAATAAGTGAACATCTTTTAATGACCCTAACTTTACACATCTCTAAGCCAATTACATGCACAGTGACTCATTTGCCAGCAAATAATCAACGTATACAAGAAAATGTGGTAATTTTGGACTGTTACTTTGTGATGCATCAAAAGATCATTACAAAATTGGGAACATAATAATTCCCACTGAATCTCTGATGACCAACTTCTGATGGTGTTCTGTTACCCAATTACGTATTGAACACACCCCTATGTTTGATTAATAGGATCTGAGCTAGGCCATGGTAAGCTTTGGAACAGGAATTAAAATAGCTCTTTAAGTTTTGGCATCAAGTCAATGACAATCATACAAACCCCCAAGTTTGACATTGTTTCACTGTCCACTAATTTCCATTACTTCACGCTCACACAGTGGCCATCAATTAGTTATTTTTTGAGCAACGTTTCACAGTTGCGGTGGGAGATGCCATACCTGATCATTGGTTGGAGACTTGGACTCCTCACTGCTGTACGTCTGTGACAGGCCATCAATGCCCCCAGGCCTCTGCTGTGGGTTCTTCGACTTGGGTGACCGTGGCGCCCTCTGGTAGGGGTCCATTGAACCTGAAAGAATACAATTGGCTTCACCTGGTGCAAGTATTTATATCGCGCAAGCTTTCATAAAATGTACATGGAAGACCGTTGCACTTAAGTTGATACCCTGTGAACAAAATATGTAGTGTTGTATCTGCACTTGACAAACTGGATCATGATGACATTTTTACCTCCAATCCTCTCACATACTTCAATGAAAATGTTACCAGTTGGCTACAAGGTTCACACTCTGCATGCGAACTATAGGTAAAAATTCTTCACCATAACCTTTACTTGTACATACATTGACGATGATACCACTGATCGCTAAAACCAATCGAACACGGTAGTTTCATGTTCAGAAGTGGAGTGTTGATACAAAGGGAGTATCAATTGGGTGTAGCTTCTTACCATACAGATCCGGTGTACCCATGTTGAGCAGGCAAGACTTCTGAATGATGTCCACTATTGCAAGGCCACACTCATTGCCAAAGGCTAGGCTGTTGATGAAAAATGTAAGACACAAACGTATCAAATTCTACCAGCTTCTTGGGTTGAACACTTTGATCACGTGATACATTCTGATGGTACAAATGTGATCAAATGAATGTATACTGGCCAGCTATGGATCGTATTTTGTCTTACATATATCATATGTTTTTCATCATGGATGCCATTCACGATGCACTTCAGTGATCAGCAATTAATTATCTTGGCCAACTTCACAAATATTTACAAGTCTACACTCTGAAATATTATCCAGCTTACTGGCATCAAACTAATCACACTGGCACACCAAACACTTGTGAACTTTATCAATCCAAGCCTGCACTCAGTTTCACTTTCAATTTCTATCTAGAGTTAGGGTCAAAATCTTAAATTTGGCCCATTTTTCAGCTCTGACTTCAACAAATTTACGTCTGAATCCAGTTACACTTGTCCATGTCCAGAGTTCAGTCATACATTTAATAGATCCAGAGTTTATTTACTGATCCCTGAGCTCAGAGTCACTTACAGTCCATATCTAGAGTTGAGAGAGAGGCTGGTGATTGGTGGCGGTGGCTCCCCATCTAACCAGGTCACCAGGCATGCCAGATCAGGCTGGTATCCGGGAGCCCATTTCCGGACCCCTGCTTTGACCTTCACACTGGTTTGGTTTTCCTATAAGAATCATCTAAGGGTGAATTTCAAGTCACTCTACATCAATGTCGCTTCCACCAAAAATGCCAGAATGTCACACTACAGTGATGACTATGTACTGGCACTGGCTGCCATCTAGTGACGGTGGTGACAATTTAGTGACAGCATGCACTGGTAACAATACAAACATCCACACATATGTACCTACATTTTACAATTCACTTTTTTTTTTTTTTTTAGCTGGGTTGAACGCACTGCACTGTCAACATACCTAACCACAAAGGCTACTAGCAAAGCAATCCATTAAAGTCCATTTACCTTCCAGTTTTCCGTATATCTGATTGTGACCTGTCAGAGGTCGTTCCCATGGTAACACAAACAAAAACAAAAAAACATAGACAAGACAGGTTAGCTACCTGTGAATTGATAAGAGTACTGCGCATTGGTCACTCATTTCAGTGCAACCCACTTTGGCTTTATCAACAAGTCAAGATTTTTTTTTTTTGTTCACTGCTGTGACTGGCCTCCGTATGCTGCTGATTCAGTCAAATAAAGTTCTCTTATTTTCTGGAGTGATCTAAAAAGTGCAGTTGACAACATGACCGTGGTCCATACAAACAGAAAGTACTCTACAGAATAGAGAAACAAAAATATAGAGAAAAATACAATGCTGTATGGCATTGTGACATCACATTCAAAGTTACCGACGTGAACATTGGGACACACAAAATAGCCAAAGGATTGAGAGAAGAAAGTAGGCACACTGATA
The DNA here is from genome assembly GCA_964020975.1 of Hermodice carunculata. Lineage (NCBI taxonomy): Eukaryota > Metazoa > Annelida > Polychaeta > Eunicida > Amphinomidae > Hermodice > Hermodice carunculata. The sequence continues at coordinate 72,574,571 of OZ026614.1, read as the reverse complement.
CAGAGGTTGGCCAATAGAGCTGAGAAGTCTATTTTTTCATATGTTACTAACTTTTTGTACACTAAAATAAACATAAACAAAATCGACTCATATACTAATGCGCTTTGTATAAAATAAAAAGGTTATTTGACCTTAACTAATTTCTACTTCATGATGTGCAACGCAAATCAATTAAAAAGTAATGCTGATCTGAATAAAAATGTCAAAGCATATTCTAGATGTCCCTACTTTTCTAATAGTCATTCATGTCTAACACACAAAGATGCGGTCTACCATTCCATGACAGAAATAAAGTGTTAATTACCATGACTCAAATAAAAGCCAGCCTGTAACCTGCTTAAGTACCTCAATAATAAAGTTAACCCTAAATGAAACATGTTTTGTACACTTCATTCAAATTTGATGTATATACATCGCCCATTAATTCATATCTGTAGCTTGACTTATCTGTCATATCTGCCCTCTTAAACGAGGAGAGCAACACATTTTATATTAAGTTGCCCTCCCATACAATTGCCATTTCTCGTTTCTTTTCAAGTATTTTTGTTTGTTTCCTTTTGTAATTTGACTATTTTCCTTGACCAAATGCTCTATATAGCCCAGAGAGAGTGGACAGCCATTAGACACACAGAGACACAGCTCATAATGGCTGCCACTGACCTTTCCTTCAGAAGCTGTGCTTGAGTAGGAACCAACACTGCCACTTGCCTGTGACACAGACCCAATGCTGGGTTTAAGTGGTGGTGGTGGATACTCTGGTTCCGGTGAATCTAGGTCGTCATATATTTCATACTGTATGGTGATCTCGAGAGCCTGAAAATATAAGTTTGCAACAGCATTAGGAAGCTAGGCAACATGGCAAAAAAAAAACTATTACCTGGAGTATAAAAAGGCTAGCTCCAGAGCTTGATTATGATAAATTAACCCTAGTCTTGGGACTATTAATTGTGGCATTAACCAATTAACATGCAACTTGGACCCCTTTTGTGGCTCTATGCAGACAGAGGGTTTACTTTATAATACATGACTCGTAACAATAAAACTTCAAAATAAGCGTCACCTGATACATAATTGGGACAGTCAACTCTATTATTACCACAGAATTACTCACATTGAGTGTCAGCTTCAATCATCCATGGTTAATTTGATCTGTGCTGTGTATTTTACACATACTTAATCTCCAGCAAATACGGGTGACATGATTATCTTACACAGTAACACTTTCCTTGATTGATCTGTTCCTCCTTGACACAAGTTGTAGGCTCTGTGCCCCATCCATGCACAGGAAAGCTGGGAGAAACCCACTTTTGTGGGCACAATGGCACCAAAGGAAACTGCGCAATGGAATAAAGCCATATAGGCCTACACTTTATTCCCTCATGCATGCATAGATGCACAGACCACTTGTGCCCATTTAAGTGTGTTTCCCCCAAAGTTATTTGATTGGCACAGGCTCTTGTGATAGGTCTGATCAACATCGCTTGTTTCAGTTGTATTTTACTTATGAACCTTTCAACCGAGCTGGTTTTGGCCTTCTTAAAACAATTCCAGCCAAAACTGACAGGTGGCCAAAATGTGCAGGTTTCGACGTTTTTTTTTTGTAATTTCAAATGGAATGAAAAACAATTCAAATGAGAACAGCTTTCCTTGGCATGGGTTGGGTGACTAGCACCCAATCCATGAGAAGGAACGTTGTTGGCTCAAAATGTCATTGTGGGACACGTTAATGGCTTCAGCACCGGAAATGAAAGACCTATTTACGCCATACATAACAGGTGTCATTCTACATAAATATCGATGTAACAACATAACCATTGACCTTCTGATGTTGTTTGTAATATAATGTAATAGTTAATGAACTGGTTTCTATAATGACTGTGAACATGTGAAATGAAGTAGCATTTCACTGATGAAGTAACACACTGATAACTTTTCAACCTCTGCCTACAACTGGACAGTGTTTTTATCTTGCCCATAGTAGATCACTAGGGGTACCTACATCACTTTTAGGAGACTTTCAAAGTTTCAAAAAAACACAACTGTCCCCAGTGTGAATAAAAGTTACTGGACACCAACGTTCATGTTTAAATAATGTCCAGTGGATGCAGACAATAATTTACAGAGAGCCTGCCAGCTGGTCACCTTCATGTCTGCGCGATCCTTGCATTGAATGACCATCCACCGTTGATACTTCACCTGCTAATTTCTGTGTTATTTGCATGTTGTTTTGTGAGACCACAATATGAAGACCACCACAGGTAGTCTTTCAAAACTGCTTCCTCTTTACTTCAGAACCAAGTCCACATCAATGGACCGTTAAATAGTCAATGCAAAAGGAAAGGCTCAATGGGTTAAGCCTGCAGATCTTGAATCACCAGAGGTCAACACTGTTCAAGTAGGCACATCTGAAATGTCCTGACCAATCATGTATGGCATGTGGTGTCAGGCACTCCTCTTGACCAGTGGTGCCCTCTTGTGACCAAAGTTTTCTACGCCGATTCCAAAAAAGTATATGAAGTGTACTCACAGGTACTTCTAGACTGGCCTCCTGTTTGCTAAATTTAAACAGAACAATATGGTTCTCGCCAGCCACGGCCATGAGGCGACTCTCATTACAGAGGTATATATGTTGTATGGCAAAGGGGTCCTCATCCTCACCACCTCTGCTTTTTTGCCTCTCGAACACTTTGGCAGTTTTCAGCTTGTAAAGCACTTGTAATGTCACTGCAAGGGAGCCAGAGATTAAAGACAGCTGCAAATTTTACATAACATTCCTGTAAGACAAACAGAAGCTCAATGAAACAACTCCACTATGTCCATAAGGACCCGAACACACAAAACATTCCACTGGAGATCCAGGTGATCACCTCACAGTAACAAACAGGTGTCCAAATAAAAAAGTAGAACTACATTCACTGTGTTGTGGCAATGGTTACTGAGAGAATAACTGCAGGAACAACAAATTTTGATTTCTTGTTTTATCTGTTCATATTTTATTTTCTTGCTGTGAGGGAAGACTAGACAATCATACACAAGTTCGAGAACATGTGATTATAAATGTGCATATTACCATAAATTTTGCAAGTTATACCTATTTTTTCCATACTGCCTCTGTAAAATACATGTAGTCGAGATGCCAGAGTTTCACTGTCAACATTTGTTGATTTGCAATGACAAATGTTTCAGTCTTTAGAGTAGATACTGTAGTTAATTTTTACAGCATTTTTTTTTTCTCTCAAGTTCATAAAAATTCCATTATTTCTTTCCAGACCCATTATTTTTACAATTTCAACAAAAGAGGTTCCTAGAGAATAGACATAAATTCTCACTTACCTGCAGAGGCATCCCAAAACTTTAAGGAACCATCAGCATGACTGCAAAAACAACAAAACAAAATTATGTTACTACCCCTTTTAAGTGCCCCTGCCCTTGTACCCCCCCCCCCCCCCCCCCCCTTTTCTGGCACAAAGGTTCTGAAATATTGTGGAAAATTATATATTTTATCAGTTGGTTTAGCTGAAATGTTCCAACTTTGGGTCTACATTTGGAATTAATTTCAATTAAATTTCCTAAGTGCCTTGACTGCTTAAAGGGGATAATAGCGCAATTGTTTTCTTAGGGAATATGAAATCGGTATGCTTCAGTGCTTTACCCCTTTCCTTGCCAACTGGAGACAGGAGTCAATGTACTCTGAATGAAGACAAGGACACTAGATTCATAGTCTTTGTAAGCTGACCTTTCACTCACTCAGTTGCCAGCTTGCAGACATAAACTGTAGACGGGCAGAAATGGTCACAATGGTCCAAGTCAACCACTTGCTCAGGTGCACATTGGGCACACTACACCTAAAGCACACTGAGGCAAGCTGTTGACTCAAGTCAAAACTAAGTACTGACAGAGCTAGTTTCAGTGCCAACTGCAGCTCAAGTTGAATTACTTAAAAAAAGTGTTCTGAATTACAATTAGGGTACTAGATTCATGTTCCTTGTAGAAAGACCTTTCATTCAAGTACGAGCAGTTACAGAATATAATAGCAGGTCAACAGATTTCCGATGTGTGATTTGGGCACAATGCACATGCACCCAAAGTGTGCCAAGGAAAGCTATTGACTTGGTCCAAAATGTGGCACTGAAAGAGTTAAGCTAGGATATATGTTCAACTTTACCTGGTGAGCTGTGTATAGCACCAACATTTGTGGACTCTGGCCTGTCACCCAGGTTGTATCTGTGAAAAAAGCCACTTACCCGGTTATGATGATTTCTGGGTAACTTGTAGCTGTTCCCCAGGCTCCTCCATCTATTGGCCAGTCCTGTAACCATGGCGACATATTTAGTGATTTTGCCCTTCCTCATTCATAATATCAATTCCGACTCTTACAAATACATAGTGGTTTACACATTTATTCCTTATAAAGATTGGTCTCCTTGATGTGAGTTTATTTCCCTATTATACAGTACAGTTTGCTTGATACTTTCTATGCTTTTTTTTTTTTTTTTTTTAAATTAAGAACCCTTGCACTTGCCTGCTTACCAGACCTAGGGCCCTAAGCTGTTGGACTGGGACCCCAGTACAGGACATCAGCTAGATACAAACGTGGCCTGAGCGTCAGCTAGCCAGGCAACATTTGCACTACCGTAACATTTGTAGTAATATAATTAGTATGTATGTTGATGTGAACAAATTCTCAGATATAGCACAGCATTTTTACAAGCCATATTTACAGAAAGACCTAAAATTACTGGCCACTTTTAATGTCCTGTGACTTTGATACATACATGTATATAGGTCAAGGTCATATATCTTTATGTTTACATACAACTCAGAGATAAGAAATCAATGGATGTGGACAAGGGCATAGTAAGGTGAAGATGGAAAAAAAAGACAAAAAGTTGAGATGACTCACCCTGTCACTGAACCCTTGTCGCTTCTGTTTGGAGCCTACCGAGTAAAATGCAGGAATAAGGTCTGGGGGACAGGCTGCGTAGTACTTGCACGCAGTCACTGGCGACTCATGGATATCCATGGGGTATGGGTTCTCAAAGCAGGGGTACCTGTTGCGAATGTAGACACATTAAGGCACAAAAATATGAGAAAAATTTTCATTCACTGAATGGTGTACCTGTTTTAAAGCCTCACCACCCTTTTCGTTGGCTTGAAAAAATCTTCAACAATACTTTAGATTATAACACTTGCATAGCATTCAATTATTTTAAGCTTAAACTTATAAAGTTAGGGCTCCATAAATCTTGCATAAATAAGAGTTGCATGGCAACAGTTGCATGGTAACACATACAGAAGCTGAAGTAAAAAGGTTATGTTTTGCCACCTGTTGTCTGTTATAACTTCATAAACATTATGTCTGATACTACTGGGTCATCTGGTACATTATACAGCACAGAATGCTCCAATATCAAGATGAACATAATCATTGGGGAATCTGCACACAGAGGTGTGTGCTTTGATGAATAAGCTACAGGAGTCTTCCCGAGTCTTAAAATAAAGGGTCATCTCTCACATACAGACAGTGTTTACCTGCTCACAAGAAACTTGTTTCGACTTCAAATAAAACCAGACTAACCCTTGTGTTTCCAGGTCAACTACAACTAGGTCATTCTGCAGGAGCACTACAATACCATACGGCTCTTGGAAGTCTGCAAGACACACAATTGCGCCAATTAGGTAACTATACATGTACATGTACTTAAATGCAAAGACTCTATGTGCAGGCAAAGTCATGGACTCACATAGATTGTTTGTTCAGTTTGACTTCTGGGAATCACTCAATGTCTTCATGAGTACATAATCAAGTTATTATATTTGGATGTTATCATTCCAAGCAGAAAAAGTTCTGTGTTTATTGATTCTATTATAAGTGCACCATACAATACACAGAGACTTGCAATTTCACCAACCATAAGAGCATATTACTACTCTTATATACAAGCACTACAAATCCTTGCAGTAGCTTTGTGAAAAAATCATCAATAAAACTTGTAAAAATTCTAAATGTTTGTAAAAGAGTATTGTCAATTGCTCTAAGAATCAGCAGAGAATGTCAAGATTGCTACCAATTGTTCCCAGGAGTGCCGTTTGGGGTCCAGGTTACTTATCATTGTTTGAAGGGGTGTGGCAGAGAACTGCAGTCAGTTACCGTGGTTCCAGCTAGTGCAGCACGGACTAAGGTCAGTAACCAATGATTCGGGGTGTGATGAGCGACAAGGTCACACCTCACTGCTCCCCGGGGTGAAACAGAAGGCTGAGACTATACATGCACTAATGTTTCACTCACTGCACCAGTCAAAATCAGTCCTAGGGGTGTGACATAAGGTCAAGTCACTTACAAACTGTTCCAAGAGTGTAGCATGAGGTCAAGTTTACTTACCATTGTTTCAAGGTTTGAGTCAGCGGGTCACAGTTGCTTTAATTCTAGATTGTGGATGAGGTACATAAGAGTTCCATCAGGGAGACCCAGGACCCATGTCACTAATCACTGTCACAGGGGGTGTAATTGGGTCAAGGTCATTCAACACTGTTCCATGGGGTGTGTCACAGGGTCATGGTCACTTTAATTCTAGGATGTGTTGCATATTGTTGTGTTCAGTTACCACTGTTCCATGCAGTATCAGAGGGTTACTGTTACTTAAATTATATGATGTGTGGCTGAGAGGGTCAAGATCACCTACTGTTGTTACATGGGGTGTGACAGTGGGTCAAGGTCACTTACCATTTTTCCAGGGGTGTGGCAGAGGGTCAAGGTTACTTACCATTATTCCAAGGAATGTGGCAGAGGATCACGATCACTTACCATTGTTTCAGGGGGTGTGGCACAGGGTCAAGGTCACTTACCATTGTTCCAGATATGTGGCACAGGGTCAAGGTCACTTACCATTGTTCCAGATATGTGGCACAGGGTCAAGGTCACTTACCATTGTTCTAGGCAATGTGATAGAGGGTAAAGGTCACTTACCATTGTTCCAGGGGGTGTGGCAGAGGGTTAAGGTCACTTACCATTGTTCCAGGGGGTGTGGCAGAGGGTCAAGAAGTCCACCACGCTATGCTCCATTTCTAGCACCGTGGTATTTTTGGAATGCATCACTGTTATGCTTGGTGTTCGACTGGCTTTGTCATATGGCATGCCACCACTGAATATCACAAATGGCTCTCTGTAAGCAAACATCGACATCACATTACCAGGGAATCAGTACTCAATATTTCACTGAAAAAAAAAAATACTACAATACTATCTTGACATTGAACCTAGAAGTGAATTATTTCCAATTGTAAAAATTATTTAAACAAACTCTTCTGTTTTATCTATTTCATTAATTACACTTCTATCCGCCTTAAAAAAAAAGAAAAAAGATATATATATATATATATATATATGGCCTCAATTTGAAGTTAGAGACCAACTTTTGTGTATTGTATTATCTCTTGTTCCATAATGTGATGCTGTATCTATTACAGAACCACATGTGCACATGACATCTTTACACAGTCACAGATGGCTGTTCAAATTTGTTTTCAGTCTTAATGATACTGCATCACTGTTTTTTTTTGTTTTTTTTTCCCATTTTTTTTTGGGGGGGGGGGGCATGTGCAGAGTGTTTTTGTCTTGTATTTCTATTTGTGGAAGTCTTGAAGAATTGGTGTAACCATACTTCACTTTTTGTTTATTTCCAAAAAGCAATTGTGGAGTGAACAGACAATTGCATTTGGAAATGAGATAAAAGATGTTGGATGAATTCACAAATAAAATTGCAATGTGTGCACTGTGGGTTTTAAAATTTAATCAGTTCCAGGCAAGTTTTTTTATTTTGAACTCTCTTGATTTTAGATTAATTTTAGCCATTGAAATTTTTTCCCAACTTAAGCCTTTCCCCTGACAAAGCTCTGCAAAAAGTGCCATGTAAAATGTCATCTGTTGTAAATAATATTTTCCTCCTATTCTTATATCCTTACTGAGAAACATTCTGTGTGATAATTGTATAAAAACTCAATGAAAAAGCATGCCCCAGTTTAACAGCTTTGCTTGCGGCAGGTTGGACCTGACCAACATGAAGGACAGCGCTTGATTTAGTCTGCATCAAAGGCAGAGAAAGATAAAATCGAAACAGTTCTAATGGCAAACTGGTGTGGGTTTTGCAGTTCCTGTTTTTCATTTACTCAATTGCACCTCATGCTGGACCAAATTTCAAATTCAATTTTCATACAAACCCTGAGAACCTATTAGCAGGTTTTCCAATGCTGCTCATGCTGATGTGAAAAAACCTATGGAAGATTTAATCACTGGCTCTTTCTTCATAAAAAAGATCCTAAATAACAGACTAAGAATACATTTGTCTTAAGTACACACCGGCACTGTTTAATCAAAGACAGCATAGTACAACGCGAATTTGCATGTCCACAAAAATAAGGAAGCAGGGGGTTCCTTGAAGAACGCATTTGTACAACCTAATGATGGCGATGACCTTTCTGAGCCTGATTTACAGGACCAGGCAATAGATACAAGAAATTAAAGGTGTTTATGTCAGTTAGTTACTGCCTGCAATGTTTGTATAGCCTGTCACTTGGTCTGTGTAAGAGTGGTTCCCTTGTTATGGGAGCTCATTAATGTGTCTATAAGCCAGCCAGAAAGACCAGTGCTTCTTCCTGATACCCCCACCCCCATTTTTCTATGCACTGATAAGTTGGCAGTCAGTGTCTATACATCACACAGGACTACACCATTGCTCAACTATTGATTTGTCATTAGTGTCAGTATATGCTATGGAGACCCTATCAGTAGGCACTATTTATTACCCTGTGTAGACTTCCACCTCCCCCTCCGCTCCCACCCCCCCCCTCCTGATTTTTTTCCCCACAGCAAATTCCTGGTGACAGTCGGCTTATAGGAGACCATCCTCCCACTCTCATCACAGCACCACCACAACCTTGTCTGGCTATTGATGATAACTTTTCCGATCATGGAACATGCTCCTTTGCGGGACGTTCCTGATGTAAGACTTCTCAAATGAGCTCCTACCCGTCTCCCTGTTGCTTAGTTTGACCTCAACCATTTACCATATTTTTTTTTTTTAAATCTTTCACTTAGCACTCTCTCAACTCTTTTCACATTCACTTTAATGTACATTCTTATCTCCTTGTCTCTGACATTTTTCTCAGCCAGTGCACCATTTAATACTCTAAATTTACTTATTCAGCTGTTGATTTTTGTTTTTGTTTTTTTCTAGAGTCTCAAAACAATGAAGATATGGTAGTTCCTGATCACATGCAGCAGGTGTGATCTCAATGGAGGTAAAACAATAGAAAGTATAAAAAAATAGCAGTCTATAAATGTGGTCTTAAAAGGCAGGTAGTCTATCACCTTAGTGGCCTTTCAAAATAGGAAGAACTGAACCACAAAAAGATTTTTTCAAAACTGTAAAACTAATCCCTCCAAGATAATTTTTCTGCACATTATAATGGAAACCTATCAAACTAGTATATTTAAGCTTTCAGAATACACCCTGAATATAAAAGAATTTTATGCATCAAATTTTGCATATTGTTTGAATTTACAGCTTTGCTGTCTAATCTAAATTCTGAACATCGAAAGGCCTTACAAAAAAACTACAGGACGGTGATGGTCCTGTTCTCAGCTGACTTTGGATACAAAGACCGAAGAGGTCCTGGGGCATTTGGAATAAAATCAAGGCCGCTGGTCTTTAAGACTATAACTACTCTTTGCAATATTAGTTTACACTCACGAATAGTGTTGGAGTCATAATTTTTTGAGATGAAAAGTGACAGGATCAACTATACCAACATATAAGCCAATTTGTTTGACATTTTAAGGTACTTCATGGTCAAAATGAACAACACAACAAGAAATCTCACAGGTAATTTCTTCATTCACCATTACCAAGACATACGCCAAGATGTCAGTTTGACCTTTCAAGGTCAAAATAAATTAAAAGGCAATCAGGGATTGCTAGATCCATGCGCCACTTGCCTCAGTTATAACCTTGCTAATCACAGGTCTCATTTTGGAATGACTGAGGTCAAAAAAGAGGCTATCACCATGACCCAGATACTTGACCTAGTGACCTACTTTTATGCATAACATACTCTTGTATCTAGATACACAGGTGTGTAAAGTTTAATGATTCTAAGTCTAAGTGCAACAGAATTACAGCCCGGACATGAAGTGTAATGTAATTTCACATGGATGTATTACCATGAATCAGATACTTGACCTAGTGACCTACTTTTTTTGGACACACCTTTAGCTTAAGATATATGTGTATGTGAAGTTTCACGAAACTAAGTTAAGTAGTAAAGGAATTATAGCCCGGACACGAATTTACAAGAATATGTCACTGTGACACAGATACTTGAGCTAGGGACATACTTTTGGTTCATGACACACCCAGATGTCCAGGTACACCTGTGTGTAGAGTTTCATTAATTTAAGTTGAAGGACAAGCGAATTACAGCTCAGACACGAGATGCAGACGGACGGACGAACACCTGCACGGAAAAAAGCAATTATTATATGCCCGTCCTCTGGTAGGAGGAGGGCATAACAACACCAAAAGAAATGCTACAAGGACTTTCCTGTTAGCGTTTAATGGTAAACATGGGCCGGAGATCCATCATTACTGAGACATAAGCCAATACGTCACAGCTGCTCCTGGTCCTTTCAAAGCAAGGCTAACATGTACAAGTATCCATTCCAATAATTTATTAAAAATTTGGAAATGCCAGCAGCACAATGTAGGGAACTAACACAATGCAGACTGAGTCTAGGTGCATTCACACCAAATTTTAAGAGGATCTAACATGCAGTTTGGGAGAAGTCAAAAATAGTGGGGGGGGGGGGGGGGACATGAAACTTCATCAAAAATGCTAAGTTACAGCATTAGCTGTCAAACAAATTCGGATCTAGGGGATTCCAGATGTGCGCCTGTGCAATTTCAAAGCAATTAGAGAACATTTTTTTTCAGATTTGAACAACAAAATCCCCTACAAAAATTCATCAAAAAAGAAAAATTGAAAATTCACAGGAGTGTGACCATTTGAATAAATTCAATACAGACTCCCCTAAACTACATCCCCATCAAGTTTGAAGTGAATCTGGCTAATGCTTTTGGAGAAGTCAAAATGTGAATTACCACTGCAATCCCCATTTAATTGCATTGAAATTAATAGGGATGAATGCATCAACCAACGAGTGGCTGAACTGAACAATTTGTTTAAAAATTAAGTTTTGCATTATCACCACCAGGTTAACTTTTTTGACCCCTCCAAAGGTATATTTCAACCATGTTTCAGCACAACCTGAGTAGTGGTTATGGAGAAAAAGTAAAAAATAGCTTTCATATACAAAAATTCATAGCAAAATTAAAAGAAAAATTGCAGGGCCATCTCTTGAACAAATTAAGGTATAGGGATCCCAAGAAGTGTCCCTGTGCAATTTTTAAACAATTGGACTGGCGGTTTCTTCAGAGAAGATTTTGGAAAATTTTGGCAAAAAATAAAAAAAAAAACCCAATCTTTTAAAAATATAAAAATCACCGCATCATGACCATTTGAACACACTTCATAGAGACCCACACAAGGTACATCCCCACCAAGTTGGAAGTGGATCTGGCTAACACTTTTGAAGAAGAAAATGTGAATATGCATTGTAATCCCCATTGGCGTACATAGTAATGAACAGGAATGTGTGCATTAACCAACAAGTATCCAAATTGAGAAACTCATTAAAAATCAGGGATGTTTACCAACACCACCTGGTGCTCAACTTGTTCAACCCATCCACAAGGTACATTTCTACCAAGTTACACAATATGTGTGATAGCTTGGAGAATAAATCAAATAAAATTAAAAAAAAAAAAATAATAATAATACAATGTAATAATAATAATAATAATGGAATCACAGCACTATCTGGTGTACAAGTTAAAGACTAAGAGTGCTCAGATGTGCCCTATGCAATTTCAAAGAAATTGGTTAAGTGGTTTTGGGGAAGATTTTTACAAACAAACAAAAAATTAGTAAAAAAATTAAAAATCACAGGAGAATGACCACTCGTACAAACTTGGTAAAGACTGACCCATGGTAGATTCCTACCGAGTGGTGGAGATCCAAGTCCACACACATTCCCAATACGTTTGAAGAGGATCCAATGTATGGTTTGGGAGAAGTCGAGAAAAGTGAAAAGGCACAAAAATTCTTAGAAAAAAAAAATCAGCACCACCTGTTGAACAAATGATGCTCTGGGGGTCCCCAGAAGTGTCCCCATGCAATTTCAAAAACAATTGGCTTGAAGGTTTCGGAGAATATTTTTTCAAAGAATTTCCAAAACAAGTGGACTGTGACAATCCTTTGCTCAGCTGACCTTTCATGCAATGACTGATGTGGTCTTGTGAATGTCGCAATGACATCAAGGCTACCTTTGTTTAATCCCATCACCACCAAAATCACCAAAATTTGTGGATAAACAAGGACAAAACCCCACATGCAGGCCATTTTCTCACATGCATTTACTGTAAATTGCCTTATTTTCATGTGTATAAATTTTCCGTTTTTTATTTGAGGTATTTCACTCAAGTTTTAAATTCACTTCTCACAGCGGTTTTCTTTTTACAGGTTTGTTTCATGAGTGAGACAAGTGAAAAAACATGTGGCACTATAAAGTCAATTTACAGAATATGTCAAAATTTGTGCAGAAGGTCAAGGATCAACACACAAACTACAATATTTGCTAGAACCTTCTCTAAAGGACAAATAATAAAAACATGCGCTAGAAATGTTCACAAATTGTTCCACAGGCTAAAACTAACTATCTTCATATTTTGTACATGTAAACGTAAGAAAGAAGGATGGGGAGGGAAGGGGGGACAGAGAGAGAGCCCAGTCACATCTCTTTGAAATTTTTATACCAGCATAATTCATCACATGTAGGTCCCTGTTCAAGGTGATGCTGTTGCTGCCTCTTCAGCACACCCAGGGCCCTTGACAATTTGATTGGGACCCTGGGCCAACAGCCACATACAACCAGAGCCATGCCCGGGAGGCATGAATGTCTCACCAGTATAATTCAAGCCACTCTAAAGTTTTTCAGCAATGCTCATTCAAGCATAATGTAACCAATGAAGTGCGACAGTGATGGTACAAATCTGTAGTGACCATCACTATCAATCATTTACCCAAGTATGAAAACCGAACCAAGTGAAGTTAGTGAAATAATTCCACTCAAATTTATTGTTGACGCCAACAGCTCATGCTGGTGAGACAAAAATGTCCTGACACTTATTGAAGCAGGAAAAATGCTGCTGTAAACATTGTCACTTGTACAATTCTGTACCCCCCCCCCCCCCCCCCGCACAACTGTGCAAGCATGCCTGTCCAGTTCTGAGGCAGTGACCCCATGGGGGTTGTCTACCTCCTCTGCACCACTTCATTCCACCAGCCTTAGTGGAGCACTGTGAGGCAGGCTTGCATATTCAGTGGACCCTGTTTCACTAAAACCCAATCTCCAGCCAATCAGCAGTGGGCTGAACTATTTTGTAGCCACACTGAACCCAAAACATGCATTTCCCTTAACAGGGTTTGCATGGTGATTATGAGTTTTTTTACACAAAAAATATCGAGTGATGATTGTTCCATAAATACTTCAACATGTGAATCTCACTTGATATCATGTATAATTCATGATTACAGTCTAAATTATTTTGGGTCCATGTAACAAATCATTTTATATTCAACACTATGTCCACCCTCCCCCTCCCCCCACCTTGCACAAGAATATATTCAGACTATTTACATGACAAAAGCTTTAAACTTGCCACATTCAATTGCACTTGCCAAAAATACTGACCATAAATGCTGACACTATAGTTTTGTTATAAATAATGTGACTAAACTTGGTTTTCCTTGCATGACAAAATGTATCTCTATTTGTTGCTAGTGAAAGGATCTGAAACAAATGTTTGAGTGGAAAGGCTGGACAAACCCTATTTTATTGCCTCGGCAGGTTAAACACCATAATAGCCCCCGTCACACCGCATACAATGATGTACATTGTGGAGCTTTACAAGTATTGCAGTCTCTTATATTTTCATTTGTGTGGCCCAAACTACCACTCTAACATTATATTGAATGTGAAGGTGTGCCTGATGGCCGCAAAAATAAAATTTAAAAAAAATTGCAGTGCCACCTGGTGAACATATTAAGGTCCTGGGGTCCTCAGAAATGTTATCATGCAATTTTGAAGCAATTGGATTGGCGACTTTTAAAGATTTTTTACAAAACAAGAGGACTGTGACAGTCCTGTGCTCACCTGACCTTACATCCAAAGACTCAAGTGGTCATGTGAACACCAGAATGATATCAAGGTCACCTCCATTTAAGAGCATCATCACTGTTGCTAACATAAACATATCCTGTTATCAATTTTTCCACATTTCTGTAATTTGTTAAATATCAGAAAATGACAGCACCCATGTAATGAATAAATTTGGTGGAGATCAAGTCTGTGTACATTACCAGTAAGTCTGAAGAGGATCCAACTTACCATATGGATGAAAAAGTCAAGAAAAGTGAAAACACATAAAAATTTGTCAAAAAAAATATATTTCACAGTGCCACCTTTTCAACAAATTCAGGTCTACTGGTCCCCAGAAGTGTCCCAATATAATTTCAAAGCAATTGGAAAAGTGGTTTTGGAGAAGATTAAGATTTTGCCAAAAAATGAACCCCCCCAAAAAAAAAAAAAACCCAAACACACCCCCCCCAAAAAAAAACAACACAAAACAAAAAAAAAACAAAAACAAAAAAAAAACAAAAAACAAAAAACAAAACAAAACAAGACCCCATAAAAATTCCCAAAATTATTGAAGCATACCATTTTCACAAACTTGGTAGACCCGCCAAAGGTATATCCCCAGCAAGTTTGAAGTAAATATGGCAAGTGGAAATGTTGAAAATGTGAATTGTGGACAGACGGATCGACAAGTGACCATCCTATATGCTCAGCTGACTGACAAGTCAGCTGAGCTAAAAAATCCTGTGGGAGGTGTCTAAATAAATATATCCCATTTAGATAAATTGGGAAACAATTTTCTGGCAGGATAAAGCTTCTATAGATGTCAGTGTTCGCCCTACTGTGTAATGATGATACAATGTTAGTGTCTGTGTGACTTCTGGAGTTCTCATCCTACGCCCACAGTCTCCAAACATGCATGCCATTCTCTGGTCTCTTCTAAAAATATCACCACCCCCACTATCACATACAACCACGATGTGACTTCAATCCCCCCACTTCAGCCAAATAAGGCAATGTTCCTGTTTTAGTGGCGCATCTATTTCACAACACAAGGATATGTTTAATTCTATTGTGGCGCTCGAGTCTGTGGGAATTTACATACACATGTAACTTTCTTCCTTTTTTTTGGGGGGGGGGGCAATTTTAAACACCCACATATCTGTTTCAAACTGGTATGCTATCCTCTCCCCCCCCCCCCCCCCCAAGCATTGTACATGTATGTGCATGTTTCTTTTTCCCTCATATGGTTATAACGATGGACTGTTTTAATAACTCTTTCTCGGTCTGTCTGTCTGTCTGTGACACACACACACACACACACACACACACACACACACACACACACACACACACACACACACACACACACACACACACACACACACACACACACACACACACACACACACACACACACACACACACACACACACACACACACACACACACACACACACACACACACACACACACACACACACACACACACACACACACACACACACACACACACACACACACAGAGAGTATCTGCCTGTAAATAATATTAATGAAGGCGACATCTATAAGTCTACCATCCAACCCTCCATATCTGTTTACCATCTGTTATGTTGTGGAAACTATAAAGCAAAATTTCACTTTCAGTTAGGAGCTTAACAGTTTGGTACTTCCTTGCTGGGATGCAATTTCCTGACAATTCAGCACAAAACACTGCCACAGGATGTCTGTCAACTTTATGTGCGGGAAAACTGTATCAGCATTATCATCTCATAAAACATGACATACAGCTTTTATAAAGTAACCCGAAGAAACCTCCTCTCTTTGCAACCTTGACTTTATAACTCGGATATCCACTGAAGAGGACCTGGTTCCTGGCAGACCATCAATCTGCTGGTCCTCCTGTCAACAATCCACATTAGCTGCCAAAACAGGAGTAAGCTTTGCCCCTTTGCCTCATGGGAAATGGCCAATTCAACTTTTTTGTTTCCTGATCATGTAAGATGGCATCTGCCCAAAACTACCAGGAGAAATTCTGCAAACCTGGCCTCACTGCACAAGAGACAGTGTATACATTGACATGTATTTGACCCTTAAATTAGCCACCTGCACCTAGACTTGCAATGTTGTCTACTCCAATGTTTCTACTTCCTTTTCATTTTCTTAGACTTCTTGTTGCCGATTTGATGAGAAATTTTCAGATCTGGTGGGAAAACATCAGCAGGTTACCAGCTCCCCCCCCCGGTGCAGACTGGCTGTTTCAAAAGTGCTGAAACTGCTCTGAGGAAAGCTGTTGACCGAGTTGTAACCCTTTTCCATTCAAATTGCCCAAAAGTGCCCAGATGTAAAATGTCGTCTGCCTTAACCCTTAAAGTGCTAATCACTGCTATAGTTGCTTTCTCATTACCATCAAACATATAACAGTTAAAAGGGTCAAATTCCTCGTGAAGATACCTTTCATTCAAATACCAGCAAGCCTTGTCTGAAGCAAAAAGTAGTCTTAGTCAACAGCTTTCCTCGGGACACTTTGTGCACATTGCGCGCAAAGTGTCCCGAGGAAAGCTGTTGACTCAATCTTAAATCGGCGCTTTAAGGGTTAATGTTTTCACTTAAACTTCTTGTTACTAGAAAACATTTTTGCTGAGATTGGCATGTATGACCACTCGTGATGGCATGCCCTAGGTCAATAGCTTTCCTTGGTGCAGGTTGGGCACAATGTGTCCAATCTGTGCTAAGGAAAACTACTGACTCATTCATACTCTAATCAAGAATGGGTTAACCCATGGGGAAATGGCAAAAAGGCAACTTCAAAATAGGCATTAAATGTGGGTGGGCAGAAAATGGTCAAAGTAAGTAAGGCCCTGCTGTCTCCAATGTAATCTCTCTTTGCCCACTGATAAGCCCTGTCATCCATTTCATCATGTGTTATTATGTCATGTTTATGCAAAGACAAAAGAAAATTGACTTTTTCATTACTGTTCTGCATTTGGTATGTGAAAAAGGATCACCCAACGCACACGCATGTATGCCTGGTCGTTCACACTGGATCTGTGGGTAGCACACGGGGGTGGCTCTGTGCATTAAAATAGGAGCACCAAATAAAAAAATACTTATAAGATCACGCAAAATAAAGCTGCGATCTACCCCGGTTATTAATCCTCTTGTCTAAAAGAATTTAAAAACAAAGAGAAGAATTTTCCTCAAGAACGGAAACAAATACTGTAGTTCTTTCCCCTTGTGATAGAAAGGTAAAAAAAGGCAAATCTGACAGCAGTGTCGTGTCAAGCTGCCCATGAGCACATGATAACACCAGGCAGTCACAGAGCTGTCGTGACCATGCAACATTACAGGTGGTTCTCCACTAATGTGTGTGTGTGAGGCTCCTTCATTTACACCATTATCTCCAAGTTGCTGCTGTCAAGTCAAGATTTTACAGGCACAGGGAAAAACAGGGTTACAACACATGCATACCAGGGAGACTTGTGATAAACACAATAACCCAAAAGACTTTCTTTCTCTCTCAAAATATGCCTTAATCTTAACTCGTTCAAACCTAAAAAGTTTCACACTTTTAGCTGGAATTATTATAGGAACTGTACAGTCAAATTTCTTCACAAAATGCAACATAATAGACATCTGAATAACCTCTGGTAATTTATGATTAAGAGTGGCAGGAACTAGTGGTAGCCTGATATGTCTTAGTAGGAAATAAGTCGAAAAGTCTGTAGCTCCTTAGCCCAGCAAATTGGCGTTTCCTGCATGTGCCGATGTGTTAGTGGGCAGATGAACTGGAAAATAAAAATTAGCATATGGCTCAACAAGGACTTCATCTACCTATGACATTTAAGGGCTAATGGTTCTGTAGTACACAACTGATGGATACGGTGTGTTTCTTTTTTTTTCTGACCAATCTACAAAAGAGGGTCTTGCTGAGCGATGGAGATATGTGTATGTTCTCCAGGGTCTGTTTGGTTATTTCTGGTGGTGCAGATAAATTTGAGTTTGACTTGACCTGTGAATCATATGTTTTGCTTGCAAGGAATCTGCAATGGAAGGACTGTCAGACAGGCTAAAAAGGGTATACCCCCAAAATTCATTTGTGGCAGGCATAACAATATCATGTCACATTTGATCCTGTTGTCCCTGTGTACATGTTCGCATGAAGATTAGTACATCTCACTTACATTGTGAGGTCATGACAATCTGTCATTATATCTGTTCAAGTCTATCCCTCCGAACAAGGACACTTGTTTTGATCTCAAGTCTCTTTTATCTATCACCTCTTGTTCCAAAATCACCAAAATTCCCCTTGGTGCAGCTAATACATGTCAGCTTCTATTACTCAATTATTTAACCCTTTCAGTGCCAGGTTTGTGACTGAGAACAGCTTTCCTCAGCACATTTTGGGTCCAATGCTTCCAAAGCGTACCAAGCAAAGCTCTTGACCTGGACTATTATATTCAATATAACTTCAGGCATACCGGTACTTGAAGAAATGTCACGTTGCAAGTACAAGTAAAACAAATTTAGCACTTTTATTATAATCAGAGCAGTTCATGTTAAGTAGTTTGACTTTAGCTGCAGTTGGCAACAAAAAGAATTGAAGAAAGTAAATAGTTTACCTATTAGTTACATCTGTCTCTAATTCTTTATCCATACTAATTTATTCAGTCATTAATAAAATTATTATTATTGCTATTATCTAATTTTTTTGGGGGGAGGGGGGTGGGCAGGGTGATGATCTGGCCATCTAGGGAAATAATCATTCAATTTAATGAAAGACAAATACAAATCTACCGAATTTTCAGATTTAACCATTTCCTTGCTAGCATGAGACTGGGTCAACAGCTAACTCTCTCTGCACCAATTGGCTGACTAAGACCAAGAAAAGCTGTTTACCTAGAGCATGCTATCCTAATAAATTTCATCCACACTTCTCTCCTGCAAACTGTATTTTGTTATCACAAAGAAGTTAATGTGATAATATTAAAGCCCAGGACGTGTGAAATCTAGGTACTTGGAGTGTGGAAAAGTTTAAATATAAAGCGATAAAACGAGAGTACTTGCCCTGACCCTGCTCGGGCTGTCTTCCACTCCAGCTTGCAGATTGGTTTACAAGGATCTGGCTTGCCATCCTTGCCTGTCTTTGCTACAACACATAACGAGAGGCAACATATTAACACACGCAACCCCATGATACAAAATACAATGAAATCAACCTATTATTATTAAGTAGCCACCTCTATCAACATGCCACTTTAACTTATCTGGCCGAACAACAACAGCAATGACCTGCACCCAGTGGCCACATCAGCAAGACAACATTTTATCCATTCATGAACACTCTTACTGATGCCAGTTAAGTACATGTATTTCCAGGTACACATTCCACAATAAGTCCTGTAAAATTGAATGTAAACCATCATTCTCATTTGAATGTAGATGGTTTCTGAAGTGCTTAAAGTATTTAACAAAAAAATATACCTGGGAGGTAAGGCTTCAGCTTTCTCTTAAACTGACCAGAGGAGGGGCTGGAGATCTATAATCAACTAGAAGCGACTTTTTCTGCAAAAAACATCCATCTCCCGAACATGACATCAATCCAGTGCACAGGATTTTCATCATCAGGACACCAATGCATGATTACCTGGCTTATATTTATGAAGTTCTATAGTTATAGTTAACCAATCAACTTTTTGTGGGCCCTGGGACCTTCACCTTTGACCTCAAGGTCACTCATAACCAACACTCTGCAAAGTATTGCCTGCATACAAACTGCACTACATTTAAGTCAAAATCTTATTTAATTTTGTGGGTACACCAGGGGAACTTCAAACTTAATTTTCATTAAAGGGCTCTATGACTTGACCTTTGACTTCAAAGTCACCTCTGAGGAAATTTAGGGGGAGTCTCACCTGGGTAAATAATGACAAAGTTTGATGGAATTCAATCACACCCATTTGAAGATGTGGTAGGGAAACCATTTTAGTTTGCAATGAATTGTGACCTTGACCTATGACCTGAAGGTCATCCACAATCATATGAAAAAAAAAATCCCCAAATCTAGGCAGTATATGTATGAAAAGTTTCAAGTGAATCTGGCTTAGTTTTGTAAAAAGTCAAGAGGTGAACTATCATAGCAGACCCCATTGACTTACATGGTAATCAAAAGGAATGCAAAAATTAATCCCCCCCCCAAAAAAAAAATCCAAAATTCATTGGAGCATGACCACAGTTGCTAGATACCTACCTGATGTGCATCCGCACCGAGTTCGAACTGAATCTAGCCAACTGTTTTGGAGAAGTTGAGAAAATGTGAAAATTTTAGCATTGCAATCCCCATTGATGCATACTGTACCGGACAGGAATGTATCCAGTTTTACCTTTTAAGGTCACACAGGTAAAAACCATAGACCATACAAATTGAAAGCCCATAGGTACTTTTCTATTAACATTTAATAGTAACCTTGGGCCTACGATGCACCATTAAGAAGGTATAAACCAATATGTGAAAATTGCAGCGTCAGCAGAAAAATGCAACAAGGACTTGACCTTGACATTTGACCTCAAGGCTACATATTATTACATGAGAAAAATTTCCCAGACCCATATATTATCTGTTCCAAATTAGGAGGCAATAGGTCAAAAGGGGACAACAGGACTAAACACTATATGCATCTTCGCCCATGCGGCAGATGCGTTATGAGCCTCAAGTCTTCCCAAGTAGTTAATGAAGTAAAACACGAATGATTCTTATGACATAATTGAGCAAACCCAATTACCAAAATTTCACAAGTCATGTAATGAACTCCTTTTCTTCTCAAAGGAGGACTGAGTCAACAACTTTCTTTCGCCAAGCCCATGGCTATAAAGGTTGGTGCCTTGGAGAGGCTACTGAAACACCAAACAGTCATTTGTACCATTCCTGGAAAACATTTATGCAGCCAAAATGGACATCCATGTGCTCAAGTACCCGTTTGAATGAGAAAAGGGTTGGTGTTGGCTGCTTTAAGCGTCAAAGGGTTGAACTGGGTTGGAAGTTCTTCCACAAATTTCTTGTAAAATTTACAACTCCAATTTTACCAGTTGTCTGGTATGCTGATGCACTGAAGACACTCTCAGTTTAAAACTGCAGACTTCATGGGCAAGTGCCAAGTCTTCTTCACTTAAAGCTTGAACTTTTCACTCTCAAGCTCTCAGTTTTATGCTGTCATGGCCAATCAACACATTTAGACTGCTTGTTGAAAATCCCGATGACATTTAAAGTGAACACCAATGAAAGTTAGCAAAGCAAGAATTTGGCAATAATTGTATTGGTGTTGGGGCAAATTGTTTTTGACGGATGGGTGCAATAAATATACTACCTGGGAATTTGTAAATGGCAAATTACATTCATGAGACGGAATTAGTCAAAAGAGAGAAATCAGAACTGATTTGTTGCTGCAGGAGACTAAGTTATGAAACAGTAGACTCAAAATTTGTTGTTCCATGATCCAAGGTTCAATTTACTAAGTGCACACTCGGTGTGGTTAGTCAACATGGTTGCTATGGTAACCAGGCAGCCTGACAGGAACAGTATTGCCATATTGATGTTTTTAAATACAATTTTTGATTATCATCCACTTTTTTCTGATAAGCTATTATACACTTCTTAATTCTGTGCAACACTCAAGCTGTTTCTTTCTGTTCTTGATATTCCAGGACTGACCGTGCATGTCAAAAGACAATTACAAAGTAATTTATAATTGTCAGAGTATGCAATGCCAACACTTGACTTCTTACAAACTTTGAGAGATATTCAGAAGTTTCGAGACCCCCAACACCAAGTAAAAATTTATTCAGTTGAAGCACATGCAAATGAAGACCATTCTAAAGTCATCAGAGAAGTAACCATTACAGTTTTTAATGGTACTATATGAATTTTCAAACACATTCAGGTGATTGATATTCTGGTTAAACACTATCAAACAAATAGAAATTTTGTGATAATTAATTCTTGCATAAAACTGGTAAGCTGATGCTAATCTTCCCCAGGGCCCTCTTTTGCGCAGTGGTCGTTGTATTGAGGGTATAGGATTCTGCTGATTGTATACTGCTTTAATTCATGGCATTTTTCACATAATACTCAATGGACATTCTTCCATTTATTCATCCTTTCTGTGGCTCACAATATCTTCCTGTGCCCTGTAATGCAGCTTCTTTTTTCCCCACAAACCAAAAAACCTGTTCAAATATATTGCTATATAATTATACATATTAAAAAAAAAAAGCAAATATACTGAGCCGATATGACTGAGGGAGACCACTATGGCACAATGAGTCCAATCTATAGAAGGGTCGTCTCTTTCAAAAATCTCGGGGAAACCCACACAAATCTCTTTAATCCTTTTCTTGCCAGCTTTGGACCAGTAAATGTCCATCTGGCATTTTGCTGACTAGGATAACTGCTGACCAAGCACTCTCCTTTACTTCATACATCCTTTACAATTCTCCTTGAATTACGCCGCACTAAAGAAAAAAAAATAAAACAGAATATCTCCAATTCTGGCGCTATTCATAAATTATCCCCAGTTTCAACCTTCAAGAGATGGAAAAAGTCATAGGCACACATGAAGGGCCCATGAGAACACAGACATTCCGAAACAGAACACCCATGTAAGCACAGAATACAAGCAGACATAACACCCCAATGATTGTTGTTCGTGTGGTATACACCATGCCATCAACCTGTGGGGACCATTTAGAACTGACACAATTTCAACAGTTTCCAAGGCAACGGTACACACTTCAATTTTATTTGCACATAAATGCTTGGCCACTTTATACTGTAAGAATATCATGTCTCACGTCTCATTCTTCTTCACGTTTGCTGGCTCATTTCAAATACTGGTTGCAACTTTATCAAAAGCTGTCTCTTTAAGGGGCAGGCCATATTTGTCAGCCATGACTTCCTACCTACTGCCCATTTACTCAGTGCTTCAATTGTAATGTAACTGCACAGAAAAGAACGAGTTATTTTTTTTCTGCTATCACACAAACAAGTTAACTCAGTTAGCCAAGCCTTTAAGTGAGTTTTTTGGGGGGCACAAAAGTGGCATGTGTAAAACTATTATACACTGACATGGATTAGGCATTATGAATAGCTGGTCAGACCATATATGTACAAATGTTGTGTCACCTTTGTGTCAATAGACTCTTTAAATTATTGATGTTAAGTACACATGCATGTTAACAGCAGTATGTGTTGATACGCTTTAAAAAAAAAAAAAAAAGAAGACAACTAATGGTTTTAAGCTTTGAAAGGACTATGCCATAACCTGATTTTGACATCTTTACCAAGTACATTTTAATGTTTACTTCCTGAATGCTACGCAAGCTTGACTTGTAATGCTCAAATACAAATTCATTTGTGTTGTACCACCAAAATCAATTGGCCAAAAAAAAAAGAAAGAAATAAAAACCAAACCAACTGTGCAAAATTGTCCTTTTTCCTTGAAATCTCAAGATCCTTCATGTTTAATCAATAAATGTAGTACAACACGGAATTTGAAGGACAAATGACACCCTATACTGATCTGACAGTTTCTTTTTTTTTTTGACACCTGTGTTTTTTTTGGTGTTTTTTTTTTTTTTTTTTTTTTTTTTTTTTTGTTAAGCTACAAAAGCTTTTTCTCCAACAGATAATTTACATTGCCCTCACACATCAAATACAGGCCACCTACCGGGACACAAAGGGGTAGGAATGGAATTCAGAAAAAAGCCTTTTTAATGTAGTTTGTGACAAACTGACTGCCATTATTATCAACCTACTGATTCTGATGCCAGCACCAGCCAATGATTTAAGAGAATTTTTTTTTTTAAACATCTTCTCCATGTACTTGTACATAAACTTAAACGCAAGGATAAAGGTGCCACTTAATGTCGGTAATGCCACTGATGTAGATATCTGCATGCATGTCTGCACCAATCATTCAGCTACTTACAACTTAATTGACATGGACAAGGTCTGTCCAGCAATGAGGGTAACAGAGATTGTTTGACTGAAACTTTGTCTGGGCTGTTATTCACCAGGGTATATGATAGCTGAACAAATAAATAGGTAAATAAATAAAATAGATAAGTTAGTAAGGGATGGTTTAACATTATCATCATTTTTGAATTAGCACTTAGGGTACTAAATTTCATGACCCCCTCCCCCCCCAATTAGTATTTTAAACATGATGATTTTCCCCAGAAATCATAGAAAAATTGTACAAAACAGGCCAAAAAAGAACCATAATTTTCCACATTCTGGGAAAGTGTACTGACTCATTTGACCCCCTCCCCCCTTGCGTACTGTAAGTACTAATTCAAAAATGATGAAAATGTTGAACCATCCTTAAGTAAACATACTCAATACTACATGGGTCACTATAATAAATAAATACATAACTCTTGACTATTCGTCATTGATTTTTATGCTGGAATGACCAAACATCTTCACCTGTAGCAAACCTAAACTATTGGATCTGTCTCTATTCCGTGTAAGCTAGATCATAGGGGATAAAAACACCAATGGTATGATGATAGGATCTCAACAACAAAAATGCATCTCTGGTAAACAATGGTCATGAACTGGATCCACAGTTGGGCAATAGACAATTAACTCCAGTTGAACATACAAAATACCTATGAGTAAGTCAATCTGAAGATCTAACTGAAACTGCAAAAGAAAGCAACAAAGCAAGCAAGAAAGGAACAGCTTCCAATTGATATGTTCGATGTCTAGATGAAAGATGATTAGGGGAAGGGACTCCCAATTGATATTCAGCAGCATGATCAAAATTATTCTCAGTGGGTGTCGTGAGTTCTTTCTTGTTTCACATATGTGATATGTGCAGTATATTCTGGGTTTTTTTTTGTTTTGTTTTGTTTTTTTTCACATGAAACCGATGGCAAGATGATGATGATTACTACTATCATTATTTTTTAATTAATTAATTGATTTAAATACAACAGCCCAGCCTGTGTTTCTGCCTGCTCTGTGTCTCACTGGGAGATTTTTCTCTGCCTGCTGGCATCCCTGCTGTACAGCCCAGTTGGCGGATTTCACAATGTGCTTCACATTGAAGCCTGATTAGACAGAGGAGAAGGACTGTGCACCTGTTCCCAGACTTGTTAGCCGAAGCTGGTAAAATAATGGTCTTCTTTGGACATGTATGGCTGGCTTGAAGGGACCTCTCTCACCCCCTCACCCAGCATGTCAGCTTTACGCAAAAATAATCACCTTCCATGTTCCACACCCCAGCAGTCCTGTGCACTACTTTATTGTAATTGGGTGACCTCTGACCTTTTCAGTCTACCAGATTCTGGGCATAGCATTTAGCCATGTAAGTAACAGAAGCACATCCACAAAGCAAGTAAAGCATGTGATCCCATTTGTGAAATTAAGACAGTGACCAAACATGGTCATCAATCTATGCAACCTCAAATGTTACCACAAGCTGTACTGCCACAAACGCTAAGATTTCTGCTCTAAAATTTAACTTACATCTATCTATACAAGTTTTGATGAACTGTACACTTTAATATTGACTGAATAAAATTATTCCTGATTCCTAATCAAAAGAGCATTTATTTGCATTTTTACCATTTAAAAAA
Source organism: Hermodice carunculata (assembly GCA_964020975.1). NCBI lineage: Eukaryota > Metazoa > Annelida > Polychaeta > Eunicida > Amphinomidae > Hermodice > Hermodice carunculata. The sequence continues at coordinate 72,548,620 of OZ026614.1, read as the reverse complement.
CATGTTGAACAATTTAATCAAAATTGTAGTAAACATATTTTTGCTACTATTTTGTTCTTCGTTTACTATCACAAAAATGCTAAATCCATTATTTTTATACTGAATGATGAAAATATAAATAGATACAATTTCAGACACATCTGAACTTGTTATATGCCCAACTATACACTTTTGCATTTCCCAAATTATTCTCTGCATTTATAGTGTATTTGGATTAAGTTTCATCAGAAATCCAAGTGCACACTCAACCAATGTCTGAACCTTTCTCAAAAAAGCTACCACTTCGGTTTTCCATGCTGGCATGAGTGTCAAACCAGCAGTCATAAAATGACTGTTATTATCACTGACAGACTGAACACCCCAAGCTTTGCATCCACATAGGTTCTGTGACCTTGAAAACGAGGTCAAGGTCACCAAAATATAACCAGGTCAACAAGTTGACGCTGACGCTGTCCATATCTCCCGCCCACATAATTTTAAAACAAAGATAACTGTATATTTGGCAGGTACATACTGGCATGTTTCTGATATTGTGCTTAAATGGGGACGATACGTTAACTGTACCTCTACCCTGGGTGTCATGGTAAACATATACTCAAGTAAATAAAAAATAACCTAAAAATTATGGCATGAGCAGAATGCTGGAATTTTACATGTGATTTGTAGTCATCTGAAAACAAGAAAAATGTATAGTGTCAATGAAACAGAAAAATAACTGTTTCTTACAAAGGTTACTAGTTGTGATTCTCTGTTAAGTTCTGCAGTGTGATCCATGTCATGTGATGGTCTGTGTATGGCACCGGGAATGCATCAGCAGATAGGACTCTGTTGTTATTGTCGTCTGTGAAGATCAGATCCAGGTAACCACCAAGCCTATGTGTTGGCTTTGATATCCACTGCTTGAGTTTGCGATGGGTTGGTTTGGGGCAAAGATTGTTGAAGTCGCCCATCAATATCAGTTCATAGTGGACTGGAATGTGCGAGATTGAAAAAATTGAGAAAATTGAATTGCCGCTGGTGACCTTGGAATTAGGTCAAGGTCACACACCTTCGAACTCGATGTAGACCCTAACAAGAGTGATCAACTGTGAAAATTTCATCATCCTATCATATCCGGTTCTTAAGATATCGCGCGCAAGAAGTTTAGAGATAAATGACCCTGGTGACCTTGAAATGGGGTCAAGGTCACTCTCCTTCGAACTCGACGTGAACACTTATAAGGGTGACCAACTGTAAAAACTTCATGATCCTAGCTTAATCTGTTCTTGAGATATTGTGCGCAAGAAATGTGGGACGGACGGACGGTCGCATGGACGGACGGACGGACGGACGGACGGTCGTCATTACCATATCTCCCCCCCCCCACTTCGTGGGCGGGAGATAATAAATAGTGTCAATGTACAACTCAGGTAAATTTGAGTCTGGTGTGGCCTGTAAATTAGGAGAGTTTCTGCTCACAAGGATTCTGCTCTAGATGGACAGTTGGACATGCTGAAAACAGTATACCCCTCACCAACTTCACCTGTGGAAGGTATAATAAAGATCCACATAGAAATGTCAGCTATTGTACACAGCATACTAAGGCATTAAAAATTTTAACTAAAACACTGAAAACCAAATACATGCTTTTGTCTTTTTCAGTAAAATAAAAAGGGAGTCACTGACATTTTTCCGATGTTTTTGGACCGTCACTTCAGCTGCATTTCTCATCTATATGATGCGTACTTCCAATTCACTAATTGTCATTTACTTGTTAGCTATGATCATCTGCCTTCCTGGAAAGAGACTTAAATATTCGCTGAATGAATAAAGACTGGACTGATGTTGTCAGGACCCAGGAAGAGAAATTGAGCAAGAAGGAGATATAACATGGTGGCTCCTCATTACTCATGCCAAGAAGATAGGATCCTGGTACGGCTAACACTGCTGCATCCTGTGTTTGTTTTGGTCTCATCTCCTGTATTTTGTTATCAAGACCCTCGTCTATTGCGCTGTCATAACCCTTGCCCCACTGATCAATGGTCGGTCTTTTTCAGTTTCACTGAAAGCAATCGTAGGCTGCTTCCGACACACAGCACGTTCTGCCGAGAGCTGAGTTCATCTTGTTGAAACAGACTCTTCAAAGTTTAGAATTAAAGATGTGAATGACTAGGTCAGTTTGTTGGTGTTGAAAGCCTTGTCAATGGTACAGTTTTGTACCTGTAACCCCAGACCAGGAAAACAGGCTGAATCTGATTCCAGCCAGTTTTAGATTAAAGCTCACATGTGAATCACTGTATAGACAGTAGGCCTGCAGGGAACACTACACTCTTAAGAATATGATCTTGTTTGCTACAAACACCATGCTGAAGATGCTTGTTATCATTCTATCCTAAAAGGCAGTCCACAGAGTGTTCATGTCATTTGTCAGCAATCTCTACACCAAATAGTTAAAGTGGCACTAGTCAACAATCCAAAAATGTGTTGCAGTCCCCTTCCAACAAAGGTCCTGTCACCAAAGGCCATCCCTCTTATATGGCATGGCCACGACCTGCATTAGAAAGAGTCCGTTTCTTTTGCATTGTCCCCTTCAAGAAAGAACGCCTCTTTAATATTGCCACTTTTCTCGGTGGACTTATTACAGGGGTATCACTGTCATTGTAATGTGTCACTTGTCATTCACACAATTTCTGTTCTGGAATATACAAAACCTCCTGATACCAACTGGGGAACCTAAATCAGTTGGTCCAAAAGGCACCCATGTAAAAAATATGTTTGAACAGATTTAAAGACCCACAAACTTGGTCTGCTAAGCAGGCTAACCACCTTCTTAACCATGTGACACCCAACATAACAAACATTATCAAACCAAATAAATTACACACAATTTTTCTTTGGCTTTCATCTCAGCCACTATTTTTTTTTTCATCATTGTTTACTCAATTGTATTTTTTCATATTGCAAGAGAAAACTGCATCCAAATTCACTGATAATCAGAAATTTGGGAATGCAATTACTCTAGAATTCTAACAGGTAGTCATCCACCTCATCCACCAGACTTGATTCAACCCAGTCCCCCTTGGATAAACATTAAGTCAAAAACTATTCTGGACTCAAAAACTGTTCTTGACACAGGTTTGGTCAGTTCGGGGGGGGGGGGGAGGGTTAATCCTTCTGCCTCCACATAATCAATCAATACTGTCAGACGTTATGGTCATAAAAATTGTATCACAGAAAGTATAAAATTTAAGCAGGTCATCAGTGAATGACTCCACATAATGCACTCTTGATACTGGGTGTACGGTGTGCCTTCACAATGTAAACCAATGTTGTGCTATGATGCCACAGTATATCATAAATTAGGGAATGCAACAATTTTGTTACAAATGTGTCAATAACAATTAAGCTTTTATCTGCCTAATTTGCAATGAAAATGTAACTTTCTGCTTCAACACACGATCAGAATCCAAGACAGATGAAAGTAGAATACGTACTGCATATTACCCAACAACAATGTGTCAGTAACCTGCTAAAAGCACAGCCTATTATTCAAAGGTAATCAGATTTGATGAAATTAAATACCTTCTTCATTAAATGCCTCTACCAAAACAAAGAAAAATAAGTGGCCTCTCTGCACACTTCTGTGCGATACACTAAATGCATCAATCAAGTCAAGACTTTTTTTAATCCCGTTACCATGCCAACATAAGCTGACTTGACAAATTAATATTTTGATTTTCCATTCTCTTTTATCAGGTTCTCTGCCCAGGCAGCCAGCCTGCCACTTCACCATTGGGCCACATGAGGCAGAAAAACAAGCAAGGAACATTTGATGCTCAACACTGAGTTGAGCAACAAACACATGGCGGTTGTCCCTGCATTCTGTCAAGTGAACGAAGCTATTTAGGATTCCTGCGAGACAATGTCGTTCTTGCATCCTCTGCTGATCAAAGACTCCAATGGCTGTGCAACCATCAAATATGCAGCTAGGTAGTATGAAGAAATGTCACGTGACCTGATGACCTCCCTATTGCCCACCCTCACCCTGTCTTGCTTGCCTTTAAACATGCTGCAGCTTCCACAATATTTGACAGATTATCTTGCATTCTGTCAGGATAATGCTCCATCAGACGCTTTGTCAAATTTTGTTGATAGATTAACTCTGCAAATGAAATGGAAATGCCAAAATAGTGTTGAAGGTGTTTTATGATGGAACCTTCATTGGATCCAATCCATTATCCTTGAATTTCATCTTTTTCGTCTTAGGGCAAACCACTTCACTCCAAATGCAGATACATGGGTTAACTAGAAAAGATGATTTGCTGCATAGCAAATCAGTGTGTGTGTCTTCAAAGCATATTGGTATGGCAATGTACAACTATTCCATAACACATGAGTAGAAGTTGGAATGGCATCTCTATCTATTACAGCTTTGAAGTTATTCAAGATTTAAAAATTCTAATGGTGCTATTTAGCATAATTCAAATTGCTACAACTTTTGTTTTAGATTCATTACATGCGCAATGGTCAGTAACCCCCTAGTAGAAGTTAAACTGACATGTACATGAACCAAATCGGATGAAAATTTACCAAGTTATGGCAAGATGAAACTTTCAAAGGGCCACATGACCTTGACCTTTGCCCTTTCGAGGTCACGTGTTCTTATAAAAATGTGCAGCGTTGCAATACCTACAATTTGAGTCTAACACGATTAGAATTGGATGGAAAATAGCTAAGTTGTGACTGGATGAAACTTTAAGGTTCAAATGACCTTGACCTTTGACCTTTAGAGGTCACACATAAATTTTAAAATATGCAGGATTACAATAGCTACAATTTGAGCCCAACATGATCAAAATTAGATAAAAATTGACCAAGTTATGGCTAGAAGAAGGCCACCAAGGATAGTGGCCTTTAACCTTGAAATGACTTTGACCTTGAGATGACCTCTACCTGAAGTGAAACTTGACCTCAAAAATGACATTTTGGCTTAAAATTGACTTTTGACCTTGACATGACCTTTGACCTTGACATTTGAGATTACCTTTACCTTGCTATGATCGAACTCCTATACACTCGGGACCACATCTACTATAGTATATAAGATATTGAAGATTTAAAACTTTAATTAGCCCTCATTTGCATAATTTTCAAAAGCATGACCTCTCATTATAAAAAGGCCAGACTTTATCCATAGAAGTATAATTGTGCCAAGTTTGGAGTTTCTACATGTAATACTTTTCAAATGAAATGTTGGACAAATTTGCTGGTAAAGAAAGAAAGAAAGAAAGAAAGAAAGAAAGAAAGAAAGAAAGAAAGAAAGAAAGAAAGAAAGAAAGAAAGAAAGAAAGAAAGAAGGAAAGAAAGAAAGAAAGAATTCCTAGAAAAACAGAAAAGTGTGCGTTGACATACACACACTTTAAACATTTTAGCTTTAGAAGGTCCCAATTTAGTTCCATGCACTTCTTTTGATTAAAAACAAACAAACAAAAAGAAGGCTGCAGGAACAGCCCATGCTCAGCTGACCAAGAGATTCATGCCACTTGTGGCTCTATGAACTTGGCATAGGATCAAGGTCACCCATCTACTGAGTAAGTCTGACCTTTATGGCAGAACGCTAGCATGTGCAACATCAAGGTCCCAGTTCAAGTTATTGTGAAGATCTCAAATTGATGTATGCTGTATTGTGACCTCAGAAATGAGATCAAGGTCACTCATGTACTCTCTCAGCATGATCTTCATAAAGAAACATTAACATGTGCAACATCAAGGTCCTAACTCAAAAAAGATCTCAAGTTATCAAGTGAACAGTAAATTTCATGTCAGTTGTTCTGTGACCTTTGAAATGAGGTCAAGGTCCAAAAATCAATGGAGCACCACCACTTGCACAAATAGGTAGACACTCATCAAAGGTACATCCCTACAAGTTTGAAACAAATCTGGCCAAAATTATTAGTAAGTTATAACCATTACAAGAAATTCCCATGTTATATTTTCCTATCAAAACTTTAAAATATTTTCAGCAAAACATCACGAAACAAATCCAAAAATCACTGGAGTGTGACCATTCAAACAAATTTGGTAGAGACTCACCCAAGATACATTACCACCAAGTTTGAAGTCTATCTGACTCACAGTTTCTTCCCAGAAGTCCAAAATATGAATTAGCATTAGAATGTCCACTGACTTACATAGTCATCAATAGGAGACGTGCATTAACCAAAAAGTACCCGATTTGAAAAAAAAATGGTTAAAAATCAGGAATCTGCAGCAGTCCCACCTAGTGCTCAACTTTGTTTGACCCTTCCACAAGGAACATATCCACGAAGTTTCAGCTTAATCTGAGTGACAGTTCTGGAGAAGAAGTCTAAAATAGCAAAAACACACAAAAGATCACTAAAAACAAATAGAACAAAAAATTGCAGCGCCACCTGGTGAACAAATTAAGAACTAGGAGTCTCGCCCCCCCCCCAAAAAAAATTCATAAAAACTCAAAAAAAATCAATGGAGCATGCCCCTTTTGAACAATGGTGGTAGAGACCCATCTAAGGTACATTGCCACCAAGTTTGAAGTCAATCTGGCTGATGGTTTCGGAAAAGAAGTCGAAAATGTGAACTACGATTAGAATGCCCATTGACTTGCACAGTAATCAAGAGGAAAGGTGCATTTACAAAAAAGTACCCCAATTGAAAAAATCGTTAAAAATCAGGAATCCAAAGCACTGCCGCCTAGTGAACATCCTTGTTTGACCCTTTCATGAGGAACATATATCCACCAAGTTTCAGCTAAATCCGAGTGACGGTTCTGGAGAAGAAGTCGAAATTAGCAAAAGGCACAAGAAATCATAAAAAAATATTTAGAAAAAATTCAAGTGCCACCTGGTTAACAAATTAAGAACTATGAGTCCCTAGGAGTGTTCCTGTGTGATATCAGAGCAATTAGGAGAGCGGTTTCTGAGAAGTAGGTTTTTTAAGATTTGCCTTCAAAAAAAAAATTAATTAAAAAATCCAAAAATCATTGGAGTGTGACCACTTGAATGAACTTGGTAGAGACTCACCCAAGCTACATTCCCACCAAGTTTGAAGTAAATTTGGCTGACAGTTTTAGAGAAGTCGAAAATGTGAATTGTGGACGGATGGAAGAAGGACCATGTCAGCTGAGCTAACAAAATCATTTTTCTTTTTTTTTTGGGGGGGGGGAGGGGGAGCAGATGAATTACAAAACAGAAGCTGTCAATAACTTATGACCCTGAAGGAAAGAGGAGATATCCCTGTACACATGACCTCAGATGTCAAGAAAACATGGCCTGGCACAGTCATGTTTTTTCTAGACCTGTGCATGTATTTTCATCTGAAAACTCAACTTAAAACAGCTTCTACTTGCATCAAGCTAACTGCAATATGGCAAGTCCGATACACTTTTCTGCTTGGTGGCAGCATCTGCTTGCTGTGTCATATGGCATTTCAACCAATGAATGAAGTCCATTTTACTTTATCTCTCAGTGGTGCCACCTACAGGCAACATGCTCCATTCATTTGGCATGACAAATGGTTCGATGTTTCTGGGCACTTTCAATTCCCTCCATGTCCCAGTAAAACTGCCATCAATGTGCACATGTACCATGCTGTTCTTTGATGAATTGGGCATGAAGGGTGTTTCATGTTTACAGAAAAAGCCACACAGTTGTGAGTCTTCTTGGAAGAAAACATACCAAGCCGTATTCAAACAGTGGACAATGGAGAGGCTTGGAAGTAATTAAAACTCACCATGAAGTGACATAAGTATGACAAACTGCTTCATACTGTTACAAAAGGCTAAGCACTTCTCCAGATTAAAAAAGAAAAAGTGGCTGCTGAATCAATGAGGAATGAGGAACTTACCATGAGGCATCATGAGAGACTGAGGCTTCAGCGGATTGCGGACGTTCCATGTGGTGATGCTACCATCCCCATGGCTGCACATAAACTGCTTACCCTCATGGTGCCATGATATTGACCGAAGTGTCTGCAAAAACACACAACAAAAGACGTTTTTAGTTCCAATGCTAAATTGATGCAGATTTGCTGGGTGAACAGACTCACTTCCATGTATGCTCTCTGGTAAGTGACAGGGAACTCAGTCTACTTAGGGAGCATGTTTCAAACTTGCTGTTGATCAAAATGACAGGCACTGGGAAGCCACAGAGCCCCATTACCTCATTGTCTCACTATTAAACTGACATATCTGTACAGTGGTCCCTGTCTTGAATGACCCCTCCTATGAGTGACCACCTGGTTTGAATGACCAGATTTGGTCACCAAAGTTGTTTTTCTTCAATAATTTACCTCTTATGAATGACCACCGGATAAACGTGACCAGCGATCATGCAAAATGAACAGATTTTGCGACCGCATAACACAAATTTGAGCCACATCTGGCCACTATGACTCAATGTGGCCAACAAAATACATGCATGCAACTCATCCATTGTTATAAAATTGACATGGTTCTTGTCAAATTTACTGAGTGCAAACAATCAAGGATTTCTTTCTAAAGAAATTTTCCTTAACCAAGTACCTAATTTGATCAATCTGTATCTATTCCTCCTCATTTCAAATTCTCACCAGCATAGGATCTTTCCATTTACTTACATTTTTACAATGGCAGTGAACGTGGCATACTCCTCATGTATCGGGCCTCTCCATAGTGAATCTCAGAGGATTTCGACCACCATATTTTGTTCTCTCTATGCTGGGATACTATGAATTATTTTCTGAACTAAATTTCATAATGATTGGCAGAAATTTACTTGTGATGGAAACTTTACCACTCCCACTAATGATCATTTACATCATCCATGTTGAAAGGTTTCAAATCTGAATGCACAACGAAGGTCACTGAAGCTCTCCGTAAACGTTGGGAACATATCTTCGTTGTTTCCCAGAGATCGTCTACCCATCTGGTCATCGCTTTTTTGCATGCTAAACCAAACCTTACCATGGCAGACAAGCACAAAAGCCACAGAAATATTATTATTTAGTGTTCGCATTTCTAAATGAACCATGTTTCATCATAGCATATTCTATAAAATGATTGACGATAACTTTCGCTAGATAAAAATCACATGGAACGCTGATCAAACGCGTGCTTGCCTGCTTGAGTGTGCATCGAGAGGCTGACGAAGTGGCCGGATTCATTTCTTCCATGGTTCAGAGCAAGGTAAACATGATGCCCAAAACACACGTGGTGGCAATGGGAAAATGCCAAGTCTTATTTTGATCAATAACTTATGAATACGTGACTCAGGCCCATTAAGCGTAGTGGGAAAATGACAAAACTCAAGACCGGCAAATATTTTCACAATGGGAAACACATCTTTCAGCACTCAGATAAAAGTTCTTTATTGAAATAAAGATTTTAAGGGTTGTAACTCTTAAATTTAATAAATGATGATTTATTTTGAAAGCATATGTAATGGACAATGATGAACTGTTGGTGGCAGATATTTGTGTACCATGGAAAGTCCGCCCTGGATTTGAGCTATTCAGGTTGTACATGCGGGGTTGCTCTAATGAGTGACCACCTGCATTATACGACCGCTTTTTGGTTGGCGCTAGGGGGGTTGCTCAAAAGAGGGACTACTGTACTTGTAAACTAAAGCAGATATCACTTTACAAAAATGATGAAACAACTTTAAAAAAAAGACAGAAGAAAGGGGAGTTTAATTTTTGTGCCACAATCCAGACTGTCACAATACACTTACATCAACCTTTTGATGCAGTTAAATGTACATTTGTTTTTTAACAGAACTGCTGGTCTCAAACTAGCAGCCTTTGGCACCCACCACCTAGCATTGATGCTACTGAGACTGGCTCTGACACCATGCTATTTCAATCAGTGCCCTCACAATCTTTGTACCAAACTCTTACCGTAAATCTCAGTACTGTTGAGCATAAAATAGCACTACATAAGGGTCTCAAAATGGTTAACAAAAGTGGCCCATCAGCTTTCTGCTTCATGGGCACACAATATAAGGCAAAAACAGTGACATCATACCTCAGACAACTTCTATCTATTAAAGCTGTTATTTAAGTATGACGCACTGCAAACAGAACTTGTTTAATTTACACCTCTTGGAACCATCCACTGGCTGTGACTGAGAACTAATTCAACCTTAGAACTGCAGATGGCAGGAACACTTTACATTGTATTTAACATGTTCAAGGTGTAAGTTTACCTACCTCTGAGCAACTATATCTGCACTCAGCCGTCTTACTCTTCAGGTCCCACAGGACTATTGCTCCAGATTCAAAGCCGATCAACAGCTGCAAGCACACAAAGGCAAAGATACTTTGATACGACAATCAACAGCGCTTTCTGATATTCCGATCCTCCAGTTTTGCATTGATTCCATGGAATCCTTGAAAACCTGGAAAAGGATTTATCTAAAACACACTCTTGTTAGATTAAGCATGCTTAGAAATCATATCCATGTTTCAGAGATTTTATATATAGAGGTTGATAGTTGATCCTGGAGATGAGGAACAGAATTCTGCATTTTCCTTTTTTTTCCATTTTGGCTTTGACTTGCCTTGCTTTCACAAAAGCAACGTTAATTTTTAAGGTCCACATATGTACTGACTCACATCTAATATACGTAAATGACAAATGAACATGAACATGAACATGAACACAGCACAGCATGTGTGTTAATTTACTGTCTTTATAGTGACAGATGCTTGTATTATATTGTTCATGTCTTGTCCTTTTGCATTTCAAATAAAACCTCCAATCAAACACACTGCCTGAGTAAGGCATATACATGTCTGCTTAGGGACCAGCCAAAAATGTCAACATCTTCACATTAGTACGTACACAGAGTACCCTTTTTTTTGGGGGGGGGGAGGGGGGGCAGTGTAAGTTTTTTTAAATACATGAAAATGTTGACCTTTTTTTGCTTACCAATAAATATCTCAAACTGAAATATTTATGGTAATATTTGCATGAGAAGCTGAATGAACATTAGATGCATAGGTTCTGCACATGTGGCCATGCAAACAAGAGCTTTGCATTTTAGTTTAAAAAATCAACATTTTTAAAATACTAATTTCAAGGGGGGAGGGGGTCCTATGAAATAGTACTCTGTGTGCTAACATGAAAATGTTGATAATTTTGGCTGGCACCTTATGTACATGTATATGTGTCCTGGATGTCACTTCACCTCAGCCTCTACATTGATGTATTTTGCACACCACCACCACCACCACATCAGAGTGCTGTTTCAACTGGGAGAGGATACGGTCTAATTGGGCTGATTTGGTGGCACACTAAATTATTTCATATGAAAGGAAACAATTATCTCTGCTGCCTCATTTTCTACTTAGTTCAATGTCCCCCTCATTTTGTATGAATGTGTTCCCTCCACTCCAAACATAACTTTGCTCTGCTCAGTCTGTGGGTGAAACCGTCAACAGGTCCACCCTGAAAACTAAGGCCTACATGGCGAGGGGCAGGACACTTTTTTGCTTTCAGTGTTGCGTGTGCAGCATGTGGTAACTCTTTATTTCATACTCTGGATGAAAATTAATATGCTATGAATTGTGCCTGGAGGTTTTACTTTTGTGTGAAGTGGGAAGGATACTTCCTATAAACCCTTTTATGTACTTATACTTTCTTCTTTTTCTGTAAACGGGCTTTGCTCAGAGACAGCAATGACGATTGACCACTGGTGACTGGGTGGATGTTCTTGACCATTGGTGACATTTTTGTTGCAAACATTTAAAAAATATTAATCATGATACTGGAAATAGAACCTGAATGTGCCAAATGGAAACACTCTTTTCAAAGACATGTCAAAATTAAGTGTCAAAAGCTAGGCCTTGACAAAGTAAAGACTCTGCATATCATTAACACATTGACAAAAATGCTGCAGAAATACAAAGTACTTCACCATCTTCTTTTATTTCTGTGACAATATACACTGATACCAGTTCCAAGACGCATTTCCAGTTTTTCACTGGCTGGGAGTTTGTTTCAAACAAAAAGCCTGTATGAACTGGCAAGAGGTAAACTGTGGACCAGTTTGGCACGTTAGAAGACATGATGACGCAGATTGAGTGCCAAGCATGTGTTTGCATCTTCACCATCAAGATAAGCAAGCAGTCTTGTGAATATGAGATGCTTCTTATTTTTTTTTTTTTATATTATTTATTTATTTTTTTTAAAGGCAAACTTTTTTTTTCTTCTTACAGACATTCCAGGGTATCAACTTATCATAAAGCCAAGAAATACGATGCTACAAGTATTCCTCTTGTCCTGTAACTCAGCCTTCACAACCAAATTTGTGAGTTACAGGAAACAACAAGCCTGTTCCTGTGCAACACTCACTAGTGCATGCATGCAGCCATACTGAGGGCCACTGTTTAACCCCTTGCTGCTCACAATAAGACTAAGTCAATACTTTCCTTGACCTAGCTTGGATGCTTAGTGCCCATGCTGTCCCAAGAAAGACAGTGACTCAGAGTATACTATGTAGACAAAGTGTATCAGGAATCCTGATAACCTTGGCTGTAATTTTTAGTTCACATAATTCCTCTTCATTTCTGAAATGTAAGTACACTGCACCAACTGACACTTGACTGCTTTTGGGCCACATGGAGTTAAAAGGGTTAATGCATTTGCATTTTTACTGGAAACCTAACCATGTGCTTCATTAATACATTTCCTGTCAGATGCACCTGCTCTCAAGACAAAATACTCTTCCTTCATGGTTTGTTGAACTGGGTACGTGTATTACTCCTCCATATATGGATAGATTATAAATAAAACATGCACCAGGATCAATGTCTCCCAAAATAATCTTGCCATACTGGATGGGCCCTTTTATAATTATTCCAACTTCCTTTTGTTTACAGTACATGTATAAGTATGTGTATTATGACATTAGTGAAATGATTCTATTCCTTGGCATGCAAGGTAGTAAGCTTCAATGCATAAACTATTTTTCTCTAAATTTCCTTTAATTTTTATTCTATTTCATTTTAATTATTTTTTATTTTTTTGCAAATACTCAGATAAAATTAAAATATGTCTTCGAAGCAAATCTGATAGACTTAGTTTCCATAACAACAGCCATGCTAATTTGTGGTTTAATTTCTGCAATTTTCCCCAGTGGGGAATCATGAGCAGTTTCAGTGCTAAATGTGTACATATGCCTCCCAGATACAAGCACCCTGTGTGCAGAGATGGTTTAATTGAGGTACTTAGGCTGGGATTGGATATCCCCATAGGTCACTTAACTGTGGGACACCTGTGCCCAACACATACATCCCAAGATTCTGCTGTCCACATGACTGAACTCTGGTGGTCAGTAGCCAATCAGTACAGCGGTCATAAGTACACCAGCTGCTGCATTGTGGGAATGGGGAACACTGCTTCACCTAAAAGACAAATGTACAGCTGCTTCCACGACTTTGTGACCACATTTCTCTGCACTGTAACTCTACTTGATTTGGATCACCATACTTGAGAGCATTTGTCACTGCTTTCAATTTCATGACAAGACAACATAAATAGAATTATCATTAGAATATTCACATTAGGGTTCAGAAAGACTTTGTTTCATCATGTCAGTATGAAAGATATGTGAATAACTTTCATTCTGGCACTGGAGGTAAAACAGTATCAGCTCTATTTTTATGGACCACAACCCAACTGACAGCCATTACTGCCACTCACCCATTCCACTTATACTGATCCTGTGATTACATCTTTGTCTTTATGGTACAAGTACTCCATGAGAGACACCATATGTGTACTAATACTTGGTAGAAAAACACACTAGTAACAGAAACAATCTCCTTATAAAAAATAAGTGCTTGTGTATGCACGCATGCATGCACGCACGCACGCACGCACGCACGCACACACACACACACACACACAAAGCTTAATTTTTGTTCTGTTCATTGTGATCTTTCTATTCAGGGTAAAAGGGAAAGGATTTGCTAGCAAGGCAAGGAGAGGGGGAATCAATTTATTTAAGTCTGAATCATCCTGGCCATAGCCAGCAAAAATCATGCTTTATGCAGCCAGTCATTTTTGACTGCCTTCCCCACACCATTATGGACCAAATAAAGATTACTGGGGTTGCACCATGAAATTCATCACTTTTAGTACGACAGCGCCAAGACACATCCAAACCAGACAAAATCAGCCTGACATGTAGTACTAATGAAGTGGCACCCTACAACCCACGCCAACTCTTTGTTATTGGACAGAGGTGATGACGGCGTTATGAATTTGACAGTTGCAGACACGGTTGACGTGAATGCAAGAAAGACAATGTTGCTTGCTGCATAGGTAGATTGCTTGAGACAGTAGGGCCATATCTTATGAACACAGTCCAGTCACCTTGTGGGGACCTGTATTAGCGAGACTTTTTCACTTTCATTTCCGTAAAGTCCCAACAATATATTGCATTATGCAGTTGCTGTCTACACATGAGCCGAGTTCCTCTGGAAACCATTTACCTTGTCTTCAAAGGGGGCAGCCTATAACACAGCCTGGGTCACGATGTGCGTCAAAACTGGCACCACAATCCAGAGCCCATGCCCGAGCCACCAAACCCCAGCAACCAGCGGCGAGGGCTTGCCGCGCAATCTTTACTCCAAGGGGAGACAAGTTTCTCATTTACTTACCCACTGACAGCCTGTCTTTTCACTTGACAGGGATTAATAGGATTTTCAAATTAACAAGCACACCTTCCCAATCTGTCTAACACATCCACATGTAATTTGTCCCCTAATAATCCCCATTTACACTGCCTATATTGTTCTCTCTTCCCCTCATTGTACAATATGGACATGCTGCTTTGCAAATTGTAACATCCTAAAGTACATGGAGCTTGTAACAGCCTTCTCGGAAAGTCCAATGACATGTGTTAACTGCAGACTAATATGTCAAAGCTCTTGTGACTATTGCACCCGTCACTCTGAACAAGATGCAAGGGAAGATTTTATCTAACCTTATGTAGCTATTGCTGTGAGATGAACAACAATTATAATCTTAGGGCAGACATTAGCCTATATCCCCGACCATTATCTGTGTGTGACTTTTTCATCTTCTCAATGGATCTTTTTGTAGGCTGCTCATATGTACAATATATTGCAAGTGAATGTAAATGTACCACAGAATAATGCCATTGTATACATGGATAACCAGTCTGTCTGGTGCCAACACTTTTAACATGTGGTCTCCGTGCATTTACCATGACTCCACACTGAGCCTCAGATGAATGGGTTCAAACAACACAAAATTGGACTCATAAAATTACTTCTAGCCAATGTTGTTCTACTTGACCAACTGAGGTCACATTGGTAGTAATATTCCTGTATGCATGGGAGATACCTACACCCTATGTCAGTGAGCTACCCTAACACACACATACACAATAAAACACTTAACCAAGGGCCACAAGATGAAGCATGAGAAGTCCCAAGATGTTTTCCCTTTTCCCACAGCAATCTGCTGGAAGTACATCACCCAAATCATCTTTTCTTTATGTAGTGTTTATAATGTCATCTTGTTACATACCAGACCGGCTATATCTTAGACTTAAGATTACCAGATCATTATAACCAACCACCGGTTCCCATAATGGACCACTAGTTCTCATAACAGATCACTGGTTCTCATACCTTACAACTGGTCCTTTACACAAACCATTGGTCTGCATAACTGACCCCCAGATCTCACTCCCACCACCAGTTTTCACAACCAGGTCATCAAAAACCAACCACTGGTTCTCATAGCCAACCATCATTTCCTATAACCAACCACCAGTCTCCACAACTGACCACTAGCTCCCATCACTGACCACCAGTTCTCATAACCAACCACCAGGTTCCTGAACTTTGGACCATTTTCACAACCAGGTCATCATAACTACCCACAGATTCCCATAACCACCCAACTAGTTCTCATGACTCACCACTGGTTTTCATAACTGACACAACCAATCAGAACACTCTTTCAACACTACAGGTGTACATATACAAAAGGGCTGTGTGAACAGCCCACGCTCAGGTGACCTAGAGATTCATCACACTTGTGGTTCTGTGAACTTGGGATGGGGCAAAATACGTAGACACTTATCAAAGGCACTTCCCTACCAAGTTAGAAACAAATCTGGCAAAAATTATTGAAGTTATAACTATTACAAGAAATTTCCATGTTAAACTTTCCTATTAAAACTTTTTGAAAGATTTCCCCCCCAAAAAATCATTAAAATATCAAACGATCAATGGAGCATGACCATTTGAATAAATTTGGTAGAAACCCACCCAAGGTACATTGACACCAACATTGGTGTCAATGTACCTCAATCTGAATGACAGTTTCTTCGGAGAAGTCCAAAATATGAATTAGCATTAGAATGCACATCGACATACATAGTAATCAATAGGAAAGGTGCATTTAAGTACCCCAATTGAAAAAAAATTGTTAAAAATAGGAATCCACAGTTATGCCACCTAGTGAGCAATTTTGTTTGTCCCTTCCCCAAGAACATATCCACCATTTTCAGCTTAATCTGAGTGATGGTTTTCTGGAAAAGTCAAAAATAGCAAACACACACACGCACACAAATAAAAAAAAAAAAAAGGAAAAAAGAAAAAACTGCAGCACCACCTGGTGAACAAATTCAGAACTAGGTACCCCCAGGAATATCCCTGGATGATTTCGAAGTGATTGGGTCAGTAGTTTTGGAGAAGATTTTTTAAGATTTGCCCCAAAAAAGAAAAAAAAATTCATCATAAAATATCTTAAAATCGCTAAAGCGTGACCATTTCAACAAATTTTAATTAATACCCATCCAAGGTACATCCCCACAAAGTTTGAAGTGAATGTGCCTGATGATTTTAAAGAAGAATTTGAAAATGTGAATTGTGGATGGATAATGGATGGAGGACAGACTATCCTAAAAGCTCAGGTGACTGAAAAGTCACTGGAGCTAACAAGACAGAGTTTCATGCCAGTTTTACACTGCCCATGAAGAAGCAAGACAACTTGTAAAAGATCCAAGGACTTTAAGAGCAGTTACTTTACAGTCTGGGTCACATTCACCAGTTTCCCCTTCTACTTCTTAGGCTGTTTAGAACTGCAAGTGCAAACTCTGATTGCTTCCTTGGGACATATATTGAAATGTTTCTGTTTTAAACACAGATACGGATAGCTTTGTTTTGAGCCTGCAGTGCACTGTTGGTAAAAGTCCAGCACAAAATTAAGGTTAGGCTGGGGAATGAATCTCCTGTTTGCCTTCTATCCTTCCAGGTGTCTCATGCACTGTGTACCAAAAAAAAGTTGGGTTAACCCCAGAGGGTCTGCAATAAGAGATCTTTGCTGCTTAGCCACTGATTGCATTTGAGTAGGAAAACAAATTTCACCATACCAAACCTATTCAACTTATATTTGATATTTGGAGCACCATGATAAAATAATGTGAGTGATGTTTTAACATTCAAGACTCACTGGTTGAAACGTGCAAGAATGAATTAATGCATTATTTGAAAAAAAGAAGGATTTAACACACACACACACACACACACACACACACACACACACACACACACACACACACCACACACACATACACACACACACACAAAAAAAAAGAAATGCAAGGGTTACACACACACACACACACACACACACACACACACACACACACACACACACACACAAAAAGAAATGCAAGGGTTACAGAACAACTGATAATTAAGACTAGAAAACAGAGAGTGTGAATGACTAGCCAAATCCCTGAAATAACACTGAGAATTTACATCTCCCCCTATGTTTTACACTTGCATATGGCCAGACATTTTACCCTGTTAATTAGGCAGACTGCCACACACAATAACACACGAGAATGGAGTGGTCGTGAAGTCCTCTGGCCACTTGGGTTAAGCCTGAAACTTCATCCCCCAAATCTTTCCACTGATGTTACCACAGGAAAGAAGAAAGCAAAAAAAAAAAAAAAAAAATCACTTAGCCATAAGAGACATTCAGAGATTTGGCATTTGCTGCAGCACTGAATCTCTAACAAGCTCTGTTACTTTAGTGATGGAGGTGGATGTCTGTCCTCCTTCAATTGAGGCTGAGTCAACAGATTTCCTGGACATGGGCTGGGTGCTGACAGGCCAGAGAAAGCTGCTGACCTGGGGCACCATACTTGACAAGACTCATCTGCAACTCGTATCCAAATAATCTTTCACTTACAACAGATCCATGGAAAAAACATGAGGCAGATGACATTTTTACATCCAGTCGGTTTAAGGGGGAAGGGGTTAAAAGTCAGATAGCAGTGCATTTCATCAAGTGATTGGACTCTCCTTTACAACTGTGTTGGAGAAAGCTAGCCCCTACCCAAGAGCTAGCCAATTTAATCATGTGCCTCCCTAATCAATGGCTGCAAGTGAAACAAGCCACATTCACCATGGCATGCTCATGAAGTAGTCCTTTGTCTATGCCGGCCACAGTCTGCCTTGGTCCTCCCATACTAGCATGTGAAAAGGATACTAGCATGCAACTTTTCCATCGGCTGTAGGCACTGGTGTTTGTGAATAAACATGACAAGGAATACAACCATAGGAAATGGATGATGAGCCAGTCACGAAAATGTGGGAGATGGGAATAAAAAAAAATGAATAACATAGAATGAGAGTGAGAACACTGGAATAATAAAACAAACAAACAAACAAAAAACAAATCTCAATGTTATAAAATGGATCACATAGGGGCACGGTGGGGAATAGCAAGCCTTTTTATCATATTATGGCCCACATGCAGAATGCCCTAGTAACATTCTTCCAACAATGTGTTTGGGCTAGCTAAGCTACAGGTAGGTCTACCTCTTTATCCCCTACTTTGTACCATATTACATTGAAAACCCATGGGATATGGCCTATGTGATATTGTTGACCATATCCCATGGGTGGGACTACTTTTTACCATATTTGTAAAATCAGAGATAAGGTTTTCCAAATATGGATGGTATCAATTCCATATTTGGCATATCCAAACTCCCCTTGTTACCTTGCCATAAATCACAGCCGAAAACCTGATGGTCCGTGGTATAAATCCCAGCCAACGGGTAAGAATAAACTTGATTCTGTGATGCAAACTAGGGCCCAAATGCTGGACTGATGGTTACCAGTAAAAACAACCACTCTGTGAGACGCACGATGTGCAGTCGACTTTTACATCCAAGTGTCCCGGCCGCCAACCATTATTCAGCAGCTGAGCAGGCACAAAAATACGCAGTCTGTGAACAATTACGCAACAGCAAGCCGAAATCAACAGCACGCCACGTGCAGCCTTCTCCATGGAAATTATTCTTCTTTTCAGAGACCTCTAACATCAGTCCAAAACACTCCCCAGACTCTGTCTTCATCGTTTGTCCCAGCTGGTGTGGCAGGGGGCCATCACCCCGTTCCTTCGGGCAATGCTGCCGTCAGTGATGGGGCCAATCTGACGGCCAACAGTCAGTGGAGCTCCACGGTTGCATACTTGTGAATGTTTGCTGGTGCAACATTCCAAGTCAACATGACCTTTCAATTCTCTTCTCCACCAAATTAATTCCATATAGAAATAATAAAATGGTGTCTTTTCGTCGAGATTTTTGTCTAGCTGTTAAAAAAAATTCGCCATTAGGCCTGTGGTCGACCGCTTTTCTTTGCTGTTAAATTTTATATTCATACGCGCTGCATGACTGTGTCAAAGTCCCATGTAATGTAGTGAAATAAAATGTTACAAGTGATATAAATGGTCTTTTTTCTTTTTCCTTAAAGGACCGTAGGGGATAAATACAAAATAACCCTCGTCGTTAATCTGTCTAAACTGAATTCCCCTTGTTGTTTGCCTGCCTGCGTGCCTGATCACCCGCGCGCTTTGCGCTTGGGTGATCAGGCGCGCAGGCAGGCAAACAACTCAGGGGATTCGGTTTGACAGATTAACGACTCAGGTAATTTTGTCTATAAATTCCTTTTCCAGCTTTCCTGTGAAAAAGCTAAATCTGTATTTTCTGCTCCCCTTACATTGTATATGATTTCCACAAAATAAATTGTGGAGTCTGGTCTATCATTGTAAATAAATGCCTGTCTGCTGCAGCCAAGAAGATAAGTCTCCCCAAAAAAGTGGTCTCAATTCTAATAACATGTCGGGACCACATTCTCTTGCAGTTAATGTTTTCACCACAAACTACATGTAAAAACAATATCCAGACCTGCTTCAACATTGAAATCACTCGATGTACAGATCCACCATGTTGCTAAAATGAAGGGCCCTGCAGAGACTTCATTGGTCAGTCAACAACAGCAATTTTCAATGGACCAATAAAAGCAGGCCAAACTACCCTGCTAACTTCTCATTGGTCAGTGACGGACACTAGATGGCAGCACATTTTCAAATTGTCAAAGAAATCGGCAGATTACAGATACTGTCCTATTGTTTTCAAAGGCAAATCTGTGCAGTCTGTCATCAGTTACCAGTTTACCATATATCCCTCTTACTTTGCTAGCTTGGTCGATATATTTCCTACTGAGCAAGCTTTTATATGCAGTCAATCTAATTCCACTGCTATAAAATTAAGCACTTGTAAGAACTATGCTTATTTGAAAATGGTGAAAATGTTCAGTCATTCCTGTTACCTCCACATAAAACTTGCATTATTTAATACCTACGTTTGTGTTTTATCACTCTATGTGCAGAATAAGTGGTATGAACATTCCACTTTTCAACCTGGATTCAACCACAATTTGTCACTAAATTCCTTAGTCCTTGCCCATTGATTTCTGTTGTCCTACCAACATAGGGAAGCTATCACAAAACCCAACTAACAATAGAGATGGGGCCTCTGTAACCAAGCTTGAAATTCAAGCAGACAGCAGTAAATCACAAAAGAAACCTATCCTCAATACAGGCCAATTAATAAGCTGCCAACACATTCCAAGTCTTTCCCTCTATTCGCTATTTTGGTAAAAACTGGTCCTCGCTGTTCCACTGATGCAACATCCAATGCGAGTATTGGTCTGACACCAACATGATCAAGATCTAAGTAACACTGGCAAATGACAAAACAAGCTTCCATTTGGCTAGCTGCCTTGTTGGGTTGTCTTCCTATTAAATCACAGGGAAAAGATGAAACAGGCCTTCATATAGCAAGTCTGTCTCATTGGCTTTCTGTCTTCATATTATACACTGGGAAATTATGAAACAGGTCTTTCTATGGCTAGGTGTCTTATTGGCTTTGTGTCTTCATAGTACATTCTGGGAAATGATGAAACTGGCTTCCTATGGCAGCCTGCCTTCTTGCCTCTCTATCTTCCTATTAAACACTGGATAATGACAAAAAAGCCTTTGTGTGGCTAGCTGTCTTGTTCGCTTGATCTTCATATTTAACACTGGGGAAGACAAAACAGGCATTCATGATGTAGCTGACTGTCTTGTTGACTTGCTCTCTTCATATTACACGAGTGGCTGAACAAAAAATTTAGGAAAAATTCTCAAATGAAACACGGCTCGTACCTTTTCCATCTATCTCAACTTTACGCAAATCAAGATATGTATTTATAACAGAACAGTCATGTGCACATGTGACTGGATAATATATTACCAAGATAACCTGAAACAATACGGGACCTAGCTTCATTTATGGATGATGTCAACAGGTACTGAATATATAGATAGATGTGTGCATATATATGTATATGAATACCTCCATAAAAAATATCTATCCTTGAATCTGTACAGTTATCCATTGTTTCAGACCACTTTAAAAAAAGTGGAGGAGTAACATGCATCTTCTGTGACAACTCTGTCAGCACAAAGAGATTATGCGTGATTGTTTTTTGTCTTCCATGAAACTCCATCAGTCAATTTCAAAGTTTCAAACAATTAATTACAAGAGATTGTGTTAAGCCTTCATCATGCATTATTAAAAAAAAAAAAAACAGAACTGAGTACTTTTTTTGATGAAGTTCCCTGGGAACTTCGCACGGCATGTGAAAAGGAAACCTGTAACCTGAGGTAAGGGTAACTGCTTTTTTTAATCCCACATATTCTGCAAGTTCCACTCTGTCATAATCAGAATCCTCTCAGCTTCCTTTGTCACTGTCTGCAGAATACCAAGGTTTGATATCTGTGGTCATGTCACTACAATTTGCTGAAGAGGCACTTCCTAGATGCCAGGGCTTTAGGAATCACTCATGTTTGCCAGCAAAGGCTTTTATTGTATAGGTCTGATTTAATTCATTCCCTACTGATTGATGAAAATTTCATATTGAAGTTCACAAAAACAGTATTTCAATTCAAGTACCAATATAGCCAACATGGTGTCAGTGTCTTTTTTGAGTGAAGACTAGGGGTGGGGTTTTTTTGTTTTGTTTTTGTTTTGGTTGTTTGTATTGTTTTGCACTGTGATAATCACTGGCTAAAGCCTTTTCCCAACTTAATACCAAATGAGTTAACAAGTAATGTTTCCATGCACAAATCACCCCAAAGCATCCAGATGTAAAATGTCATCTGCCACAATGTCTCTGCGTAAAGTTTCTGTATTCTATGAAAATTGCCCCCAGTTGTGCCACAACAGCATGCTAAGGAAGAGCTGCTGAATCAGTCTTGGTGTCATCAGCAATGGGTTACGTCAGTCTCAAGAATGAACTGGTGGATTTTTGCCTTCAGCATTAATGAAGAACTCTCCTTTTTTAATTTAAAGCATGCTTCCTGAAAAAGTAAGCAAAGCCTCTCTCAGTATATCTCCTCTTTGACCTGATCCTTACTCTTAGACTTGATCCTATCTTTGCGAAGAGAGAAAGAGTGACACACACACCTCAACCACCTAGCCTCATAATCGATGCTAGCAGAAACCACAGTTGGATGCCACACATTCCAAAGGTCCTGAACCCTCTGAACACTCAGTCAACAGCTTTCTTTGACACACTTTGGGTGCACTGTGGCAACAATCTACATCAGAAAGCTGTTGGATGATAACCTATGTTACTGATAAAAAGAATAATAAGCAGACAATGTTTATGACACTCACCCATTGCTCATATTTTTTTAATGGGAAAAAGTTGCACGCCAATACACTGGCATTAGGTCCTGCAGGGTTAATCTATTACACATGCTACAGTAATCTAATGTACTGATATTGATGGTGAAATCACTGGCGGCTGTTGGTTCCATGGTCTTATAATCATAACACCCACAGAAGTGACAAAGCAGTAGCACATGAAACACTGGGTGACTGTTCCACCACCACCTGACATTTCATTTCCTGTCTTTGAACTTATTTGATCTTCTGAGATATTGACATTAACCAAACTGTACAGACTTGAGGATCCTACTTTGATTCAACTTAATGTGTGCTGCATCCTATACATTGTATTGTCTGCCCTACCACTTTCATAATGAGATACACTAAACCCAGTTCTGAGAGTGGTCATTTGTCTTTATTTGAACTGGCTTGTGATCTCTTTATCTGTTAAACTTTGAAACTTAGTAGAAATAAAAGAGACTACAATAACAGAACAGAAGAAAACTAGGTTTTCTTCATAAAGGACATTGGTCAGCAACAAAAGTTCTTAGTTTGCCCTAAATCTAAACCAAAGTTTACTCAAGTCCTGTTACTCCAGCATGAAATGAATACACCTGAACTCCAGAGCTATGATAAAGGATATTTGTAACTTAAACTTAGCCCTAGCACTGCTGAACTGTTTTTTTTTTTTTTAAACCTGCATTTCGGACTGTATAAACACATGCCCCACAGCACAGGGGTTAATGATCTCCCTGTAGTGAAATGAAAAGCAACAAATATTCTTTGGGCGACATCTTTAGTGTTGCAGTTCTACCTGTTTTTAGTCTTGCACCACAGAGATGACTGCATCATGTACATCCTTTACCTAGTTCAAGTGCCTTTGAAACGTAGGGTCAGGTAGGGCCAGAATTATCAGTTTTACATGTATCCAGCTTAGTGCATAAAATTCACATTCTGTTATGTGTATCTTATATTTTTGGCCACACTAAATGCAATCTGGTAAGAATTGTGAAGAAAAGACTGTGTAATCAATTTTTCAAACAAGAATAAGACAAAAGTCTTGTTCTTCAAACATTATTTCATGAACATATTTTGTAATTTTCACAACTGATCCAAAATGCACAGGGAAAGAAATGCATCTGCTTCAGAACGTCTATCCACTGAGGCATACCAGATACACTACTTTGCCTGGTGGCAGCACTTGCTTTCTGTGTCACATGACATTTTCAGCCAATGAATGAAGCAGGTTTTGTTCATCCCCAAGGTGTCTCACCTTGCAACAGGTGGACAGCGGGGGTGGGGGGGTGGGGTGGGGGTAATACCTACAGTGCTACCAGCAGGCGACATGCTCCCTCTTTAGTTTGTTCCACTCGGGCACCAATCATGCAGATCTTGGAAGCAATTCTGAGTATGTACAGCCATTGTTTTTATCATCCACTTTTGTGGGCATGTCAAGGACAAGAGAAACCAGCTATTGAGGGACACAGAGGATTAGCAACGCAAGAAAGCTTAGAAACACAAATCCACTTTGACAGAGTGAGAGTCTACTAAATAGCAGGTGGTAGGATCAGGTGCCTGCATTCAGCTTCTCTTGTTATTTCTCCCTGGCTTTTGTGCTGAAGCCTCAAAACACCTCTTACTGGCCACTGTAATTTATTATCCAATAAAAAAAAGTTGCATCCTTTGGGACTTTCGTTTTTTCTTTCATACAGCTGACTGGCTGGCAGTGATTTATTCACTTTAAGTTTCTACCCAACACAACAAATGAGTGTGTGTGTACGTAAGTGAGTGAATTGCTGCCACAACAAATCATCAACAGAAAAAGCCAGACAATCCCTTCAGTTTATGGAAGTGGAACAGACTGCATAAAGACACCATCACTTTTACCAACGCATGATCTGGCTGTTATGAGACGAAGACAGAATTGTCACTGGAAATGTGTTTACAATTTGGCTGGTGTATTGAGGATGCTAGCAAGAGCAGGGAATTAAGTCCTAAACCCTGGATATCTAGGTACCAACTGAATGCACAGCTCCCCACACGTCAGCCACGGCCTCTCGTTAGTAAAACTTTCCTCTGCATTCTTCGCTTTGATGTTCACATCTCAAGACAACCAACTCAGGTGACTTCTCCCAGCTGGGCATTAAACTTTTCCATGCCATAACCGCAACGGCATAATACAGTTCTCCATGAAAGTTTTATCAGTCCCTTCATTGATATTTCAGCATGTCGGCAGTGATGCCGTCTCCTCATGAAAGCCACAGAAACAATATACTTGAGAGGAGTTTCCATCATGCAAGAAATATGGCCCTAATTTCCCATAAGGTCTTGCTTGATGATAAAAAGGAAGCAAGCTTTGTTTGCAAATTATTAAGAGTCTAGCAATTTTTCACCAGATGCCAGCAAAAGTTCTCTGATGGATTATAACAAGTTCAACTGGATTTTACCAAGCAGAGGATGTCTTCATACCATTTCAACACACTGACATTTTGCTTGACCTACAACACCACAAATAGGGGTCCCTTTTTCAATTGTTCAGGGAGACTTAATGGTTACTTCCAGCTGTCAGTCAGGAAGTTACTTACAAGAACAGTCACTATAGAATTTAATATGCTTTTACCTTTTTTTTCTTTCAACAATAAGTTTCATCTATCGAGTTGATCAAGTTCTGACAGCTTTTCCTTTTTTGCCATTTGTTGACAGCACCATTGCAACAGTTGGTAACAAGGCTTGCTGATAAATTGATTATATTGACGTCTCTATCACTGTAGCTGGTATCACCTACACAGTGACATATGCAACAACTCCAATTCAAAATATACTGCCACAAACTGATACAAACACACATAGCGCAAAAAAACTCAAATATACTGACACAGTCTTTTCCGTTTCTTATTCTTTATACAAAACAAGAGGCCCATGGGTATAATGCTCTGCTGGCACCATGGCTCTATTGCATCTACATATTCATTTCAAAGTTGTGAGTCCTCAAGTGGCTTCTGAACATATAAAGCCTATTAGATTTTAGTGTCTGACTTGTCCACCAGGTGGTACTTTGCTGCATATGGTGTCCACCAGGTGGCACTTTGCTGCATATGTAATCATAGCTTATTTGTGCAGTTCCTGTGATGGATATTGCTGCATTTGTCAAGACAACAATGAGTGAGTTCTTAACTTTATGTGCTCAGTGACCTTCTCACAGAAGATCAAGGTCACCCAGATTATATAATATATGAAAAATCACATGGTCTACATTTATAATGCATGTACATCTAGAATCATCATAGTCTCATTCTTTCTGAAGATAATGAATTATACTTGTCTCACAACACATTTCCTGATATTTTGCGTTGACTGACAGGTCACCAGTATTACAATACTTCAACATTTTTGCCTCCCCAACATTCTCCCCACACTTCATCTAGTTCCACAACAAATTAAGGACCCTAACAATGTCCACAAGTTTTTATTCTCACTTTCATTCCACCAGTAACCTTTAAAAAGTAGGTTAAAGGTCATTCATCGAGTATGAAATATCAATACTCATGTACAACGCATATTTTGCATCAATTTAGTAACCCTAGCTCACTTAAATCTACATTTTGTACTTCTTAATTATCAATGACATGCAATTTGTATTTGGACCTTCAAAAATATAAATATAGAATGATCATCACAAGATTATCATTTCCTGAAATGTATTCCCTCAGAGACCTTGAGAAAGTTGGTCAAGGTCACCTGTATTATGTAATATCATACTTTCAGACATGATACACATGTGCTGTGACATTTGATTAAGTTAGCCTGATTATTTCCCATGATAATGAATTTAATAATTCTGAAAGACTGCCAAAAATTAAAGATGCTCGAGTGTTCACAAGATTTTCATATTTTGACCCGTATATTGCTTAATATTGTATGTGGTGCCACCAATATCGAAATGAACCTGGACTTTTATATACCCTATAAGCCCTGAAAGTTATATTAGGCTAACTTGAAAACTGTGAATGGTATTGCAGTCACAAGATTTTCACACTTTGACCCGTATATAACAATACTATAGGTGGCGCCACCAACAGTGATGTCGACAAAGATTTTTATACACTTATAACTCCTAAATGTTATATGGGCCTATTTAAAATATTGTGGGGTGCATGGCATTCATGAGATGACCCCTATATTTAAACTGGCCATTTGACCTTGACCTTCAACTCAGATAAAAACATTGTTACTGTTCAAAATATGCACCCCACATCCAGCTTTCCATATATAGTCTTTTTTTGTTCAAATCAGGTGATAACTTTTGAGTTATTGACGAAAAAACAATAAACTTGGACAAGCGCCAAACTTCACAATTACTAGGTCACAGTGACCCAAAAAGTAAGTCACCAAGTACAGTTGTACGTATTATATTATCAAGTGCAATTTTGATCTGGGGGTTTAATTCATTTTGCCACTCATGTCCAAGCTAGACCCTGCCATTACAAAATCACCTTTTGAACTTTACACAGGCATGGTGACCTCAAAAAATAGGTCAAGGTCACTGACATTACATAACATTCTACTTTTACATTTTAATTGTTCTGGGCTGTCTAAATCCTCTAACAACCATGCCATGAGCACATAAACATTTTTTGTGTCCTCTGGGAATGCAGCAAATTTATTTTAGCTTCCCATTTGGGTAGCAACATAATTTTAAAGGATATAAAGACAAAAAGTTTATGATCCAAACACATTATCTGATCAGGGAACAGGGAGATGGGAATCTCCAAGTTGGAGATGGTCTTCTCCCATGGGTACTCACAGAGAAGAAAACCCCTGTGTAACCCCACTTATTAACCAGTGAACATGACCTGCCATCAAACCACATGCCAGCACAGTCACCTGTGATGACTGTCACAACCCAGTCCTACTGTCCAGTAAGGCTGAACCCATAATTGATGACGTCACAATACAACGTAACGTCTAGATTTCCCCTAGCAACCACAGTCCTATATAAAGGCCATGCACACAACGCGGCATTAAGTTTTGATTGAACCACTTGACTGAGGAGTTTAAAGATTTCACCTCTCTGTACTGCTGGGCATAAGACTAGAGTTATGCTCAACCTGTGGTCAATCATTACTCATTAGCCTCTGATGAGTCCAGTGAAGGAAGAAACGCATCAGGCTTATTTGGCACACTGTGTATCTGTTCTTATCTTCTCATTACATTCTACTTTTGGCCATGGTCTATATACCCTAAAACACTTACCTTGAAGAACTGTGCAGCAAGTGAAGGTTCCTTTTGTGAACCTGTTATCTCATATCAATAGTAAATATAAATGCTGATTGATTAAAAAAGTCCCTCCCATGGTGACAACAAAGGAAACTCCTTTCTCTTCAAGATACTGGCCTTACCAGATAAATTAGCATAAACATACACTTAGGGAAACATCTAAGATTATACCCAACCCTCAAATCCCAGGTTGGAGCCCAGTCAATGTTTCAAGCTTTTATCAACAAAAGATTTTACGGACACCGCCAGGACCTTAGAAATGATAATCCCAAATCCATTCCATTACACATACGTCAGTGCCCCCATTCTGACATCATAATTTACGGTATTCAAAAATTTTCGGGACGTGACAACGTAACCCGTACCACATACGAAGCAGCTTGGATACATGAACTTAGTACGGTAAACCCCGCAGGCCTAAACAGTAGGAACGAAAGATGCTGACTTGTAAATTTTGCACGAAGTCGTTTAAACACACATCTTCGCTAAATCGTCACATAAGAACGCATAAGGAGAACAAAGTGAGGCTGTCATGTTGTTATTGCAACAGAACATACGGACGAATGGACAATTTTAGGCGACATTTTAAAATTCACCAAAAGGACTTTGTCGCCCCCAGACGTTTCATACCTAGGGATGAAGCAGTAAAACCGGACAAATATGTCCGCCCCATCGAGGCGAGGATGACAGGGTCGATCTTCAGAGTCGTCCCAGGAAAACTATACCAGAGGCCTTCCCGTCGGATCCCCATAATACAAAATCCGCTCACGTACAAACCGGCTTTTTATGAAGAATTTATTGGACAAGCCCTGCCTCAACCTTTTCCTGTCTATCCTAAGTGGCACACAGAACTTCTCAAGACAATCCCACCAGTCTTAAATGACTTCTATATTTCGGATGACGAATATGAAGGACCCCCCACCCCAGAAGCCATAGATTAACTTTTTAACATTTTAAAAAATCCTTCAGCAGGGGTAAAAAATATATATATATATTAATATTGTTCACATCTTTCCAGGTAAATGGCCAGTGCGACATGTAAGGAAAGGGCAAGATGTCCGGACACTCAATAGACATTAATACCTGTACAAAATTTGTGTAAAGAAGCCATATATGCAAAATATCAACAACCATAAAAGAAGCAGAGCCTGCTGCAGAATGACATCATCAACACCGCCAAAGGACAGTGTGACGTAACAATAAGAACATAACTTCAAATATGATGCGACATTTTTATTTAAAGAAGCCTCAATTACGCACTTTAGCTCTGTAATCTTTCAATAAATTGGGGAGCCTCAATAGCCCTGAGGAAGGGGCGCACAGCCCCGAAACGCGTCGGCAGAGGCCACCCCACTTCATTTCTTTATTCCAGTCTTCTGACTTGTCACTTTTATGTTTTAACAAGTTTTATTTATGCAGTAGATAGGGGGATCGTTCAAACTTTTAACACAGAAGCCTCAATGTTGTCTGCTATTGTATCTACATTTTTTACCAGTCCCACCTAGTGGACCCTGCATCTCTTCCAAGATCCGTTGGAGCCTCTGTAATTCCCATAGGCCCATGTGCTGTTCAACCCTCTCAGACACAAACAAATGTTTCAAGCGTTAGAAATTTGTCAGAGTGACCTCCAGCTGTCTCTGTCACATCAGGTTGTATCAACTCCTTAGCAAACAGTTTGGAGAACGGCTGTCTGGTACAACAAAAGTGATCCAGCTCCAATGTTGAACAAAAATAAGAGTATCAATATATTCATGGTCAGTAGTTGCCTGTTGTCTTTACACAATGGAACACCAAGAGTCAAAGCTCACTGATTAATTCAATTTCCTTTACAGAGGTAAAAAAAAAAAAAAAGAGAGAGAACTCAGGTTGATTGATAGTCTTGGTCACCTTCACACAGACACTACAGTTCAAAGTTTGTGGACAGTTTTTATTTCATGTAAACCTGTCAGGAGAGCCAGATCACTGGCTGCTTTCGTTCTTTGTACAGGAGCAAAGAGCGCACAGGGTCACTGATTTGCCAAGTTCCTTTCACAAAATACATTGGCTGTGAGGGCTGAAATTCACAGATTTCTACAATTGCTGACATAATGACAAAGCAAGTGGAGTCACTGACTGCTGCAGTCCCTAACACTAGGCAAAGAGCACGCTCTGGTCTGTACAAGTCATAGATCTTCCACAATGCCACACAGCGACACACTCCTTCAGTTCCCATCAGATGACAGAGACAGCTGGAGGTCACTGGTTGCTGTAGTCCCTTGTACAATGCTACATACAGTTAGTGATGTGCTGCTGCTTAACTCATCATACATGCAGATGGAAAAAAACCAGAGAACCTCAGACTATTGTAGTTTCTAGAAGGAACACAGATAACCCAGTTACGGTCCATACTATATTCCCATCAATGAGCTGAAAACTGAAATTTAAGGACCGTCTTCGTCCTTTCAATAGTGTTACAGCCAAGATATCTCCTGGTTACTGACATGTGTTCCACCGAGTACATGTCTGACAACATTTTGCATTCCTGGCCACTGACAACTTAATGTCTCCCCCTTTTCAATTCCTCAATCAGCAATTGAAACATAAACAACATGCAAGATCATTACTTGACTCCTAACCCTCATTAAGAGCTCTCACAAAATAATAACTACAGATCTTGGGTAATAATGACATTTTGACCCAACCGACAGTTCTGGATGCTGAAAATACAGCAAGTAATTCCATATTCTGCGAGCTATTAAAAGCTTGGCACCCGGTCTGTGGTAGCTGGAGAATACACATCCACATCGGCACTCGGCCACATCCGCTGCATGCTCCTCTGTGCCATAACTATGCTGCACAATGAAGACAGGAAATTGAACATTGTGTCTAAAGATGCCCTTGTCTGTTGGTTTCGTAGCAGTCAGGCTACAAGAGGCATCACAATCAGAGCTGTTGTTTGTAGACATGTCTGTTACCATAACAAGCTACAAGGCTGCCCAATTTTCCCAGCATTGAAAATGCCACAAAAAATGTTTGTCTGAATCTATAAAGAATGAAGAAAAAAAAGTGCTACATTAGGATGTTTAGGCTGTGATGTCCATCTAATTATACACACTGTTGATTGCTTTTATGTTTTAACCCTTTTACCGCCCTCCTGACAGCCATGTTAATCAAACTGCCAGCTTTCAGAGCAGTACTGTCAGCTTCACCTGGCAACAAATTAGTGGCGCTCATAGTGGGTCCCTGTGTGGCCACTGTTGCAGACAGCTATGTAATTCCCATGGTTCAATTCCTCTGGTATTGTCCCCGGAACCCACCATGAGATTGACAGGTATGCCCTTCCTCTCCTTTCCCAGCCACCCCATCAAATGGACAGCTCATCTCGTTTCTGATGGCAGTCTAGCATTTGGTTTCTCCCTCCTCCATACTTGGGCTGCATCATGCACCTTTCCATACAGAGGAACTCGTACAAGGTTGGTGATCTGTTGCCTTTAGTTTTACCCTTCTAATGTTCAGCTTTGTGAAAACTCAAACACGTCTTTTCCAAACCGTGATTACATCGCCAATAATTAAAATGCACAGTCTTTTCTTTGTTTTGCTCTGGTACCATTTGAATGTCTTCATCATTTCTACTTGAGGCCATTAAACAGCAGGAAGAGCATCTGAAAAATTTACGGCAAATGCTGTCCTCTTAAGGCTAACAAGAAGATAAGGGTTAAGATTTCATGCAAG
Source organism: Hermodice carunculata (assembly GCA_964020975.1). Classification (NCBI taxonomy): domain Eukaryota; kingdom Metazoa; phylum Annelida; class Polychaeta; order Eunicida; family Amphinomidae; genus Hermodice; species Hermodice carunculata. The sequence goes on along the minus strand of OZ026614.1, from coordinate 72,516,581 downwards.
CCGGTCCATCTACCTGACATTCAAGCCGGATATCCATCTAATGCTGTAGCTTGGGGTACAAGAAATGAGCAGCAGGCAAGTAATACAGTCTGCTGCAGGAATTTTTGTTCATGTTTCCTGTGTATGCTGGTCTGCAAAGATGACTACAAGGTTCGGTGCACTTCCTTATGTCGACGATTTTTAAACGACTTGATAGGGTGGCTCAGTATGTATACTATTAACCTCCACACAAGGACAGCAGTGTTTATTGATTATAAGACTGCCAGGGCACTGTTTTCACTTAATCAAAACATTTGTTTAAAGTCAGCCATTGATATTCTTGTTAACTTGATCCCAACCTTGCTAGTTCATATTTTCTTTCTTCTGGATGCACATGCGAATGCACTCGGCATATGAAAAGTGGACAAATTTACAGTCATTGTGGTCAAGTTTATAATGCATAAACATTGGAAAGATATTTCTAATCACATTTTTTTCGGTCATCTGGAAAAACTACACATTCATTGGAAAAATTCTAATGTGATCAGATTCACAAAATTCAGACTCAACCAATATGATGAACTCTAACCATGATAACTCGGATTTTAAAACCAATACAGAAACAGCTATCTCTCTAGCTGGTTAAACCCAGTAATATACTGTGTGGTTGTTACACACACACACAAACACACAAACAAACAAAAACAAAACAAAAAATAAAATAAACCCTTTGTACTATGGACAAGCAAAATATTTGCCTGTCAGCTCTTGTTGCTCTCCCGTAATATTAACTTGATCCATGACGCAAGTTGTCCCTAAAATCATCTTGGGCGACAACTCTCTTGATCTGAGTCAATAACCCAATAAATATGGTACTTTCAGCTGCATGTGCTTACCAAGCAGCAGATCTTGCAAATAAAATAGTGACAAACTTTTTCACCCAAACTTGGACTGCACATAAAAAATCTATGTAACCCATCCACCGGGATGGATATCACATTTCAATACTTCAACAAAGCATTGTTGGCCAGCCTTTCAGGGTTTGCCATATGGACTGACAACCAGACAATGCATACCACAATGGACAGAAAGCAATGCAGACAAACTAGTGGCTCCTGTGCCCTGGTAGTAATGACAGGGACAATGGTTCACCTTTCTTTTGGGGGAAGCCATAACTCATTTTGTTGACTCTTCATATTGTGATTAATGATGACACATCGAATATTGGACTTACCTTTACTAGACATATCTTTACTGTTTATCCGCGGAAGAAATCATTGATAGCTCCTCCTTCAGTACATTTTCACAAAATCAACTTTGGTCAAGTTATTGACAAAGTCATATGATGCGAGTTATAGCATGGCAATATGTGTAATTCCACAAATTTCAGACTTTTTTTGATGTACTTAGAACCACAACTGAGGGCAATGGGGTTAAACAAATTGAAACAGCTACAATACAGTCATTCTGTTATGTATACAAGGCTACCTATCTTTTATTTCCTTCTCTGTCAGTGACAACAATGCCTTTCCATTTTCATGTTTTAGGACAGGGTGCAATCAAAGACTGGATTATATGTATCTACCACCTAGAACTAGAAGCCGATCAGTGACCGAAAACCCCTCGGTCAGGACAGAGGTATGCTTAGGTGATGACAATGCCCTTGGGTAGGTCAAGGTTACTTCTGTTTGACCTAGTAACAAAGCTTTGGTGCAAATGCAATGAGCAGAGATATCATGGCAAAACCATTTTTCTTCAATGTAGCACTGTGACCTAAATATGTGACCCAGTGACCTAGTTTTTACTAGGTGTCTGAGGCATCCTTAGGACCAACTGTCATAAATATTTGGTGCAGCTACAATGAGAAAATTAAGATGCGAAGCTATCATGGTACATGTATTGCCATTTTTCTTCAATCCAGCACTGTGACCTAAATATGTGACCCAGTGACCTAGCTTTCGATAGGTTTCTGAGGCATTCTTAGAACCAACTGTCATAAATAATTGGTGAAGGTACATTCAATATTCCTAGAATGCCGCGGGGTGAAAAAACATTGTGGATATATAAATGATCAATTATCAGCCCATACTTATGTCAACAAACAGATCATGGCATTGGCTTAATATGTAGATTACAACAACCAGAGCCATACCAAGGGGTGGGTGAGCACACAAATGTCCTAAAGAGACTTTGTTTTCAATGTAATTGTAAGAGCAAACATTATAATGCTATATTGTTGTAGATGTTGAATGCATGAAATGAATCTCAGTATATTTACTGAGAATATGCTACTTTTTTCCCAAAAATGGCCAATAAAGTATATAACATGATCATAAAAATCACAGCTTGACATACCAGTTTCAAGCTTAGCAGGGAAATAAACATGTGCACACAAACACAGACACACTAATCTTTTAAAACAGGAACAAAAAATAACTATCAGACAGAGTGATCATTCATCACAAAGTACAGATGGCATGATAAAATATAAAAAGATACTGTGCCCAGCACTTAATACCCTGTGGCCAACCATTTCATATGTTCGGTGACCTAAGTTTGATCTTGAAGGACACTCACGGAAAAATTATAGATTTAAGAACACCAAAAGAAAGCATGTAGGTACTTTGCTATTCATGTACAATAGTAACCAGGGGCCTATGATCAACCATACCTAACATATACAAAGGAAAATAAGATTTTCTGAGTCCAAAGTAGGTCAAAAATAGGTCAAGGTCATCCAATACGAGGCATGCATATTGATTTCCCACCACAACTCCATACCTGATTGTCTTAGTAAGCAGAGTCTAGCCTGTGAGATACGGGCCACTGCCTGTGCGGGGAAGTGGGATATTGCTAGTATTTTGGAAATCAAGAATACCTAGTACAAGCAGATGGAAATTCATTAATTAATTGTAACTACTGTAAATTGCTTTAATTTCGCTGTATTCTTATTTTCGCTTATTTCGCTGGTGGCACAAAACCATGAAAATAAAAACACAATGAAATAGTATTTTAACATTGTTTGAATGGGAATTATGACCAAAACAGTGAAATTAAAACTACAGTGGAATGTCAAAAATACGAAAACCGTGAAAATTTATACTCGCGAAAATAAAGCAATTTGCAGTAGTTTAGGAAGCACTAAATTAATATGACTTTGGTATTTGTACACTTAAATTTCCCTAAAAGTCATAAATTTTGTGAGAAAGGGGTATATAACCTTGTCTGTGATAGTGATATGCCCGTGTGTACTCTGTGATTGACAGCCGTGAACCCAGGTGCTTTGTGGCAGGAAATTAATATGCATGTCTCGCCTTTCCATAGGCTTCTGAACCCTCCAAAGCAGTATAGCTGGTATAAATTTAGTCAGAAAAACTACAAATAGACAGATGGACTGGATGGATGGGTGGGTGGACACCAAAGATAACAACAATACCCCTTCAGACATAGGTCAGAGAGGCAAAAACCAAAAACATTTTTAAGTGGCAGCTGCCCTGTAAATAGGGCAATCTGAGAGCAAGATTCTGCTTGCCATAATGGCCATGATATTCAAATGTTAGGAGCTCCAGCTACATTTAAATGCCTATCCTGTTTTTTTAAGCCTGATATGATTAAAATAGGAAGAAAACTGACATTGACTTATTTCAGATGGGCATGACATTTATCCTTTAGAATCAGATGAAAACTGACCTTGACCTATGTCAGATGTGCAAATGGCCCTGACCTTTGCCCTTTAGAGGTCTAATGTAAATAACAAAGACATGCATTGTTACAATTCCTATAACTTTAGCCCAACAAACTTAAAATCAGAAATTAATACTACAAAAGATTTGCTTCACAGCAAATCTGTCTGTGTGCTTTCAAAATGAGAACAGTTTGAAATGCTACACTTTGCCATTGTTCCACAAAATCTAAATTTTGTGTATTAGCCTAATTTGCATAAATCAAAATGCTACAACTTAAGTTCTTGGTTCCTTGGATGTGGCCATGTCTCAACCTTATAAACTGAAGTTTGAATGACAACACAACCTATAATAGTTTTGAAGCTATTCAAGATTTTAATTTTGTATTTGCCTAATATGCATAAAATAAAAGCCTACAACTTTGGTTTATGGTTCATTGGATGCGGCTATGTCACATACCTACAATATGAAGTTGGAATGGCACCTCCATACATAATAGTTTTAAAGCTATTCAAGATTTCAATTTGTATATTCACCTAATTTACATAAATTATATTCCTACAACTTTGGTTCATGGTTCATTGGATGTGGCTTTCCTACAAACTTATAAATTGAAGTTGGAATGTCATCTCTATCTATAATAGTTTTGGAGATATCCAATTTTTTAATTTTTCAATGCCACTAATTAGCATAATTTGAAATTCTACAACTTTCACTTACTAACCATTATATTGGCAGGTGTCACAAATCTACATATATGGACACTGAAGTTTTGTGTCTGTCTGCAATAGTTTGGAACATGTGGAGCTTTTAAAATTTAATTGCTTCTAATTTGCATAATTTTTAAACATCATGACTATTCCAAACCAGAGGCACAATTTCACTGGCAGGTCAGTCCCCATGGCAAGTTTCGTGGTTTTCGGAACAATAGTGTCGGAGAAAAAGTCCGAACAAATTTTGTTGTAAAGAAGGGAAGAAAAAGGAATTCTTCAAAAAACAAAATGCCTCGGTTCACACCCAGACATAACAATGGTGGATTTAAATCTTCACAGTAAAATATGAAGTGCATGAAGTCACAACACACTTGGAACATAAATAATGCATAAACTCATTCCTGTTTCATGTTCAATATTGTTGCCTGCTGTGTTCAACGATCTGTCATACCACAAATTTACCTGACAGAACCTGAGGAATTTGCTTTGTAATGGAGTCAGTAAACAGAAGCAACTATGGCGTATCCTGGGATCATCTCCAGGATTTTCTTTCTACTTTGTATAGTGGCCACAGACGGCAATCCAAGATTTGTTACAATACATGTATACCCTTCAATGATTAAAAAAAGTGGGGATGGGCTTCAAATTTTGCTAATTATGAGATAATCAGATGTTTTTGTATCCCTGTGATCAGCTAAGAACAATCCTGACAAACACATAAATAAAGCACTGTTTTATTTTGCATGTGTTGGTTAATGAAGGGCATTAAGTATACTTGATACTCTGATTAATAATGCATGCATAATTCATGCATTGAATTTCTGTCACTATAATGACAAAACAAAGTAATAAATTGAAAGACAACTTGTATTGGTTATCTTTTTTTCCTCTCCTATGAGTCTCTATTACTTGCTTAATCACTTTTAGTTATACATAATCTTTCTGCAAAACATCCATAGCCAAGAATATTATCCATCACAAGAATGCATTAAGCAAATTGGAATTTCAAATGTGCAAAATTAGACATAGCTGGGGCTACAATTGACTTGGGCATTCTATTATCTTCAATCCATAATGTAATGCATGTCAATAATCTGCACTAGGAGTTGTGATTTTCAGAAAAAGTAAAACTCAAAGCAGCAGATTGGATTTCATCCATTCTACAAAGAAACAAAATGCCATCAACTGAGCATATATTAGCACAAATCAGGCAGCATATCTTGATGTATTCAGACTGCACCGCCAGCATCTTGGCAAAAGGAATACCAGGGTACTCATCAGAATGAGCTTCAATATTTAGTATTCTGTTTTGTGGTGAATGGTTAACATGTTCAATATGGTTATTTTAATATTGTAGAGCTGTATACATGTGCACTGTGGAGAACTTTCATTGTAGGGGAAATAAAACAGTGACATGTTAGCAACAATGTCAATTAAGTGCATCTTGGACTTGCCCCATGCTTGTGTTAATTCAGGCATAAGTTACATGAACTGGTCCATGAAGTTTCTTTTTTACCTGTCAAACTACATGTACTGTACAAATCATATACTATACGCTGAAACACAGCAAAAACACTGATCAGGCAATAGGCCTAGGAAGCTCAATTCATACCAAATTTGAATATCCTGTAAACTTTAGTATATGCACCTGGAGGAGTTGATTTTGTCATCACGGAATAGGACGCGAACATGGATTGCAAAGTTGGCGAATTTTACTGGCAGGAAAGCATCTTTAGCAAATAACACAACATGCTGAATATTTTGGACACTACATGCAGCTAATGTTGGCACCCATGTGATCTTGAGTGATAAGTCTATGCAAACATGTGCAAGTTACTCACATCTTTTTGTAGTACTAAAAGCGAAACTGAAAGTAAAATAAAACTGAGACTGACTCAAGTCAGACTGACCTTGTTTGGGTCCCCGGGGCAGTCACTCAGGTGCACCACAGGGCCTGGGTGTGTCTTCCTGGACCTGGAAAACAGACAAGAATAATCAGTTACTGTATTAACCCTTTCCCATTCCCATTACACAAAAGTGTCCCAATGTAAATTGTCATATGCCTAAATGTTTCTACTAAAATTTTCTAGTTTCCACAATACATTTTTGTGGAGATTTGAATGGAAGATCAAGCATGATGGAACACCAGGTAAATAGCTTTTCTTGGCAGGGTTGGGAGCATAAGCCCCAACCTGTGCTATGAACAGCTATTGACTCAGTTGTATTCTGACCAAAGATGGGTTAACCTTATCCTTCTGGATTAAGACAGGAGTCAAAAGGCTCTCTTGGCATGGGTTGATACAAGGGCCAATGAAACTTGTGGACTTGGTGCATGCTATTTACAATAGATATCAACTATGCCTTCTCAATCAAACTTTCATTTCGGAAGAATTTACAGGAAAAAATTGGCAAACCACATCTTATACATCCTGACTGTTTTTTAAGACATCACAAAAGATCAGATTTTTTTTTTTTTAAATCACCTGTCAATTGCAGTCTAAATGCTTTTCTACCATGCCAGCAGCACCTTTGCTTTGTCCCTGTTCTGTTTTATTTCATAGCATACATTGATGAACATCAGTGCAGAAAATGGTCACCCTGATCTTTGTAATATCTGATGCAACAGATTCCAAGAACCTAATTGAGTTGAATGGAAGTAGCATTTTAGTAGCACTGGTGTATTGGTGAAACAATGGGTCCTGTAGCCACAGATTGAGAGCCACAAGGCAGTGTTTCTTGAAGCACAAATACCAATACATAAATCAAATCTGGGCAAATGTTTCAAGCACAATTTTGGTGCTGATGCAGTCACACACTAAATGACCTCTTATGCAACAAACTACTGCCATATTAACACATTAAAACTGGTAACATCCAGTGTACACTTTTCCCCTTCATGGACCCAATAATGCTTTAACATGCTTCTATAAGGAGCTCCCGCCTCCCCCCCTCCCATTACAAAAATTGTAATGGGAAGATTTTTTGGGAGTGGGTAAATTACCAGGATCAATGATAACATCTGTTGCAGTTGAGAAGAAACAGAGAGTTGGTTGTAACAAACTTGGCACTGAAAAATAAAGGCTATGCATGAAGTTACTGACTTAAATCAATAAAGAACATTGCTTCGGTTTTCTGAGACTCTTATTTGTATGTGCCTCAGGTTTTGATCCACCTATTAACAACACATGCACACACACCAGCATTTACTTCATCCAGGCCTTATACATGTACATGTACCTTTTCAGCTGGGTTCCCCTTTTTCATTATTCTTGCAAACAAGATGTTCTTGATGATGAAATACAACACATGGCTGAGACATGTTCACTTTAGTTTACCAAATACAAATTTCATGAAAGAAGATTGATGGACCAACAATGGCACATAAATCATCCAATGACAAACAGCGACCTGATCGTAACAGTTATAGTTACATACATTTCTATCATGGAACATTTTCCTTGGAGAACGTCCAAAAAATGGCCAAGAAGCTCTGAATAGAGCTGGGCCCAGCAGGACTGACTCCACAAGTACAGCAGATTGATACAGAAAGGGTGGCCAGGGTAGCATCTCCAGCTCAAGAATAGGCCAATATACACCATATATAACCCAATAAAATTACATAAGTCTTTTGTGCTCAGATTAATTACTTTATCATAATCACAACAATTGAGCATATTTGAAGTTCACTTTAGCACAATCCACAACATCACATTCCCAATGAGCCCGAGTGCCCCTGCCACTATGGGGCAACCAGGTACAGTGGCCGTCCATCCAGCAAACCACAACCAGCTTGCCTGATCGATATTGTCAGTAGATAGAAGTGGATTTTACAATAAATCATACCTGTATCCTAATTACTGCCACAGTCTCTTACTGCATGCACTTGACATTCAATAAAAGAGTGCAATGCCCTAATAATGTCCTTTTTTTCCTTAGTGTGCCTAGATCACAGGTATGGCCAGAGGAAGCCATATCAATGCATATGACCTTCAACTATTTCATCCACTATTCTGGACATGCCATGACAGATTATCCTTAGCCACGGAGTACGGAAGAAGGCAGTCAGTCATCCCAGAGAAAATTCTGGTAATTCTCTCAGGAAGAAAATATTAGTCTGTAATATTGAATGATCAAGAGTTTTATTCTGTAAATACTCAATGTGTTTTTACTTCCATGCTATCATCTGGTACTGATCTCAAATGGACATCAATGAATCATTGCAGATGTTTGTATAATTATTATGTCATTGTATTCAAGTGGATGCACACTCAATTAAAACATGCAAGCCCACAGCTTTTATATTTTGGATTCCATGGGCTAGGCAAAAACAGTGGAGAGACAAGACGATATATAGCCAACAACCTATCCAGCCACTAACTACAGTAGTCCCTGTCTGCAGAGACCACTCCAATGAGAGATTACTTGTCTTAAAAGGCCATTTTTTTTTTTCAGGATACTTTGCCAGGTACTTTTCATCTTATTTATGAGATCATCTGTCTTCAGAGACAATTTGGTCATCCCTAGAGGCTGTCTTTCAAGACAGGTTTCACTGTGATTAAAGCATCAAATGACAGGTTGTTTGCTGGAACAAAATACTCCTCTCTTCATGCCTTAATTCATTCCATACTATGGTCCCAGGCCTTGATCAGTGGTTCTGGCACTGCCTGGCAAGTCATGTTGCAGCTGCCCTTGCAGCAGCTGCAGCATGACTTGCCAGGCAGTGCGAAAACCACTGACTTAAGACTATAGGCATGTTGGTACTTGAATGAAAGCTCTTTTCATGAAGAAATTAAATATGCAATTGTCGTCTTAAATCCAGGTAAATATCCGTAAATATCAGGGACTGGTATGGAATGAGTTAAATCATTTGGGCAAGTAATGCATTTTCCCTTGTACATTTTGCTTTAATTGTTATACAGACTGTACATTGTATCTCTGGATAAAGAGAGCTTCCAGTCAAGTTCCAGCATGTCCAGTAAGTTGCAAGTAATTGATGCAAAAACCACTGCCCAAGATCTTGATCACATGCATATAGTGTGAATGAACTAAATTGCTTGGGTATGTAAAATGTTCCTCATTATGACGGGCCATTTAGAGTGAAGCAGCGTGTCATTTTCTGATGGATGGGCTGATAATACTCAATGATTTAGGTTAATTGCCTCTTGTTCCCTGTCACCCTTTTTTTTAAAAAAAGAGAAACATGCTGGGGATTAATTACATTCCCTATTTTTATTTAGCTTGCTTTTGTACTGCTAATGGTCAAGCTATATCTGCATATTACAGTGGGAACGCTGCAATATATTAGCTAAGTTTTAGAGGCATATGGACTAAGCAAGGATGCAGATTGTAAAATTTAAAACTAAAGAGATGATAATTTGTGAAAATTTTCACTGTGTACATGTACTCTTGTAACATGCAATCCTGAGACACAAAGCACTAAAAACAAACATAACAGTAAGTAGAATACAGTTACTCCTTCTTTAAGAGACTACTCCAATGAAAGACCACCTGTCCTTTTAACCCTTTCCCCCTCAAATTGCACAAAAACACCCAAATGAAAATTGCCATCTGCTTTAATATCTTCACTCAATTCATGTCAGTGGCAACCATGTTAGCTGACAATTGTAGATAAGACCTATCCTGCTGACATGTCCCATGTCAATAGCTTGCCTTCATGCGTGCTGTGCATTGCACCAACTTGTACCAAAGAAAGCTATATTCTGTACTATTCTGAACTGGAAAACGTATGTAGATGTTTGTAAGGTCCCTAGGGCTATGTTTCCCAAGCTATTTGCCCCTCCATCGAGCGACCACCTGTTTTATGTGACCACTTTTGGACCTGGCCAGGGGACTGTCTCTCAAAGGGGTGATAACTGTACATCAACTATCTCAGCAGAAAGCAAGTCATCATAAAACCAGTTTCTTAATTTGTGTTTCTTCTTCACAAGATCACAACTGCATGTATGTTCTTTAATTGACAGAAATGATCCTGCCCCTTCCCCAGCTCCATCAAGTTAACATGCTGTTAATTTCAATTCTCATATCTCTAAATTAGCTAAGCATGCAATCTAATAATGCAAAGCCTTCAGTGGTGAATGACTGTCTGGTCCCTAGCCCTGTCATTCAGACATAGTTATAGACAATGGTCTACTGAGGCAAGCTATCAATTATGTCTGACTGCATCTACAGACAGGCAACTGCCTGTCTCCTCCTCCACCCCCTACCCCCAATGCCCACACAGCAAAGACAACACACAAGCCTCAACTCCACCAACTAAGAAACTATCAAATCTACCTGAACTGAAAAAAAAAATATTTCCCTCTATCTATCTGATCTTCTGCATCAATTCTCAAAAAAAAAAAAAAAACAATCCTGAAACAGCAATACTTTTTTTTTCTTCAGAAAGAAATTTCCATTGCAGAAAATAATGGCTAAGCCACACTGTGACTGCATAATCTCCCGAGACAGTCGCGGATCCCCCCCCCCCCCAGTTGAGAACCTTGGTTTCATTTTGCCTGTTGCTAACACATTAGGTCTGGGCAGTCATTAAATCCACCAGGAAAATCCTGTCTTGTCTGAGAGGCAATTCCATTAGATGAAATATCTTCTTTAAATACCTTGCATAAATACATCAGGCAGGTGCATGTCTGGGTGCAGGATTGCTTTGGTCTCTGGTCACGTGCCAGTAGCCATGCACTCTGTACCCTAAGCCCTTCCTTATTGCTATTTACTGCCTACTTTTAACCCTTGCCCATTGGGGGCAAACTTTCTCACATTCAAACTGGGGTCTTTTAATAAATTTTCATGCCATGTACGAGTACAGATCTGCTCTTTAGGGCCACTGCTACATAGGCCATGGAGGTTGTGGAATGGTATAGAGAGGGAGGAAAGGAGGTAGGGCGCCACCAGGAGAGCATACTATTGGGGATGCATGGGTCTGTGTTTTTGTACTTTACCTGCCATAAAAGTACATGTACACTTGTGATATGTGGCCACTTTTACCAGGTGGAAGAGCTACCTTGTAGACCTGACTTCCTGTAGCAACTAGAATTCCTTAATAGCCAGGCTAAGACTATTTGCTAAGGTCAATACATGTTCTAGATACTTTTCTTGTGAATTTGTGTCTCAAAAATACTTGGAACTATTCACTAACAAAAATATGCAATAAATATAGGAAAGCATATGTACAAAATCTTGCTATGAGAAAAAAATGAATATAACTAGCAAAATGGAGAAAATACATTAAGTGTCCCCAGTTAAGGAATGTGCATCCATGGCGCAACAGACACTCACAGTACAGCATTATTGAGAATGAATAAAATATTGAAATCAATTCACTTCAACAGTTACAGTAATGTTAGAAATCAGAAGAAACTTCAAATTCAATCACAAGATCAATTTGAGCCCTTTGAGTCTAAGCCTCAATGTAGCCTGTATTGAGAACCAAGAACATTGGTAGCATTGGAATGGCACAACAGCTTGTTCCTGTGTTTTTGCCACATATCTGACAAAGTGCTGTCCTCATATGCACCAGTTTACTGTTTTGGATGTTCCTTACTGAGCCTGAAATGAATCTAAATGTCTTTGATATCAGACATTTTGCTATAACACATGGTGTATAATGTCACCATCTCTGTGATTGGCCCCTGTAGCTGCATCTGGTTGACAGTTACAAATCAGTCTTGTTCTTACAGATCCTTTTAACATTGGTTCACTCACGCTATAGCTTATGTGGTGATGACCATTTAGGATGATTTTGCAGCTTCTTTTTTTCCACATTTTTATTATCATAAAGATCAATGTATTCTTTACACTTAATTTTGGGATTGATTTCTGACAATGAAAAACCTTAATGATCTTGATGGCTTTGAGTGACTCATTGTACCATAAATGATCAGCTCCCATGCGGTTCCTTGAAGTAACATCAAGTTGGACCGATAGGGAATGATGTCATGTAAAAAGGTGACTGCATTAACTAAAAACCTTCAGATCAGAGGTAATTTCATTATTGCATATGAAATAAACTACATGTAAAATAATGGTGGATGGGTCAGGATTTTACAATATGTGATTTGGCTTACTTGAAGATAACAATAGCTAATATCTTACAGTGGTACATATTATCATGCATTGGTATACTATAAAATAAATCAATAAAAACATGCACAAATTGATTTCACCTACGCACAGCTACATGTAGGCAATGACAGTTTGCAAAAACATCAATGGAACACATTATGGGAAGGATCTGCGAAAGATAATGTTTTTCATTGATTTTAATAACAGTTCTCCAGTTGCCACTCAATTAATGATTCAAAAACAAATCAAGTGTTAATGCTCACAGTCTAAAACTTGAAGTTACTGATTTTGCAAGACAAAATCAAATGTCTCCTAGTGGAATATTTTGTCTCTGAAGGAGGTACCAGAAAACATCATGACACAGAAACAAATTCACATAAGTGACCCTGTGACCTTTCAAACTGGGTCACGATCACCCTGATACAATCCAAACCAAGGTCTCACGCAGATACATAAACTTTCCAAGTTACACCAAGTTTTGTTAAGTTCTTTAGGGGTTATCGCAGAGAACTGATTTCACACAGGTGACCCTATGACTATGAAAATCAATTCAATAAGTTTTGTTAAGTTCTTCAGTAATTACCACATAGAAGCCAATTTCAAATAAATGACCCGACAACCTTAACACTATAAGGTCACGGTGACCCAAGTACAATCTAAAACTAAAATTTTTTCAACAGTGAAACTATTATTAAGGACACAGTTCTCACCATAGGTCCCTTAAGCTGGTCTCCACACACTTTAGGTGCTTTGCCAGAGCCCCATAAAAATTCTGTGGGTCCAGTGCCATCACCATGCTGCCACACTCACTGACATTGATGCCCTATGGCCTGGCACAGCGCTCCTAGCAGCAGTAGTGCGTCACAGCAAGCATGCACATATCCGTTTTCCTACACTGCTTACAAGGAACCGAAAAGCGGGGATGGTTGGGTGGTAATTGTAGTGACCTATGGTGAGTACTGTTTCTGAATAATAGTTTTACTGTTGAAAAACTTCATATTAAACACACAGTACAACACACTGGTCATTTAAGCTGATGTAACATCAGACTGGAGGTGGGAGGAACCTCCGAAAAATCTAGCACAAAATCTCCACACATGAGAGCCATGGACCAGAAAACCATCCAGGATGCCTGGTACCCCCCTCTCTAACTTCATTGCACTAGAGGGGGTCAGTGAGATACAAGTTGGAAGCTGCTGTCAGGAAGCACTTGAGTGCCAATAGCCACACCTCCATTTCTATGAAGTCCCCTAGGTACAATACATGGTCATGCTAGTTGAACATGTGCGCCAGGCAGCCATGCAATATGTCAAGGAATGCTCTGCCAGACCTGGGTGTAGACTGTGGTTTCTAGCACTGGGTTGTCATTCTCCAACAGTTCACACCAGTTTCTCACCCAACACAATATGCAGCACCAGTAAAGAAGCATGGAATACACTGGAACTCTGGAGTGCTGGCCTTGCAGCTTGGAAGATGACCTTGACCTCCCTGGACCTGGCACCTGTGGCCAGAGCTAAACAGCAAGACCGTCTTTAAGGTAAGGATCTTCAGATAGTTCGAATGGAAGTTTAGTAAGCAACCCAAGCACCACAGAGAGATCTCTGAGAGGTGCAAGGCACAAGATGGTGCCACTGGCCGGTCTGCATAGAAATTATTCACAAGTCCGCAGAGGAAGGAATTCCTCCCTAAACTCTGCCCCCTGATCTTGAGGGTAGCCGCAATGGCTGACTTGTATCCCTTGATGGTGCAAACATTCAAACGCTCCTCCTCAAGCAGACTTAAAAGAAAGTCTGCAATCTGCTGGACTGAAGCCTCCTAAGGTGAAAAGTCCTTAGCAGTACACCCAGGTGCAAACTTGTTCCACCACGTGTCATAAATCTTAACCCTCTGGGCCCTAAGAGCCGATATATCGATTCTAAATGCATCGAGTTACAAAATGCTTAGTGTCGAGAGGGTTAAAAACAAAAAATTACAAAGCTTTCCAAACACAACCCGCTCAGCCACTCCCTTTGAGAAGCCAGCAAAAGTGGGGTCAGAGGAAAGACATCCCTGGCCACAAAATCGACATGGTGTTCGTCACCCACAGCAACTTGTTGGGGAATGGGGCACAAAGGTGTTGAATTTGCCATTGTCCCTGGTGGCGAAGATATTGTTGTGCGGTCGACCTCAAAGGGCCCAGATTGCTTCCATTACCCTGGGATTCAGAAACCACTCGGTCTGAATCACCTGCAATCGGCGTGACAGAAAGTCTGCCTTGAGGTTTAGGTAACCTGAAATGTGCCGACAGTGGATCCTGACAGCAAGAGAGCAGGATCAACTTGGCCCAAAAAATGGCCTTTTTGACCTGGGACCTCCCTGCTTGTTGATGTATGCAACTGCTGTATGATTGTTGCACATCACAAGGATGTGATTGTTCTCCAACTATGAAAGTAACAGGAAAAGGGCACAATGAATCTCCTCCAGTTCTAGCCAACTGATGGCAAACTGCCTCCACTGAGGAGACGATTCAGCTAAGGCTGTCACAGAGTCCAAAAGTGCTCCCCAGCCCTAGCTCTGCAGGGATGCATCGGTGAACAATGTCACTTCACCACTGAATGACACCAGAGACTACCCCGGCATCACACATCGGGTGAGACCACCAACTCAGAATCAGCCAATCATACAACTGGGTCCCGAGATGCTGGGACAAGAGACGGCTCCTTTGATCCCAGAGATCTCTGAAGCTGAGCTGGATGGATACGCCAATGATGAAGCCTCTCCAGAGGAACCTGAGAGTCAGTCCATAGACATCAAAGTCGCAATCGGGGGCATCCACTGATGCACTGTCGGAACAGATGCCCTCCTGAACTCCTTCAAGAGGGCTAAGGGGCACTTCCACCTGTCCTCTGAAGGCTGACAGATGAAAGCAA
This sequence comes from Hermodice carunculata, assembly GCA_964020975.1. Lineage (NCBI taxonomy): Eukaryota > Metazoa > Annelida > Polychaeta > Eunicida > Amphinomidae > Hermodice > Hermodice carunculata. The sequence continues at coordinate 72,501,218 of OZ026614.1, read as the reverse complement.
CTGTCAGAAACTGAATCCCTAGAAACACAAATTCTTGCGCGGGAGTCAGGCTGGACTTTGGGAGATTCACAACTAGGCCTAACACACAGACTCAACATGAACTGCATGTCCTTGAGAACAAGGCCCTGGTCCTGAGACCACAGGAGCCAATCATCCAGATAAACATGCAACCAGGATCCCATGACCTGAGTAAAGACAAGCAGTGCCCACGCTAGGCCGAATGGGAGAATATTGAACTGAAAACTCTGCGGTTGACCACAAAGTGCAGAAATTTCCGAGGCCACAAGGCCACAGAAATGTGAAAATATGCATCTTTCAGGTCTATTATGGTTGCCCAATTGCCCTGTTGCATTGCCACCATGATGGTGGTCTCCATCTTGAAGTGCTGCACTGCAATATACAGGTTGAGACCCGACAAGATGAGCATTCGAGAGAGGGGGGGAGAATTGCCTGTCACAAACTCTGAGTAACTGTGCCAGACGATGTTCCTGATGATAGCATCATCTATAATACAATCTCAGCAGTCAGCAAACAACACTAGTAGGCTGCCGACCGATCCTTGCCAAGAAGGCAAATAGGAATTGCAGACTGGTGGGCCCGTAGAGGTGTCAGACGACCAGCTCATGCCCCTAGGGACAAGGAGGTGGCTTCTGGCCACCCTTGGCACTAGAAAAGCCTGACTTGGAAGGCTGGCCAACCTTCCTCATCGACTTTTTCTTCTGCCTCTGCAGCTTCTGCTGCCGCTGCTGTGGGCCACGCGCAGCCACAGTGTGCTGACAGGCGGACGACAACCCTTTGGTCAGCTTCACGCTCTGGAGCAAAGCCTCAATGAGAGACTTCTCCTGCTTCTCTTTGGCCAGACTGTCCACCCTTTCAAGGAGGGGGACAAACCCCTGGCTGAACAGCCTAGGACCAGCTGGGTCCAAGGGCAGCTGGTGAGCAGCTTTTGTTACTGCTGTCAGTAGGGAGGCCGCAGAGAGGAGTGCATTATGCCACACCAACTTTAAATTGGCTTCCTGTAATCTCTCCGCTAAGCATGTGACCTACAACAGGGCCCTGCGACTGCCTGAGGCCCAGCAGGGTCTCCACAAAATGTTTGGTGGTGACTAGCATCGAAGGATCGTCACATGCCTCCTCGAGGAAACACATAACGGAACACTGCAGAACAGTCGAGGAAAGAGCCAATGATGGTCATCATCCTGTTCAAAACGTCAAAGCATAGACAGGGGCAGGGAGACGTACCCCACTTCCTTGATCACGCTGCGATCACATACGGGAGCATCAACTGTTGCAGGAGCAAAGATGTACATGGACTTACTAGTCTGGTAAAGCTCCAACCTCCCTTCCCTTACCCAGCAACCATGCTGCGGCTGGGCCATACCTGGCAGATCCCCTGTGTGGCATTTCACCTGACCCTGCCAGCAGAAAGCACAGAGAACTTTCCAGCCATGAAGGTGGAGAATGTCGCTCCAACTTGGGGCTGCCTGGAAACCATCGACTGACGTGAGCACAGCCCTGGGCTGTGCCCCCATGGTCTGTAGTGCCTCCTCTCTGAGGAGGGTTTTCCCCATAAAGGTGACATTTGCCCTACACAAAGAACCCGGCTTCTCTGCCTTAGAGGGAGACTGGTCGCCCCAGGCTGCAACCTCCTTGGCTGAAGCCGATGACTCTAGAGCCTTCAGTATTCGCCTAGTTGGCAGAAGTGAGAAGTGGCCGCGACTCAGCCTCCTTCTGTTCCGCTGCCATATGGGAAAAGCGAGCACCGCCCTCTTCTGCTTCGGAATCCTTACTTGGGTAATCTGAGCAATTGAGGTTAAGGATGTCCTTGGTGGTGGGACAATCATCCAGAATGCACCCAAGCAGAGAAGCAAGTCCTTGATGCACTCCTCCTCAGTCTTCACCTTAGCATCCACCTGAGGCCCTGACACTGCGGTGACCTCAGGATTGCAGAACCATACTGCATCTGCAGTTCCTCCCATGAGCACAGAGTCTCTGTCAGCAAAAGGCCCGGCAGAAGCTCACCTGCAGGGGCAGGTTGGCACACACTAGGCAAATCAACCTAGGGGCCAGGGGAGCAATTACCGTTGCTACCTCTTATAACACCAGCTGAGCAGTTCCCAAACCTGAGTGACCCATCGCCTCCGCAGGGGTAGGTTCCAGCACCAGAGTGCCCCAGCTCACCATCAAGTTGGCATAGGTTACAGCAGAGGGAACCTGCCCAATGGAAGGCTGATTGATCAACATACATTGATTATTGGACGGTGGAACAAACAGTGGAGCCTATGTCTACACAGTAACTGCTCCAGCCTTGGGACTATCTGTGCAGAGCACCCCTCAGTGCTCTAGTGCTCCACCGTCCGGAAGCGGAACGGCCAAGGAAGACAGCTGCCTATCCTCAGCGGGCAACGCACCGGAACTGTGGTTCTGGCGCCACACATTCCCTTCTGCAGAAGAAGAGAAATAGTGGTGGTGCCTCTTCTTCTCCCTCCCATGCGGAAGCATGAATGGTTGCGACTTGGGGAGGCAGGCAGGGGTGAGATTGGGCACAAAGCCGACCTCCCCCCCCCCCCCCAAATGTGACCGTGATGGCTGAGGACCACCATGGGGTCGCACCTCAGGTAATCAAGAGGGCACGGAACCAGCAGCCGCCACCACAAGAGGCTTGGTGGGTATCACCGCCCTAACCACCTTAGGCTTCCGTGCGGTCACCTAGGACGATGACTCACCCCTGCTTTTGCAAGAGAGGCCAGGCATTTTCGAGGGGATGGGGGAAGGGACAATGCCCCCAAGATCCCCAGAGGAAGCCTTGCGCTCCAACCGATCCAGGCGTTCGTCCACAGACGCAAACAGCACCTCCACCTTGCCCATTAAAATTTGGGCAGTCGCCACTGCCTGGACAGCAGTAGCTTGCCCTGGCCAGGTGCGGGAAGATAATCCCGTAGAGTAGGATAGCCCAACTACTGTCCACGTAGAATCTGTGAAAGGGCTAGCCTCCCCCAAAGGGGCCTCGATTCGGAGACTAGGGGCTTCCATTTGAGGATGAGCCTCCATTTGAGGACTAGTCTGATCCTGGCCGCGAGGCCTGGTCTGACTGGTAACCCCCCATGGGGGCCTTGATTCGAGGATGAGCCTCCATTAGAGGACCAGTTTGCACCTGACTGTGAGGCCTGGGTAAATGGTAGGTGCCTGGATCTTGACAGCGAGTGCACGTGCCTCCATTCAAGGACCATGGACCTCCCCTGCGAGGTACACTGACCTCACTCACAGCATGCCTCCCCACTTTGGAACCTCCATTTGGCATATCTAACATCTGCCTGACGGATTTTCTGCCACTGAGAAGGAGATTGCCGACAAATGTCACCCTGACTCTCTTCAGTGCAGAATATACTTCTCCTACACATGCAGGATGTGTCATCCAAGTAGGCCATCCTGTGGTGGTTGGCGTCCCAACACATGTGCAACTCCACATCCACACATCGGAAAAAGACAACAAGAGTACTGAAAAGGTAAAAAAAAAGTGGGAGCTTCCACCAATACGCATCCACCACAGATGGACGCCAGAGTAGGAAATTGATTTGCACATGCTTGCTATGATGCATTACTGCCACTAGGAGCGCTGTGCCAGGCCACAGGCCCCAACGTCAGTGAGTGGAGCAGCATGGTGATGGCACTGGACTCACAGAATTTTTATGGGGGCTCTGGCAAAGCACCTAAAGTGTGTGGAGACCAGCTTAAGTGACCTATGGTGTTGTACTGTATCCTTGATATAGGTCTCACCAAGATGCATATTCCATCAAGTTTCATGAAGTTTTCTCAAGTTCTTCAAGACTCATCGCATAGAAACCAACACTGTTGAGAAACAGGAGGAAGCAGAAGAAACCGGCACTAACTTAATATGCCCTCCAAGATTAACTGAAAGACCTAAGTTCCTTACATGACAGACTTGCAAGCCAGTACTTTTTCTTCTTCTTTTTGTTGTTGTTATTATTGTTGAGGGGTACAATGGGGTGACATGCGTTCAAACAGAGCAGGGTGGTGCAAGTATATTGTAGTCACACACTTCAGGCATACCTGGTTCTCTCCCCCCCCCCCAAACATACACACATAATATATATATATATATATATATATATATATATATATATATATATATATATATATATATATATATATATATATATATATATATATATATATATATATATATATACATACATTTATTCATTTATATACACCCTATTTCAGTCATATTTTAGACATGATACATACTGATATTACTGTATGGTAAAATACACTAACACTCTAGTTTTGCCAACATGCACCTTGTGATACTTACAGCTCTATGGCCTTGTTCCAGTTGATAACATATCCAGATAACATAAACGACTCTATGTTCACAATGTGCACGTTGCCTCGCTCTGTGCCTATATACAACCATTTGCTTTGGAAAGGTAGGTGACAGTAGGTAATGCTGAAACAGGAAAAGCATACAAATACATTCCTTGAACAGTACAAAACAGTGAACATTTTCTGCAGTTACCTTTTGTGTTTAATTTTTATATAATAAATCAAATGTTAGGTAGTAGGCAGCAAATCCTTTTTTTTTTTTTTTTTTAAAATTCTGACAGATTACATCGTAGTCTGTGCTTTTGGCTACAAAGTTTTATTATTTGATATGATCACTGTCTTCACAAGTAAGGTTAAACATCAAATAATACAAATTTTTTCACCCACACAACCTGCATCTTTATCATAATAGGTATATGTATATTATGTATATCTACTGATCACACTCAGAATATAGATACACATTTAATTCAATATCAACATAATATATTCATAATCACTTTTATTTATAATTTTGTGTGCGCATAAAAGTGTCAAGTACCACCACCTTGGATTGCATCAATCCAACTTGACTTTTAATGCAAAAATCTGCCACCAGGAGTATCAGATCTCCATATACATAACACAGTTGGCCACCTGCTTACCTGTTTAAATCGAGAATTTAATGAGTAAGAATTTTAAGCATATCATTTCAAACATACACTCTAGCATTATTTAAAATAACTGATTCACCAGCTTATGGCATAAAACTTTGTGCAAAAACACAATATCCTGGGAGCCTTCGAAAACATCTTTGAATCTAAAAGCAATGACTCTAGCAGGGAACAGTTGTCAAAAACAATTTTTGAGAATGCAATATCATTCGTTTAGCAGCAAACAACTCACCTTTCTCTTTGGAATTTTAGGGAATGTACAATTTCTGGTCTTTTCTGACGAAGTGTCCATAGATGCAGCTGATCATCTGAACAAACAGACACCAGGGCTCCCTGAAAACATAGCAAATGCCAGGATTTATTGAGCTGTATCTCTGACACACACACACACACCCACACACACCCACACACACACACACACACACACACATACACACACATACACACAAAACCAAAAAAAAAACCCCCAAAAAAACGAAACAAAAAAAACATTCTTTCTCCAGTTTTAACTTGCATCTAAAGTAACATGAAATGTTATAAAGACACACTCTTGGTCACTGGTCATTTGTGTAACATCCTGCAGATCAACCTGAAACAACTTTCTACATATCTGCAAACTGAACAAGCTTCAAGTTAGTAAACACATGTACATTACATACAAGATTACAAGAATCACACTTGAAGATAAAATTTATGGTCAGGGAAAAGTATAATATGAAGTTGTGATTAAGGTTTCTTGGATCATGTTGTTACATAAGTAACTTTTTTTTTTTTTTATTGGGGGGGGAGGCTTGCGGTGGTATTATGTTATCCAATAATTTGTTACTTTTATCAGATGGCATAAGCTACCCATCCCCCGGGGGGGGGGGGGGGGGGTGGGTTCAGGGAGATGTACTTGATGGCCTGGTAAGCCTTCAATAACCTTTATGAAGTTTATCCTGAAGTAGGGTCACCAAGACTTGGCTACAATCATCACACCCACATACACGTACATTAATGAAATCTGCCTCACTGCACCTGTTCAAGGTCTACCTGTTTCTGTGCTCAGAAGGGTCAGGTTCACTTGGGGATAATGCATCTCACAGGTACAAGGGGCCATGGGTTTTACTGTGTCAGAAACAGAAAGGAATGCAAAGAACTTATATTCTTTTGACATTTTCCTTTCTTATTTCTATCTTGAAATAATCATCATCATCGTGGTCGTCATGTGAACATGAAAAATATACCAATTTCTGGCGATATTTCATTTTCAAAAAAATTCTAATATGCCTCAGAAAACTGTTGGGACTCTGGACAACCTTTCACATGTAGCTTTTCTGATGAAGATATTCTCAGTCAGTGCTAATCCTTTCCCAATTGAAATAAGATGGTCACCAGTTTTCGAAATGGTGAATGTGAATGCATCCCTTGGTGCACTGTTGACAAGGAACATGCTCTTCTTATTGGGGTCTTCTACAATTCTCATTCAATATTTTTATTACATGTAACACTAAAATTAATAAAATAGAAATCTTTGACATATGAAACAGTTTACTGCCAGCCCTTTTGCTTTAAAGGGGGGAAGGGTAATACCAATTTTGCTTGTCTACATGTGTAAAGGGTTAAAAAAATAGCTGGGGATGTTGCTGAGTTTGTCATTCTGATAAAATAGGAGATGTTCCCATATAAATATTTGTGTACTTTTGTACTTAGTTTTACATGCACTGTGAAACACAAGGTATCACCTACTTAAGTGCATCCTTTGTACGATCACGTTTAATGATTAAGACCATTTTCAGAATGGCACTGACATAAGTATGAGCAGTATGAGTATTCTGAAATGTCAGTTCACTGTGTCAAAAAAGGAACAAAAAAAGGGTTAGCATGTAGTGATGTTATTATTCACTGTTAACCCTGTGTTTACTAAAAATGTTTTGCCTGATACCCTGGAATTACAGATATTGCCCTTGTGCTTGAAATTAAGCTGTATTATTATACCTCAAGTAGAAGTGAAGGATTCTGATTGGCCGTTAAGGCTTAGACAACTATGACTGTCTCCTGAGATCCACGAGAATCTTCAGTGGAGGGTGACAATAGTAATGTCCCATGTTTGGTGCAGGGAGACATCATTATTGTCACCCTCTAAATTCTGACAGAGGGTGCTTTAATGTCATGGCCTGGTGGTGTGCATGGGAACCAGGCTATGACGTGACCCAGGCTCGCCCGTGAAGCAAGCAAGCAAGCAAGCAAGGCTGCAGCATGAGTGGGATAGCAAGAATGGCTGCAACAAAAAGATTTGGTTGTGCTGGTGAATACTATTAAGCTATGTTTTTGTGTTATTTATTATGATTTTGTGGTATAATAAAATAATCATTGCCATCTGCAGGGGGGATAATTGTTTAATGTCACTTCTATGAAAGCTTATAACACAAATGTAAGTTTGCACAAAATGGCTTGGCTATGTTACACTGAAACATTTCACATTAATATTGAGCTTTTGCCCACTCAATGCAGTCCCAGACTGTGACCAAGAAAAGTTTTGTTAACCCTTCAAGTGCTAATCATGGCAATCGTCGTTTTCTCATTACTGTTAATTATAATACAGTAGACGGCGTGAAAATGAGGCTGCTGTGATATAACGCTTTGTTTGCCGTGATATAACATGTGATATATCACAATGACCCTTCTTTTTGTTGTACTTACACCTACTGAGTTACCACCCTATATGAGCCCTGGATTTCTATTTCACCATCAATAATAAAGTACGTACAAGTGTATGGTTGTTTATTCACTTAATTAAGCAATCACAGGCTACAGCAAATGGTCACAAAATATCTTTCAGGAAAATGCAAATCTTTTAGTTCTGCATTACTATGGTAGCTACAGTGGTTGATAATAGATGGCATGGTAATTCAAGTACATATGTGCTCCCTGTCCGCACTTGCCCCCAATGATGGGACAGCCAAATGTAGCAAAGTTACAAACTTTATCATGCCATTACTCCACAATTATTATTCCAGTGATCCTCACACATGTAATGACAAGTTGACGCAAGTGCATTCATAGACGCACTTGGTAAAGAATCCTCCAGATGACTGCAACCACTAAACCAGTGTCAAGACACTGTGTCAGGTTGTAGTTGTAGGCCTACCCATGCCATGCCATCCAATTCCTTTGTCTCCACACCAAAAATTATCTTTGCTAAGAACTGTCATAATTGTTGTATGGGCCTTGCACTTACGAAACCTCTGTGCCATAAAAATAATCCAAACTGAAGACAAACTATTTTGAAAGTCGCCCAGCATATGCTGAATTTGCCTGCTTGCCATCATCATTCACTTTCAACCGTGATATATTGATTTGTCACATGACCTCATTCAGCCGATCACATTTGCTGGACGTCATTTGTCTGGGGGTGCCCTATAAGGTTTTTCACATTCCAAAAAGCTATATCTGCAAGACAGCCAAATGTAGGCCTAAGACAAAAATTTCATGCTTTGGTCTCTGTTTATTTTATGATCAATATTTTGAGCCTAGGCCTATTTGGAAGTTTGTAACTTACAGCAGTACAATCTTCACACCTACAGCCCCCCCCCCCCCCCCCAAATAAGGCTCCGCTCATCTCCAAAATGGTAAATTCTGCGGTAGAGGGAGTATGCAAGCAAACGGGAATGGCATAAACAAATGCAATGATAACAGGTGAAAATAGGCCAGTTAATCCCCTTTTTTGCATCAAATTTGAGGGATTTTCAACTTGAAACCATATTACAATTGGAATTAAGTGTGGCGTGGCATTGATTGTTACCAATATATCACTCAGGAGGTGGTGATCTGACTTGGATCTCACTGCATCCTTTGTGATATATTGGCAACAAGCAATGCCACGCCATACTTAATTCCTTAACATATAATGGTTGAAAAATTCAAATTACTCATGAAGTTACCTTTCATTCAAATACCAGCAAAGCCTAGTCTAAAGCAAAAAATAGTCTTGGCCAACAGCTTTCCTCGGGGCACTTTGCGCACATTGTGTGCAAAGTGCTCCCTAGGAAAGATGCTGACTCAGCCTTAGATCAGTGCTTTAAGGGTTAAGACAGGAACCATTTTCAAATTTATGATCACCTGATGTGACTGTTTTGGGATCTCTTTCAATCAGCGGTCACCATGTCAGACAGACATCAGACTTAGAGTGTGATAACTTGATATGGTGGCTTTGGGATTGCTTTGAATCAGTGGTCACCACTTCAGTCACTAGACTCAGTGTGTGATTACCTGATCTAGTTGTTGTAGGATCCAGTTCCCTTTTTCCAACTCAGAACATGTTAAGACCAAGTTGTGTGTGTGTCCTGTCACCTGATATGCAGCCAGGCACTACACACTAATAAATTAACTAGGATTTCTGCCAAACATTGTTATGGAGGCAATGCTCTGGCCATTAAGCTGGCCATCCACATGATCAAATCCTGACTTGGTCACACATTTCTTGTTTAAATTAAAAGCCACGTGAATAATATTCACATGGCAAGATAACCTTGAACTGGTCAGCTCACATATCAGAACTCCTGGGGAGGCTTAGAAAGGAATGTGAATGATACAAGTATAAAATACGGGCAAGGAATATAAAGCAGGCATGTTTCTTCCTTAAAGCAATACTATCACTGGTCATGTTCTGTCAAGCAGGCAAGCTTGATTACCACTTCCTCTTGACAGATGCAACACACCAAGGACAGCACCTGTCATGTTGGTGGTTTTCACATGATCAGCATAACTGAAACTGTTGCTCCTTTGTCCTCACAACTGTTATGTATTATTCACCTCAAAATGCAGCCCCTTTGTCCTCACACCTGTTGTATTATTTACCTTAAAATATGGCCCCTTTGTCCACATAGCTGTTGTATTATTCACCTTAAAGTGTGGCCTCTTTGTCCTCACAAGTTTGTTATTATTCACATTGAAGTATGGCTCCTTGTCCTCACTGGTGCATTATCATTCACTTTAAAGCATGGCCACTTTGCCAATACCAGTGTGTTAATCACATTAAAGCATGGTTCTTTTGTCCTCACCAGGCACTATTAACCTTAAACTATGGCTCTGTTGTCCTCCCTGTGTGTTATTCTTACTTTTTTTTTCTTTTTGCACTGAACAATATCAAAACTACTTTTTTTTATTTAGCTTTTCTGACTCTTACTGATTTGCCCAACTTCCATCTTCTAAACTTTTACTGAAAAATAAAGTCCTAACACAGACTCAAAGATTGATTTTCCATGACAATGGACTCTTGTATCTTTCTACTTGCCAATGCTGTCTTATCTTAAGTATCGTATGATGTGAAAGATTTAAATATAATTAGGCAATTTCATTCATGCTCAGCCTTGACTGTATGGCTGTGTTGCTCTCAAACAGATAAGCACACAGTCAAACCTTGTTTCGTCATTTCTGAACGGAAGATTTAGCAGCTTCATGGTCCCTGATCAGCTGTCTGTCTGCCTGTGCCAAAAGTCAGTTAATGAACACTCACACGTTTTTAGGTCTAGTTACGGGAAATATAACAAAAATTCATGCTTCTCACAATCTGCATCACTGTTCTGCTAAGTATTGCACAGTTTTACAAATTTGGTATTGTATAACTTGACCCACATTTAAGTGTTACAATGCTACAATATATAATTATGTCTGTGTATTTAAATATTACTAAGGGCTGTAGGCCCATTTTAAAATAACATTTTCTTGTTTCTACATGTTAACTTGTTCTATTGTTGATATTTTGATGTGGCATACCCATATGCTACGTCTCGCAGAAGGAACCATCATGCTTCCTTTTTGGTGATTGGTTCCAGGGTTGATGACACTACAGATGTTCCAAGACCACTCTTTATGGGCAATCTCTGGCCTAATCAATGGCATTCCAACTTCACATGAAAGCATCCGTGTACTGGATTTTTTCATCCTTGCGGTATAATGTTCAAATACAGAACCAAGGGACTTTGAAAGAAAGTGAAATTTAAAGAAGGGGAAGTGCAACAAAAAGTACAACTCTTGATTTGCACTTGTATGAGGAACAAACTCCACTGAAATGCACAGGCCAATATAAAAACCAAACAGTGTCTGTCTCTCCCTTTGTGCAGTACCACTTATAAGATCATGTTGCACGCCTATGTAAGAAGGAGTCAAAGCCGGCTGCTGAGTCTTTACATACTGCCATCGTCTGCAGCCTGATTCTTTGGTAATCGATGGGCTTTCTTTCATCCATCGGTTCACCTGCTAAGCACAATCTGTTAAAAGTGATCAGCAATGGCTGAATGCTGCACCAACAAGACCAATAATAGCAAAACAAGCATCTCCCTGGCAGCATCCTAATCCCTTACTGGAAAGTAATTCTTTTATAAATCTGTCACCTTGTTCTGCTGCATTCTATTGGGGCATTATCCTTTTATGACAGAGATTTCTCTGCCAGTTGTATCTCTATCCCTCATCCATTAGGCATGTTGGATTTGCTTTTTGTTTCATTTCCTTTAAGTTCATCTCTGCCATATACAGACTGATCAGACATATATCATAACAGCACACGTACACTTGTACACAGTTTGTTCTACTTGGTTTCATGTTGCCAAATGAACCAAGATGCTAGCATATGTTTCTGACATGCACCAACTTTTCCCTGTGTTTTTAATACTCACACATGTGAGTTTGTGCTTGCATCAGGTGAACTGCTTGCTCTGACTTTTTATACACATGTGTGCCATGTTCAAACCTGAAAACAAGCATGTAGCATTGTCTCAGAGCTGAGCATTATATATGATTGGACTCGATTTTAGTGGAAGTTGCTTTCCCATCATGCTAATGGCTTGTGCCAGATCTTGAAAAGCAGAACTGGTACATAGCACATATGAAACACCAAAATGGAGAGCTCAGGAGAATTCCTGCCTTTTCAAACAGAAATGTCAGTTAATGGGTCAGCAATTACCTAAGATCATCAGTCTGCCATCTACACCAATCACATGTTGGTCACTGACCAATCAAGTGTGCCAGATTTCTTCTCAAGATATTATGAAATTACATAGGCCCTTCATGTGAAACATTTTGTCAGAATATGAATGGATGACATGAGTATGAATACACTTATGCCAAAGTGAATCTGCTATCATGACCAAGGTCAGACACATCTTACTGAGTTGGTTGGTATTTGCTCCTTCAGTGCTAAAAGTATGCCACCTCTGGTCACTTTCATACAAAATCGAATATACAGGCTTTTCGCCACTGTCATTTCTGGCATTCTAAGATTTTGTGATGATGCTTTGTGATCCAAGCAGGTGCCCACACAAAATGTTACAATTGGCAGATCATGGAAGCATTACGCACACTGCCAGAACAATGTCAGTGACAAACTTTCAGTGTGTCCAAGAGGCTGAGCACATGCTACCAGTTCACTGCATATGCCATTGGCCAATGACATATCCAGCCACAAGTGTCTACATGTGCCAGTGTTTGGCTCGTACAAAGTTTAAGGCTGGGGGTTGTTGTCCATTTTGAGACATAGGCATTGCCCAAGTTGCTTACTTTACTTTTTAAAGGACTGCATCAATCTATTGAGCAAGTTAAAAAAAAAGAAAAAAAAAATCCATTCATCAAAAATGAAAAAAAACAAAACCTATAACATGTGTTTCAATTGTATCCTATGCACCAATGAATCCCTTTCCTCTAAGATGTCAGTATCTTGGGTGTACAATGCCTTACATTGTAGGCAAGGAATATAAACTACCTTCTTCACTTTAAAAAAAATCTCTTGAATGGAAAATAAGAAAAAAATAAATATTACCTCAGTGGAGTGAAATGTGCAGGAAAAGTCTGAGTCTTTGACTGCAATTGGTCTCAGGAGATGTACTTGTGGTGAGTTACCCATTGGTACAAGTGCCTAATAATCTATCTGCATTCTGGACACTCAGGAAAGTTAAAATCTGTTCATATCCAGTTTCATTCCTTCTTTATTGTCCAACTGTATCAGACAGGTCCGAGGTGTCCACTGATACTCATAAGAGAGTTCCCCACAAACTAAATTTAGTTGAAGCAGCTGTTTACATTCTGAAGTTATTGTGATAAGTACCAGTCTGGATGGACTGATGGATTGAACGACTGGACAGATAACAACATGATGACAATACCCTTTGGTGGAAGGCCCCCTCCCAAAAAAGGCCCATGTCAACAGCTTTCCTTAATGCATTTTAATGCGCCCAAAGTGCATCAAAGAAAACTACTGACTATATCAAGTCTACAACTTAGCACAAAGAATTCTTATCTTTTGTAGTTAAGAGGGTGGTCTTTCATGCCATGTATTTCAGTCAATGCCACCTACCCCTTTCCACTCTGGTCCATAAATCTGTCACCATCACCATGCTCTGACCATTTAATTAAATTCACACACTGAGACTTTGTCCCCACATTAAGCAATTTGAGTCCCACTTAGTTCCAATATTTTATGCCTTTCAAGAAACACAGCCTAAAAGGTTGCTAATCAGAAACTCTTAAAAATCCTCATATCTCTTTTGCAGTGTGGTTTGCAACAATCTCATAATTACAGTCAAACTTGACTGCAGAGGCTGTAACCTGAAAGTATGGGTAAAAAAACCCCATCTACATGGATGTTAATTTAAAGGTTTTCTCTTTGATCTGGATCTGTGATTCCTTGGTAGAGCTGGCTGGGAGGACAGGTTTGGCTATATCACAGAAATCTCCAGAGAAGACATTAAAAAAGTGATGGCACTTTTCACAGTAGAGAAATGGTTAATGTTTATCTGCAGCCATTATCTACCCCAAGCAATAACTAATGCAGACATTGTACTATTGCTCATTCATAGAAAATCAATACACTAAATATGGCAGACAAAAATTAACCCATTCCTAGCTACGATAGAGCTGAGTCAGCAGTTTTCATTTGACATCTGGTTGTTTTGGGGCAGTTTGAGGAGGAAAGTGTTAATATAATTCTGTAATTTAGCACCTAACCCAGATCAATACTTTGCAGAAATCAATATTTATCAAGTGTTTATTTGGACAGTGCTCCAAGACATGGCCACTGACTTTGACTTCCACAAACCCATATACATATATATATGTTAAGCATCCAGCCCTTGTCTTTGATCTAGACTTTCTGACGGCAGTTTCCTCTCCACAGCTTCCTGTCCATTTCACTTTAAACATACTTTGAAATTATGCAGCTATTCTTGGATGATATTTATCCAAAGACTACAAACCAGACAGGTTATTATTCAAAGTCAACACATAGATGAGTTTTGGATTGAACATTTCAATAATTGGCCTTTTCTGGGTTTGTTAATTTTTTCAAAATATGGAAGTATCCGGAAAGCTTCTAATTACAAGCATGAAGGTTACTTCAGGTAAATAATACCACTTCCCAAAATAAAGAAATATCAATCCTTGTTTGAAAGTTTTATGACAGAGTCTATGAGTAAATTTCACCTTGTCACCATACACCCCATTCCTGTTTTGTACTTTCACACTCAGCAACCTATTTTTTTTTTTTTGGGGGGGGGGGGGGGGAGGAGGGTCATTATCTAGTTTTCATCTGCTTTCTATTAAAACTGACTTGAAATGTTTCACTGGTGTTTGATTAGACCTGTGCCAGTCAAAGCATTGTATGCCACACATTTGATATGAGTGTGTCTTCAGACACCTGTGATATGAATTATATATATGTAGCCTGCCATGGTAGTGCAGCCTATCTGGGCTGTGCAATCAATATAAATTGATATATATGATTTAGTATAGCACCCAGTCACACAGTAAGGGCATGCACCTTCTGCTTAAGCCCCTCATTGCAGCGCAACATTCTCCGAAAGTGGCCCCTGAGTTGAACAAGAACACACCTCATCACTGTATACAATCCACCACTGCGCATTATACATTTGACCATGTTGACAGTGCTTATTAAAAGAACAAGAGGGTTTTGGCCTACTCTGTTGCCATGACAACCTATTTAACCCTTATGGGTCATCCCAGAAGTATCCTTCACCTGGCTCCAATAATCATTCTGTGCAAATGAATTGAGCTCTTCAACGTTTCCTTACAACTGATACATATTTTATGTATGGTCCTGTAACATATCCAACCTAATTACTACCTTGGGCCCAATACTATTACCAGCTTTGGCATCAAAATTAACTCTTGGATACTGACATCAACTGGAATTGACTTCATTATTTTCCTTCTAGATTACTCACTTACATCGTGTGACCACAGAACATGGCACCAGGGAAATTTTCTACATGATTCCTCACCTGGGCATAGGTAACTGATACAACATGAAAATGTTTGAAGTGATATGTAATGCACATCATTGGACACAGTGGCCAAATCTTATTTTGTGTAACATGGCACAATCTTATTTTGTGCAACCTGCTTTAAATTCTGATTTATTTAGTCTTTCATTCATTATTTTTTATTCTCAAATTGTCTGAAATTATTAGTTGTACATGCCTTAACAATCATGGTAAGTTTGAATTGATTCCCCTCCCTCCCCCTACTACAATTATTGAAGTATCCCTACTGCGTTGTCATGGCATTGTCAACCAAAAGTGACACTGCAATAGCATTAATTCTTCATGTCATCATGTTTTCTCACGCAGTATTTTATTGTATCACAGTGTACATTTCTGATGCACATACATACACAATGCAATTTAATGCCTGGATTGGTAAGTATGTGGAACTATCACCAGTTGTGTGTACTTGTAAGTTTTGAGTCGGCTGTTTTCATTTAAAATCAAACAGCTGTTGCATGCACACATTTAATCTTTTTTCTTTTTATACGTTCTTCAAAAGTACGTTCGTAGCCTAACCTGGTATGTGCACAAAGGAAACTGTCTCACAAATTTTTGCAGTCAAAAAGAAGATTATCTTGTAATGACAGGCAGTTCACAGGGAAGCTGCGTATAGCAATCTGTTACTTGTGTAAACATTTCAGCTTGTGACTGTTTTAATGGGATCAAAATGACTGGTTGGAAAAACACAGATGTATTGTTGTATGTGTGCTGCTGCTCTTTGAGTAGCCTCCAATTCAGTAGCTGCTGTGCAGTCACAATCAGGCTTTAATTATTTCCATTTTTGGGGCATAAAACCCAGAGATAATTCCACTTATACATGTATGTTTGTCGCATATCTGTATGGTTTCAAACCAGTCCAAAACAACAGGACTAGTAGGATTTTTTGCGATGGCTGTGGATCTATATAAATGTACCTACTCAGTATTTCAGTATTTAAGCCGTCATTCTATACATTATATTTTCTTTACTCTTTCCAGCTTGACTGGAATTTAATAGTAGACATACTGGGTGAAAATGTTTAAAGAAGCCAAATAAAACAGCTTATTTCACATGCTGGTGCACCCCTGGCATGCTTGGGTTAGTAGGCCTATGAGCCATAATAACAGACACAGCATGGCCTGCAGATGGACAGCCCCACTGGCTTGAAAACAAAGATGATAGAACTCACAGATTGCATGATGGTACCTGTGAACTTACAGCTGATTTCAGGTTGGAATACCATGAGTGAGACATGCTATAAAAGAAATTGAGCTGCATATGCTGGTTGTGTGGGCCTACCTTGCCCTTGGTCCGCCTGTGAATTACGGGAGCATAGCCCTTGGCACTCCATGCCAAGATCCAGGCTACAGGACAAATTCATATTGACTGAAGCCCTGTGGTGCCCCTGTCCCATAGCAAGAAACTTGACAGGAAGGCAGGCAGATTTACATATTAGACTGGGCCAAATGTGTTTCTCTCATAAAAGTAACAACCTGACAAGGCAAAATGTTTAAGAGAAGTCATTCACATATTTCCAAAACATGCAGGATGCTTGAAATATATAGAAATCATCATTTATTTGGTAGAAAAAGCATTGTTTCCAGGTGGTTAGGCAGTATTCCCTGTGTCCTCATCATGGTGGGAGCATAGTTACATTGCCTAGGAACCTGGGCAGGCAGAGGAGGTCCACAGTTTACATTTGTTAGTATGAATACGTCCTATTCAGGCTGACTGTGTGTGTGTGTGTGTGTGTGGATGATTGTGTGCAATGACACCCAATTATAAAGAAATTTGGCAATCTTAAATATTCATGTGATGACACAAGTTTTTGGTGATGTAAAAGCCAAATTCCTTCTCTATTTGGCTCATTTGTCAGACCTAACCTGGTATGTGACATATTTTGTGTGGCACAGTTCATGCCATTGGAATGAGTTTTCACTGTATAAATATATATGTATGTCCCGAACCTGCCGCAATATCACCCCAAGCCACTAATGCTGACAACACTATATTGCAATACATATATGTAATATATAATACAACTCTTTGACTACCAAGTCAGTCATATACAAATTTGAAAGCAAAAGTACATGTACATTCTGTGTTCCAGGTTTCCAAGAATCCTTCAGTCAATTAAATGAATAAGCTCAATTCTTGCACCCTATTACCCATGTTGTAATATTAACCCGTTTAATCCTACTGGCAGATTTTCCTGTTTATGTAGATGGGATGCACGTTCACATTCCTTGTTAAAGGAATATTCATGTAAAACTAGTCTATGGACAGTTAGTTCTGCAGTGCTCTGAAAATCATGCTCTAGGCTGTCACACTCACAGGGACAGCTGGGTATGACTTGTCAACCTCTGCAGAAACTTGTGTTCATCAACCTGGTATAGAATGAGTTAAACTATGTACTGTATCAGCTATACTGCATGCTGTTAGGAAACACCAGTCCATGTACAATTCTGGTCTATCTGCTAGATTAAGAGGATATCTTATGCTGAGTATTGATTATTTATTCAAGTTTAAATGTAACTCTGGTCCCAATGGATTATTCAACTGAACCGATTAACCCTTATGTACATTGAGCCTCTCTTGACTTGGGTACCTCCTGTCCTGTAGCCCATCACATCATATAAATATTACATTCATGCAATGACAAGGGATTTATATTGAATTGTGGAATCAAATATGGTGGAACCTTACAATAAGACCACCTCACAAAATGAGACCAAGCTTGAGACAGCCTTGCATTTTCTGTTCAATGTAAATGTATGTGCCCACAGTTTCAGAATTAAGACCATCTCAAAATAAAAATCCCTTTTAAGTGCAACCATCAGTGGTCTTAATACCAGTGTTCCACTGTGACTTAAGTTTCACATACCCCAACTTCCTAAAAACCCTCTTATTGCAGATTCACATTGATACAGAAATTAAATGTAAACCAGCCTTGGTCAATTATGTCTAATAGGGCAGGACACTGAGTTAACTTCCAATGAGGTCCATCCAGTCTCTTGACTGCTACACATTTAGGAAAATTACCTGCTTGTCTGAATTTTCCACAAATTGCACATGTTGAGAAGAATCTTCTAAATAAAGACTATGTACATGTACAAAAATTCTTCATGAAACAGTTTTTCTCTGGAGTTCTTCACACCTGATCATCACTTTATGTAATTATTTAGAAAAAAATGAAATAACTACTTTTACTTATGTAGCAATCAAGCACCCCGGTGAATTCTTCTCAACACATACTTGGGCAATAAAATTAGCACCAAAGAGCTGAGAATTAATATAACACAAGTTTGACCTCATGGATTCCACAAGTATTGCACAATCTGGAACTGTTGTTCAATAAAAAAATAACAATTCAGTGTGTCCCATACCACCATTGCGAAACACCTCAACATTTTATTACAGACATACTTTAGACATTGATCTCTTGTGTATCATAATAGTGAAGCTACACAAATCCCCAAGCCCCTACTTTAAAACTGTATGTATTGTATTTGTGTCTTTTTTGTCCAGAACCACTTCCTAGTAGTCATTACCCTATTCCGCAGTCTGAACTCTTTACTCGCCATAAGCTAACCTGTCCCTGTCTAACCTATATACATATGGAAGTACTATTGTCCATATTGCACACATTCCTCTGTAAAATTTTGACATAGGCTACATTAGCCCAAATAAATTAAAGGGTCTTCAGCAGGTAACTACTGAGAACATGTTTCGGAGCCTATTATAAAATACTAATTGTAAAACCAACAGTTTTCTCAGAAGAAAAGAGTGCCAAGTATCCCAGATGAATAAAAAGCTCTGTTTCCATAGAAGCCCAAGGTAACCACCAAAAAGGTCCCAAGTGCCCAAGAATCCATACTCTTACAGCTACATGTATATAGATATTTTTCAAACTCTGGTTGTAAGTTTCTAATCTGTTTAGAAACTCTTGAGTCTGATAAAGCATTTATTACATAAAACCGTGATCATTATTCTGTACTGAAGTTATAACCATGGCAACCATTATTTCACTTTTTTTTCACATTCAGTCTTACAATACTTAAATCTAATCAACTGAAATTGATGCAATGTTGCAAACCAGTCACATTTGGTTCCTCTCCCACTAATCTTGTGTGAACATATTGAGTTCTTCCTACAGTTCTTGAATCAAGAACTCGATTACACAGCCTTGATGAAGACTTTATTCTGTTGATACACGAAGACCAGCACACAATGGATACAGCTAATTAAACACTGTACATGAACATGCACTTGGGAAAAAGGGGGAAAAAAGCTGATTTATGAGCCAATCTTAACCCATATTAGACAGGAGAAGCAATACTTTAACTCATACCAGTCCCTGATTTTATCATTTATTCATTTAAATTTATGATGATGGTATTCCCTCCATCACCTTCAGAAAGTGGGTAAAGGTCACACATATCATGCAGTATCAAACTTCTTTATATGATGCACATTTGGTGTACATTTGGTATTGTCAGCCTTCTTATATCTCAACATGTCAAATTCAGTGTCCTTTACTACCTTGAAAACAGATCCAGGTCACCTAACATTTTACAAAATTTGATCATTGGCAACAAGCATAATTGATGTAAATTTAGAAGTTTCATCTGGATTTATAGTCAAAATGATGAATTGAATGTACTTTTCATACCTATGATGCCAGTTAAACTTAAAACCACTGGTGGCACCATTGTAACTTCACAAATCATAGTTTTCTCTCATGGTATACTGACACAAGTGTACACCACACCTTCAGACGTAATGACCATAATAATATAAAAAAAGAAAAAAAAAAAAAAAAAAAAACTCAGACAGCTGTGTGAACAGCCTGTCCTCAGCTGACCTTGACATTCAACCTATAATTAGTCCTACTCTGGTCCAGGGGCTGAGTATTTTAGAGAGGAAGTAAACTAGAAAAGTGCCCAACGGCCACAGATGCCCCCATCTGTCATTGTCCCCATCAGCAATGGAAAGAGTAGCATTTAACTGGTGTAAGACTTCAAACATATTGTGAAATCTTCCCATGGCTAATAGTAAATACACACACAACTTTTCATATACTGATTGATATTCCTATCAAATTTCATGGCTATACCTGAAATACTTTATGGGCTACAGTTTGACAAGAACCAATACTCCTGGAATTTGTCATTTTCACTAAATTAATTGACGATTAGCAACAGCGGATAATTAACCCAAGGGACAAACAAAACACCACCGGTACATTTTCATGTATTGACTAATGTTGCTATCAAGTTTCATAGCTTTACCTCATCCACTTTGTGAACTACACGACACAAGTTTGACATGAGCCAACATTTTCACTGAATACATATTTTCACTACGTTAATTAAAATGCAACTAGACATTGCTAGATCTATGCCCTCCCCATGCTACAGCTATCAGTACTGACATGAGTCGTGGCTCTGTGACCTTGGGTTTTGGGTCAAGGTGATCGATCTTTGAACTTGTCTGAGACCTTATGTAGGATTAAAACCATGTGCAATAAGAAAGGTCTATGTCAAAAACTTTTCAACTTATCATGAGAAAACCAAATTCGCTAAAATGGCCCTGTGACCTTGGGATTTGGGTCTCAGTCTCCTGTCTTCAAACTCGTCCGAGACCTTTTGAAGGACTAAAATCACGTGCAATATGAAAGGCCTATGTAAAAAAGTTTTCAAACTAATTGTGTCAAAACCAAATTAGCTGAAATGGTTGTGTGACCTTGAAATTTGGGTCAAGGTCAACCACTTTAAAACCTGTCTGAAACCTAAATGTAGGACCAAAATCACATGCAATATGGAAGGTCTAGGTCAAAATCTTTTAAGTTATTGCATGGAAACCAAATTCACTAAAATGACTGTGACCTTGGGAATTGGGTCAAGGTCACCTATCTTCCTACTCCTTTGAAACCTTACATAGGACTATAATCACCTGCATTTTGAAAGGCATACGTCAAAAATTTGTCATGTTATCCTGTGACAACCAAATTCACTGCAACAGCTCTGTGACCTTGGGATTTTGAATCAAAGTCACCCACCTTCAAACTCGTCTAAGACCTAATGTAGGACTACATGCATGTGCACTATGAAAGGCCTATGTCAAAAACTTTTCGACTTATTGCATGAAAACCAAATTCACTAAAATAGATTTCAAGGAACAGATTACCCTTGGAGTCCACAATCCTTTTTTTCCTCAATTCTGCATTTTTTTTTTTTTTTGCAACTTCGCAGTAGAACACTTAACATACAATATCCATATTTTTGTCTATGAAATGAAAAAGCAATTTTATCCTTCTTGAGACACTATGGTAATATTGCCCACTTCTGCCCCACTACCACAACCTTCAAATAAATACTTCAAAAGTCTCATAACAAATTTAAAAATAACAAGAGAGAGCTGGTTTTCAATAGTAATGCTGTCCATTATAATGTGCATTTGTGATAAAAATTTGATGAAGCTGCGATGGATCCTTGTTGAGATATTAAGGTATCATCGTCTCTTTGTGCCCTACTCAGACAGCCTTGAAATAAATACTCTAAAGTTTATAAATACAAAGAGGAAGCTTGTTTAAATAAGGAGCTGGTCCATCATAAGATGCCTCTCTGACAAAAATCTGGCAAAGCTGAAGGGAATATTTTTTTGAAATATCGCAGTAACGTCATCAGGATTGACGCCACTCAGACAGCCTTCAAATAAATACATCAAAAGTGTCATAAAAAGTTTTAAGATAATCAGTGGAAGCTGGTTTTCAAGAGGAACCTGGTCCATCATAAGGTTCTTCTGTTACAAAAATTTTGGTAAAGCTATGGTGAATATATTTTGAGATATTATGCAATAACATCATCCACTTGTGTGCCTCTCAAATGGCTTTGAAATAAATACTTTAAAAGTTTCACAACAAGCTTTAAAATATAAGAGGAACCTGGTCCATTATAAGGTGCATCTTTGACAAAAATTTTGTACAGCTACGGTGCATATTTTTGTAGATATCGGGGTAACGTTGAGAAGTTGGAAGGATGGACAGATGGACGGACCATGGAGGGGATGACAATACCCACCAGCAATTTATGTGCCAATGGTAAAAATGGCTCTCTGACCTTAGGAATTGTGCCAAAGTCACCAGTCTTTGAATTCATCTAAGACCTTATGCAGGACTCTGAGCACATGCAAGATGAAAGGCCTATAGATGTCATCAACTTCTCAACTTGTCGTGTGAAAACCAAATTCACTACATGGCTCTGTGACCTTGAGAATTGCGATATAGTCATCCATCTTTGAACTTGTACAGATCTTATGCAGGACTAAAGCACTGGAACTGGCACCAAAAAATTGAGGAAAGGCCAGGAGGTTGGGGGCAGAGCCCCTGGTGGGGGGCCAAGAGGTGGAGACACCGGAAGCTCCTGGATTTTGACACTTTTGAGCGCACCAGAAGACCAGCGTCAGACATATTACCATGGCCATTATACAAGATATGTTTTTTGCAGATGACATAATAGCCAAATAAATCAATGGAAGTGCTGTATGAACATGTATCTATTTATTCAATCTTGTCAATAAAAATGTGATTCTGTTGTGGTTCTGGTCTTTAGAAAAAAACCAAAAAACTTTTACATCAGATTATAGTTAAATTATTAAAACTCATTGAACAGTGAAAATTGTATCCACTTGTCAGATCATTTATTGACTCGAGATTCCATTTTGGCATTAATGAGTTGACTTTAATAAATAATATATATATGTAAACAAAATGGTAAAAACTCTGACTCCTGAGCATGTATCACTTGTATGATGACTGCACCATAAATCCCTCATCTTTTTAATACATTTTCTCATGAAATGAACTAAAAGTAAACTTAGAGTAATAAAATCTAGATCAATAAACTTCTGTCAGATCATTTACTTTCAGCATGTGGTCTTGTTCAATCAACTACTCTATAGACATTTGCACTTGCAGAGTAAATCAATCCTCCCTATAAAGTCTCTGTAGAATGCGCCACTGGCCTGGCCCTCCACCCATTCCCAACGATGGGCATTCTTGACTTGTGAATCAACCTCTTTAATCTTCTTGTCATTGCAGTCTTTGTATAGTGTTTTAGAAGACGTTTCTGACAATTCACAGAAATTTTCAATGTCTCAGGACTATAAACACATGCAATATGAAAGCCCTGCGCCAAAAACTTTTTGAGTTATCTCTTGAAAACTGTCCTGACACATGCACGCACACACAGACGCACTGACACATGGACATAATATTTGCTATATGCCTCCTCCTCCTTTGGATTGGGGTGGGGTGGGGGCATATTTAATCAAAAATGCACAAAAGTTAATTAACCCAACAGATAAACAAAGCCCAAGGTGCACATCTTCATATACTGTATTCATTCCATAACGCACCCCCACTTTTACTGAATGATCCCCTAGTCACTTACTGTGAAACTGGTGTGGTTTTCAATGTGACTCTTCTATCACCATGCATGACTAGCTATGAAATCAACAGTTTTCCGATCAAATACAACTCTTTATCACAAAAAGCATGATGGTTTGTTTGTTGTGTTTTTTAAATGCTTTCCAACTTATCTGCATCTCCATGTGTACTTTCAAAACAAGAACTTCCTCCATGCTGAGCACTTCTTGTCATATTGCACATGCTCAGTCGCCACTTCCTGTTTAGGTAGCCGTGCTGGCTTGCTCACATGGGAGGCAGGCCTAGGCATTCAGTTGGCTGAATGTCACCTCAGTTTACCAAATTTTTTTTTTCATCGACAGAAATAAAGTTTGATATGTATGTTATCATCCTAAGGTGTTTAGGTGAGTCTACAAAATTTATATTGATAGTTTTACTGTTGATTTTACTGATGTGAATATGATGACTGTTCCAACTCTTTGAAGACTTGCCATGGGAAAAATGGGGGTGCGTGCTTACGATTCATTTTTCTGGGCTGGATTTTCATGTAAAATATTTTTTTAAAGTGCACAGTGCGCCAATTGGAATGAATACGGTATACTGATAAAACATTCTATAAGTTTTATATCCATATATAAAAACTTCTTGAGATATGCGTGACACAAATCAGACAAGTCCTACGTCGAATCAACATTTTCACTAATTAATGATTAATTATCAGAGGATAGTTAATTAATCCAAGAGACAAAAAAAAACTCCAGGTCCACATCTTCATATACTGATTAATGTTCTCACCAAGTCTTATAGGCATACCTCAAATACTTTTTGGGATACATGTGGCACAAGTCTGACAAGTCTAACCTTGAGTCAACATTTTCCCTGAGTTAATTAATGATACATTAACACAGAATAATTAATCCACGAGACAAACAAAACCCCAGGTGAACACCTTCACATATTGATAAATGTTCCCACAAAGTTTCATGGTTGTACCTCAAATGGTTTTTCAGATACACACGACACAAATCTGACAATTTTAATGTCGGCTCAACAAGGTTAATTCTTTTTGTCCCTAGCAATTTGGAAGCAATTGACTTGGTAGTTTCAGAGAAGATTACATGACGATTTTGCCAAAAAATGAACCATGAAATTCATTAAAAATCCAAAGTCAATGGAGCATGACCATTTATACAAACTTGGTAGAAATCCACGCATGGTACATTCCCTCCAAGTTTGAAGTGGATCTCACTGACAGTTTTGGAGAAGTAAAACATGTGAATTGTGGATGACGGATGGATGGATGACCTATGCCTTACCACGACATAACCTCAGCTAACTGACACAAGTAAGCTGAGGTTATAATTTTCTGAAATGTGTTCCCTTGAGAAAGTAGGTCAAGGTCACCTATATTATGCAATATTGAACTTCCATATATGATACACATTTACGGTACATTTGGTTTTGCTAGCTGTCTTATGTCTTAACATGTAGAACTTAGGGTTCTTTACTACATCCTTAATGACCTTGAAAACAAGGTCAAGGTTAGGGCTGTGAATTGGGTCAAAATTTGAAATTGATTATCATTTGTTTTTGGTGCATCAGATTGATATTCACATTGATTGTTTCGACCCAACAGACCCCAAGATTTGATTATCGTAAAGTTGCCTGCAAGATGATAGAAAATTTCATTTGTGAAAAGAACGTCAAAACACTCTATAACCTTATTATTTCTTCCAAATAACCACACATTTGTATTACTTACACAAATCCCAGCTAATAATGAATGGAATTATCATCGATCTTTCCACCAAAAGAGTTAAAAAATGCAGGTATGCTGGTTTACACATCATTTAATGTGCATTTGACCAGATCACCATCACAAGCTGCCACAGCATCTGCGTGGAAGATAAGTTCTTGACTGATCTTTGCCACACATCATTCACTGATTGCTCACCTGACTTTTTTATTGCCAGATGCAATGCAATTATGGATTAAAAATGGAGATCTCTGAAAAATGACAGTACATACTGATATGCAGTAGACCTATGTAGACCTTTTTAAAAATAAATGTCAAAATTTCAAAACAGGATATTCTAAATTTGCACTGTAGTTGACTACATTCACATCCAATATGGTTCACAAAATTTGTCTAAAATTTGAGTAGTACCTATTCCACTTGTACTGGGAATTGTTTGAAGTCTCTATAAATGCGTTTTGTGAACTTAACCCTTGTTGTTCACATTAAGATTGAGCCAACAGATTTCCTGAGCATGTACTAAGCATGCAGATGCCACTGAGGGAACCCATTAGCTGGTGACATTAGCAGGCGGTCATTATTTGCCGGGGGGGGGGGGGGGGGGCTCGGGCTCGGGATATTGGGGGTGTGTGTCACAAAATATCTCTACCCAATTATGGGGGGGGGGGGCACAAAATTACACATGACTAAAAAATGGTAAATCAGTTTATATAAAAGTCATACAACAATAACCAGTATAAGGCTAGGGGGCTCAATGAATGGGGGGGGGGGGGTGTCACAAAATTCTGCACACTTGCGGGGGGGGGGGGGGGGGCGCAAATTCTTGTCGGTTTTTATACGGAAGGCCAGAAAAATTATGATGTTACCCTCTCCCAATATCCCAAGGGCACCCCCCTCCCCCCAGGTAAATAATGACCGCCCACTTATCATGGTAGGACTCTTCTGTAATTTTAGTTGAAAATGTTAGAAGTACATGTACAACAGGTGCTAGTGTAAGGAGCTGAACTCAATTGAATTTAACATTGAGGCTATGAAGTCCATGCTAACCAGGAGCAGAATAAATAAATTTTCTCTCGCATTCTTTCCGGTCAATAACAAATCAACAATTTTACATTGCAGAGCTTTGGATCACATGTTTATCTTCTTGTTTTGAAGTTGACACTGCATACAACTTAATAGAATAATTGGGAACTGATCAAGTTGTCCCAATCATCCATTTATCATATTTATTGGATGACTCCTGACATGTAGTATGGTGACCTGCGCACAAATGATAGAAGTCACTAAATGGATGACTTAGTATATATACTCTTAGCATGACTTACAGGTCCCTTTGAATGAATATCAAATCAGACATGAGCAAAATGATGGTTCTTGAATTCACAAAGCAAAAATAATGGCATTATGTTTGCCTTATAATACGAACAACTACACAATCCATGGCCACAGTCCAATGTTCAATATGGTCCAGCATCTCACACTGCTAGAATTTCAGCAAGAATCACAGAATCCATTCTCGGAGAGATTCTCCTTTAGAAAAATGTGTCTTTCATTACAAATAAAATCAATTGACAAAAACCAAACAGATTCATGCAAAATTTTACAAAATTTTTGCCCTGATCTCAGGTAACCAATGACTAACAGGGGAATTTCACTTCTTCAGATGCAGAAGATATGGCAACAAAATGTTAAAGCATTTACATGCAGCTTATTCTGCTGGTCATCATCATGTGTGGGCACACACCAACTATGTCCACAACAATGAACCCAAAAAATAAAAACAAAAGGCCCATTGGTCTAATTATTGTTCTGCTAACACTCAATCTGACGACCATCTCCAAAAAATGATTTCCTGAAATGCATTCCCTCCATGGCCCTGAGAAATTAATAAAGGTCATCCATATTGTGCACTATCAAACTTTCACGATGCACATTTGTGGTACATTTGGTATCATTACCTTATTCTTTATCAACATACTGAATTTAGTGTCCCTTTTTTTCGTGGTCAATGAACTGGAAAAGGGTCAAGGTAATACACAACATATAAACAAATTTTACTTATGTTCTAATGCATATTTGGTGAAAATTTTGCAGTTCCATCTCAATTTATTATCACGATAATAAATTTCATGTGTCTTGATGCCTATGCTGTTAGTTCCAATAATTACCACCAGTGGCACCACCATGACTCCACATGTCAGACTTCTGTCTGTATTATGTTCCTGCGCTGGAATATGGATGTATGAACAAAAATTAAGAGGCAATGACTATCACCCAAACACACAAATAATTTCATGACAAGCATTCCCTGTATGCTCTTGAGAAAGTAGGTCAAAATCACCCAAATTATGGAATATCAAACTTCCATATGATGAACATTTGTGATACATTTAGTAATGTTAGCCTTACTCTTTCTCAGCATCTTGAATTTAATGTGCTAAATGATGATGAAAAATATGTCAAGGTATACATAAACTGACCATTGGCCTCATGCACATTTGGTGTAAATTTTGCAGTTTGTCCCAATTTATTATCACAATAATCAATTTAATGTGTTTTCGATACCTATGATATTAGTTTCAGTAATTACCACCAGTGGCATGACAATGATTCCACATCATAGACTTTTGTCTGTATAATATTCCTGTAATGGTATATGGATGTTTGTCCAAAAATTCAGATGCAATGACAATCACAAATAAAAAAAAAAAAAAAATCCCTAAATGTATTCCCCCAGTGACCCTGACAAAGTAGGTCAAGGTCACATTCATTATCCACACATGACATAGGCTAGCACATTTGGTGAAATAGCCTTATAATTTCTCAACATAATGAATTTTACAAATTTCAGCAAATAACTCAAATTTTCCATTCACCTACAGGTGGTGTCACTGATATTGTTCAGGTTTAACATGACAGTCTGCAGATTATTTCCACCAAATTTCAAAAGGATCCACTGAAAATCAAATACACCAGTGCATTTTCAATTTTTCACTATTTGGTCCCTATATTACTCAATCCACTAGGTGGTGCTGCCGATAACAAAAGGAACCTATATTTTCATTCATAGAATACGTCCTCCCCCCCCAAAAAAAAATTCAAGGGAGCTACCTTAAAAATTGTAGATGCTATCATGTTGACAAGCAACTGTTTATGGATGGACAGACAGGAAGACAGAATGATGGACAGACAGACATGATTGATGATACAAGCTCTCTGACCTATGGTCATCAGAGCTAAAAACATAGGCAAAATGAGGCAGAGTGGTGTCAAGTCACATACTTTGCAAAGAATACAGGCCGCCGTGACACATGAAGGGAACAAGCAGACCCACATTAAGACCTTAGATCCAAATGTCTGGTCAGGCTACCTCACTTGAATAATGAGACAGAGGGCTACAGACAGTCCCTAAATGATAAGACACTGACGATCAGCCTCTATGTTTGCACATACATCATGTACACTGAACATGGTGGGAATCTCACCACCACCCATGACAAATGCAACGCCAGACAGAACTGCTGCTCAGATAAAAAGAGACAAAGCATTTGACACAGGTAAACTACTCAAGGAAATGAGTGGTTGGGGGCAAGATAGGACACTCAGGAAAAAGTCTGCACATTGGGTGATTGGTGTGATCAACTGTCTCTTGACAGTGAAGCATGAAGCAAAGTTTCATGAATTTTGTGACCATGATACACAATTTTTCAGTCCAAAACACTTTTTTAAAACAGAGTTTTGTACCTATCTGACCAACAAACTGTCTGAAATTGTAACAAATGCTCTGTTGGAGAAAAAAATCGTATCACCCTCTGAAGCAATTTGATATTCAAGATGCGTTACAGGCTTTCAAAACAAAGAACAATACCCCAATCTTTCAAAAGAAATTTCCAACTGAACAATTACCTATCTGTACAAAAAACAAGAGGCCCATGGGCATATAAAGCTGATGCGATTTTAGTGTCTGATTTGTCCACCAGATAATACTTCGCTCCACATGTAATCATAGTTTATTTGTGCAATTATTGTTATGGATATAGTTGCATGTGCCAAGACCACAATAAGTAAGTCCTTAACTTTATGTCCTCAGCGACCTAGGGACAGAAAATCAAGGTCACCCAGATTATGTAATACAAGAGGCCCATCGGCCTAGTGCTGTCCTGACATTGCCATTGATGTCCAAGCTACACTCCCCCATTACAAAATCATCTCTTTCAATTTTACAGGCATGGTGACTTAACAAACGTTAGTCAAGGTTACTGATATTAAACATTCTGGCATTGGACATGGTCTATATATCCTATAAATTTGACAAGTCTAAGCCAATTACTTTTACGGATATGGAATATTATATCTTAAAACACATTTTGGCTCATAGTTTCCATCAAATTATAGGTAGCACCACTAATATGACTAGGAACTTAGACTTTGACCCCCCCCCCCCAACAATCCCATCATATTTGGTGAAGATCCACCAAAATTAAAGATGTTAGAGTGTTCATAAGATTTTCCCATTTTGTTGCACAAACTCTGCGATCTTTGGACAGCACAGCTAAACTAGACATACCTTCATCACAAGCACTGACTGAAGGTTCCGCCATTTGCTCAAATTAGGTCATGGTCATGCCAAAATCTAATCAGTTCATCTTGCTAGGTAAGGTAAACATATTGCCAAATTTGAGCAAAATACATGGAGGCATTCTGTAGACATCACGAAACGAGGATGTGCACATCTGGACAGACATCCAGACGGACACCTGGACGGATGGTCAACCCGAAAACAGAAAGGGTGCCCCCATGGGGCGGACCCTTAAAAGTAGATCCCATTTACCCTGTGCAGAATACAAAAAGCCTCAAGGAGTTCACATTACAATTAAGTCTGTGTATTTAAATATCATATCAAACAAGTACAGGTGTGGGGTACATGAATGGTGTATAACCCAAGTACATCATGTAGGTAAGTCACAGCCAGGATACTGATGAAAAATAAAAAGGGCATGCTCTTAAAGTAATACTCCGTCTGATGAAAAATGAGTGGATATAAATCCTGCTTCCTTTCAAAAACACATCAGTGAAATACTGGGGTGGTGTAAACAGTATCTGTGTTTTGAACAACATTGTGTCAGTTCTGACCATGTATATGAAAACCTCCCTGCGTTGAACACTTTGCCAACTTTCAAAGCACTGCACACAAAACCTCGAGTTGTAAAGTGTGCCTGCAATTGCTTTGCTGGATACAAGTCTTATCAGGCATGTACTCATATCTCTGGCTTTCCTTTGTAATGCTTTACCCATAAGCTGAACTTATGCTGGCTGAATGAAGCCAATGGCATTGTAAACATGGTTTTACAATTGTCTTCCAGCAGGGATCAATACACATGATGCACAGTGAAGAATAATGAAACACGAACCACCACACCATCCAGCAATTTCCCTGGCAATTTTGCACATGATTTTTGCTACATTTATTCCTGCATGACAGGTCATAGCGACCTGTAAACACTTACCAGAGGATCAGAGCACCGTCACCATGCCTTGCTCATTACTACTGCATAAGCATAAAGCTGCATGTATAATTTCCTGACAATTACAGTTTGCAGACACAAAAGATGAATGTATCTGTCCAATTCTTGGAACCCAGTGACATCCAGGTTTCAACAATATCAACATTTTCTCCCTCCCCTTCTTAGGTTTCTTTCCTTCTCAAAACCTGCATAAGGAGTCCACTTCTAGCCCCCACACAAGGTTGATTTGGAGCATTCATGATATCTAGGGAGACAGATACGTATGTTTTGTTCATTGTCTCTCAGTCACGAAAAACCTTCTACCTGGCTTGACCAGGTAATACAGCGGTGACAGCGCCATGCTTGGCCGCTTTGTATCTCGCCATTATTTTGCGGCTCTCTGCTGTAGAAGATACGGCATGTCCAATGAGAGCTGTGATGTGAATAAAAGCTCTCGAATGTTCAGGAGCATTAACAAAAGCCCATAAAGCCTCCTGCAACACCCTCGTGAGTGGGAACCAGGCTACCTGAAACCAATATACTGTTCCAGCGATGGACATGAAGGACATGTCTCAATAGGTCACTTTAATATGAAACCGGTACTGTCAAGCCATTCCAGTCACACAATCACATGCATTTTGTCCAGTGTTGCTGCCCGTCTTGCAAGACATGATATACAACCCTACACCTTGACTCAAAGGAGGTTGTCCGTGTATTAAGCATTGTTCAATCATAACCAAGGGCACATCAAGTCAAAACCTACACCTGCCTCTGTAATGTCAGTCCATTTTTCCTTAGCGCAGGCCCTTCTTTGACACACTGCATATTTTGTAGTCTTCTCAAGAAAAACCATCTTCAGATTGGCATATCCCACTGAAGAATCTCTTGATTCCAACCATGAGCATCTTTTGTAGGTTTCTCCAGCTCAGATTTTCATAAAATCCAGCCAATTGCTGACTTATCAGAGATTAAATACACAATGGGATTTCGAATGGAGTTTTACATCTATGATCTGATGATTACCAGTATAATCCAGACTAATATTTTCTGACCAACTTTTTTCAACAGTGTGTTATGTTTTGCTACTCTGGCTTGCTGACCTCTTGTCACACCATGTTCAGTTATACCATGATGCAGACATAGCCAGGGGTACATACTAACAGAGACAACCATTTCCACACCGTTAAACATTCTCACGGTACAAAAGACTGACATAAGTGCAGTGAGCACTACAGTCATGTTATCTCTGACAATGCATCCACACACAGCATTTTACACATCAATTTTAAAGCCATTTGACCATTTCTTGGTGAATTTTCGTGTGCTATGATAGGCCATGCTCAGGATGTAATAGCAAGAAAAGGCAGTATGACAGTAGATGTGCCAAAAACGCCTGACCACTTTCATCCAGAACTGGACTCATCTGAAGAAAATGAGTTCTGATCAACCCAGGGTAAACATAAATGTTTATGTTTCCTAGTTACAGGGAGCTAGTCTTTGTTCCAACTCTCTGCTCTGTCTGTCTCAAAGAAGCATGTTTTTATCTTGTAACCCTTGGGTGAGAAGAGACTCCCCACTTAAATATTATCCACGTTTGGATCATAAATCCAATTTGTTTAGGACTTACATGTATTATATAACCCCCCCCCCCCAAAAAAAAAAGGCTCAGGATGTTGCATGCCAAGTTTTAGCCTGCACAGCTCTGACACAGAATTGAACAAGCAAGTATCATCTGACAAATTTTGTCCTATAGGTGTGATTTTACTGGTTTGCATGCAATGATTTTGATAAGGTAGACTGAAATGGCAATCAACTTTGGTATACACATGCTACAAAATCATTAATAGACCACAGAATTGCACATGGTGTGATCAACAAATTACTGCATTGGTCCAAACAACAGTAGTCACCAGCTGCAAGACCATAGTTTTCTGCTGATTTCCCATGGATGCACATGATATAATTTGTCAGATGACATTTGTGTACTCAATTCCCCATTGCTGCCGAAATTCAGGTAAGATGTAGTAGTGGCCTTAAATAGGAAGTTACATCATGTGACACACTGTGTGTCAATATTCTGATTGATGCAAGGTGACCACAACAGGTACAACTCTTCTTGCAGAAAAGGGACATGTTCACAAAGTATACACCACAACCTCTCAAATACATGAAAATTACAAGGAAGAATAACATGGTATAGCATAGGCATATACATATATATATATATATATATATATATATATATATATATATATATATATATATATATATATATATGATACATTGATAATATATGTTGATTATGTAAATGTACCAGCAAATTTGAATACACATGTTGATATACAACTGTATTTTCATGTAACACCAAGTTTATACCATTTGGTCCGCATGTCCAGTGGGTTTACTGCAACAGAAAGCAACCTGGTGAACTTACTTGTGTTTTGGTAACATTTTACTCCATGGCCATCATACAAGTAAATGTATTGACCTATCAAGGACCTTGTCATGTCAGTCCTATTCAAGAACATAAAAATCAATAATAGAAGCACAAGTACATGTAATCATGTATTATAAACATGATAAATACAAAAAATATACTCACTTCGTTGACTAGAAACAGGATCTGTAATATTGCCACATCTCCTTCGTGTTTTATGTGACAATCCACACCAGGCCGCCCAAAACTGAGAAATAGACGTTAAGGAACATATGTTTTGTTTCTGCAAACCTACAGTTAAACTTCACTGCAAACCTACCTTTTTTGTAGTAGGCGTCATCAAAATGATCATATAATACACATAAGCATACAAATCATAAATGTTGTTATACACTTGGAAGTATGGTACCTTCAATTTAATGTTCCGTTTCTACAGTAATCTGACACTCTCCTCCCAATCACCACTAAGGCACTCGTACACTTAAAAGAGATACAAATCTTGTAGACCTACATTTGTGTCATTATGCTACAATGCTATAAGAATTACTGAAAAATATGGGATACGCAGCATAATTTAACTTGTTTCTAAGCCACATAAGGCACTCATAGGAACATGGGCGCCACCACTGATTGAGAGTAATATAGTGTATATATAATAAATTGATGTGCTCCAACACATGGCTTAGAATTGATTTTTTGTTTTAAGTACACTGACACCTCCTTATAACAATACCAAGATATTCAACATATTCACTTAATCAGTTAACGATGCAAGTTTTGAGTGTTTAATTCTTTTTATCTGACATATTCAGACAGTTGACACATCTTGCATGGAACAGACTGTCATTACAATGAGGTTTCACTCGATCGGCATGGAGAGGATAGGATGGGAGGGGAAGAACTATTTCTATGAAATACCATACTTTTCTGTGTTTGAAATCACGCCAGTCTATAATCATAGGACATTTCACCTGCACATGCTAATTTCGTTCTTATTTATATAAACAATAAATTACATGTTAGACCAAAATTAAAGGCCTTTCAATGCGAAGTATTTACTGGTGGGTCTACCTTTGCACATATATACATGGGTCCTGTGATCTTGAAAATGAGGTCATGGTATAAATGAGGTAAATTTGAGTATCAGGTGACCAGTAAATCTTGAGATACCATGCTCACAAAGGGTAGCTGAGCAGAACCACAGACAAAACCATGAATAGATAGATGGGTGATCTGAAATAATGGGTCCCCCCTTGGGGTGAATATGCACAGCTGATAAAAGTAAAATAAAATTCTTTCCTAGAATTCTAATCATGCGGCTTACATGTAAAATTAAATTCCTTTTTTGGTGCATTTGATGTGGTGGCCAAGTAGTCTATACTCATAATACTACATGAGGCTATCATAACCTCATATAGTATTATGATCGAGTTACTTCATCCTGTTCTGTCCATATTAATATGCATACTAGTAGGACCCGCCACGACCCCCTGGAGTATGAAAGATGCAGCTTGGGCAAGAATGTTGCCCCGACAGTGGATACAGATCCGAAAGTACCCGCAAATTTTTATATCACTGGTAATAAATATACAGCACATGTATAAGTATAATAAACCACAACAATCCCAGGTCATATCCAAGCAGCCTGTCTCATGTCCAACTGGCCTTTCCCTTGCATCTCTGCTGTATTTAATTTTTCAACGGTTGAAGGCTATGCTTCTTCCCTGCTTGAGATAATCACCTGATTATAATGATTCTTGGCAACAAAAAAAATTCTTTCTTTTCCTGCAACGTACTTTCAAAAAAAAAGAAAAAATTAAACAAGCTGACAGACTCTGCTGCAACAGCGATATGGAACAATTTGACCAAATCAACTGACCCAATCACACTGTCTGGAAAAACCAATTAGATGCCCAAACCCAAACTGACACACGCTTAACCCATACACTCAAAAGAAAGTTTGCAGAAAGAACTTTCTGCTCATACAAATGACTTTTATTTCAACTCTCAATTTTACCAATCATTTTCTGCACTGTTCCATCTGCATTTGCCAAGTAATGTGCACATACAGCATGGCATGGCGTACATGTAAAGTACTGATCCATCTACATCCCTGGTTCATACATTTTCATCTGAATTGTTTTTTTTTTTTGGGCACCATGTCATGAAAGAGCACTTTTTGGGCTGAGAAGCGTTAAAAAAAAATTGCAACTCTTAACAACTTCATCACAGCACCTGTGATGCCACCTCTCTTGAATGCACAGCTGACTCGCCATTGTTTGCTCCAGCCTTGTTCCAATCCCAGAAGCCATGACCGCTGAAAGGCGGCGGCAAAAAAGCTACTGAAGCAGACCCTAAAAGTTTGCCCTGTGAAATGACCTGATGTACTAGTGACTATCGATCAGCACCACAGCTGGGCTTTGTCAAGACACTACATAACACATAATGGCAATTGTCCAATGCTGGAGCTATTGTTACCATGATCCTGGATCTGATGCTCCCCTCCATGTTCACTCCTGGGTCTAAGGGGAGATTTACAAGTACTGAACAAGCTGGTTTGAAGCCATTAATATGCAACCAGCTAGGGAAAAAATGAGCCAGTTTTAGTAATTGTCGCATCACTTGGCTCAAACATGGACACAGGCTGGTCATCATAAATCAAGTTGGCATTACATCACCTACAAGGCCATACCAGTTGGCTGACCAAACAACATTTCAAAGTCACTGTATGTGGAACCTATACAACTGTTTCCAATGTGTCTTGCCAGCAAATCCTGTTTTCCTATAAACTACCTTCAGACAATACAATTTGTTCATTTGCTTGGCAAGACCACATAGGATAATACTGGCCTGTTATGCAAGTTTTTTAGTTGTCTTGCAATTTACAACACTCTCTAAGATGTAAGTTGGAAATTGTTACTTTCAAAGCCCTTAATACTGCTGAGTAACAGCATCCCTTGTTTTCGACAACCTCAGCATCAACAATTTGTCCCTGTCAACACTATAAAGCAGCTGTACAGAATATAACCGAATAAACTAGAAAAGATGATTTGCTGCATAGCAAATCAGTGTGTGTGTGTCTTCAAAGCTTATTGGTATGACAATGTACAATACCAGACATGCATATCAATTTCCTCGCATAAAGCATGCGGTTCATGCCTGTCAATCACAAAGAATACACTGGCATATCACTGTCGCTGACAGGGCTAGACACCCCTTTCTCACTAAATTTGTGTCTTTTAGAGTAATTTAAGTTTACAAACTGTCATAGTCATTTAGTGCTTCCTAAGTTGGTTACAAGAATACATTTCCATCTGCCTGTACTAGAATTCTTAACACAATTAACACAAAGCAGCCTCAGTGCTCCAAGTCTTACTGCAATGCACCCAACTTGTCTCTTGGATGATGGAAAATACTTTTTTCAAATTGCCTTAAGGACCGGTAAGACACCAAAAACCTTTGCATGGCCGATTTTGAGATTTTAACGGTTTTTACAAGATGAATGTCCTTTCTATTAGTTGTCAAAATTTCGAGCTATCAACTAAAGTAGAAATATGAGAAAAACGCCAAAACCCACAAAGCCAAAGCATGATTTTACTGCAATGTGTCCTTCCAACAAACTTTCTTATTCTGTTCTTGACATATATATAGGGAATAGAAAAAAATACTGATTTGACAGTTTAAGCATGAAAATTGTATCAAAAGTCAATCATTCATGATCCCTTCCCCAGTTTCAGATATATTCAAGTGATATTGCTGTAACCACTGCTTAGATTTCCCTGTGAATGTGATAGCTAGCAGAAACCTATAGTTCTTACACCTTTGACAGTATGATCTTGTAGATGGAATAAAAATTAACTCTGTGCAATCTTCTGCATAGTTTTCCGCTGTGTATATTGCTTCACCATTGTGCAAGTCTGTTCACTTCAGAAATGACCACAACCAATTTGGACACACCTTGAAAATAAATAAAAGCCAACCAGATACATGTCGTATCTCAAGTCTCGTGCATGGTACGTGAAGCCCAATCAAAATGGTCAAGCTCCCTGATTTCGTTCTGGGGATATGCCATGGAAATCAAGCTGCAATTCCATTCTCAGAAGAACATGCAACTTTACTTGTGACTGTTTCCTTAATTGCTGTCTCACCATATCTCTCCATCCTGTTTTCTACATTTCTTTCTTCGAACATCCGCAAGATCAAGTAAATACTCCATCAGTGTCACACTCACTGGACTCAAAATTTAACCCAGTCCCACAATGTTTGCACACACGTGCTTGATGCAGAACTTGTTTTCCTTGTCCACCATTATATTGCTGGGCTCACAATTTTTCAATGTTTTTCTTTTGTCTTTTCCCATCAATACATACAGTTTAACACTTGGTATGAAATATGTTAATGTACAAGGGACTAACATGCATCATGCACTTACATCAACATTATCAATGTCCTTATAGCAGATGAAATACAGTTAAACTGGCATGGTTATGTTTGGGGGAAGTTTGCATGAAAATTGCTTGCTTTTGTTCTGCCAGCAAATTTACCTGGTTTGTGATGGCTTTTGTTGGGAAGATCATACAAAATGCACAATTGGACACCATCAATCAAAAAAATTTTACCTTTTAGACACTAATAAATAACAGGGCATCACTTGAACTAGATAGTGCAGGTATAACAGCTTGTGGCCAAGTAGTTCACAGGTAGACACAAAAGGCAAAAAGAGCACACTTTCATTATCACCATGATGCCTAAATGATACAGCATGCTTGGATCTAGTGTTTCTGTTCTGAAAAATCAAATAAACCTCCTGTCACACCAACATATCAGTGTGACGTCTAGGAAAAGAGGTAGCATGTCAATCTCATATCATGATCACTGCTGATAGCATAAACCATCAAACTGAAGTCTACCGTCTGGAACATAGCCTATTGTGTATGTGCAAGGATGGCCATAAAGTGTATATACATGTTATGGTTGATTATCAAATGATGATGATTGACAGCTGGCATTTACAAGCCCAAGCTGCTGATGGCTACACACACAGTCTCCAGCACTATAAGCTATCAAGCCCTGATTGACAAGCTAATGGCATTTACAAGTTTTCAGGCCCCTAGTCACAAGCAAAATGGAATAATGTTGTAGGATCATCACAAGATATTATGTTTTATTGAGGAATCCTACTTGCTATATCCTGATGCCTTGATTTGTATAACATTGAGCATACACCAACTCTGCCAAAAATGGGAAATTTGCATGGATACATCAGGTAGCACATTCTTGCCTTTCTCTTCAAATACAGCCTTAAATAATGGATTTGTATTTTTTTCTAGAGTCTCCACTCTTTTTAGGTTT
Source organism: Hermodice carunculata (assembly GCA_964020975.1). NCBI lineage: Eukaryota > Metazoa > Annelida > Polychaeta > Eunicida > Amphinomidae > Hermodice > Hermodice carunculata. Next base: position 72,462,446 of record OZ026614.1, on the reverse strand, counting down.
TATGGTATATATTTTTACAGGAGGGGAGGCACATAAAACTACATGTACTAATATTGTATTTGTGGGGAGTTGTACCCTGTTATTTATAAAACTGTGCTGTTGGCAAGTTATCATCTTTTAAAACATTGTTCATACTGATCTAATGAATGAGCTTTAATATTTTGATGAACTTCACTGAAAGGACCAATGGATCTTACACATGAGTCAATAACTTTTTCCTGATGCTCTTACCTTGAAAAGTTTCTATCTCTGTCCCCAAAAGCTTTGGCAATACATGGCCATTAATATTGCGAGAAAATTTGCCGAGTCTCACTAACCCTTAAAGGACAAAACTTATATTCACTTGTCTGTTGTACACGAGAGTGACAGATGACAAAGAAAAAGAAAGACCTTGATGAACAAGCCATCAAGCTTACAACTGGTAATTCCAGGATGGCTCCATTCCTCTGAGGCCCATAAACCCTCACACACTGGTCCACATTGGACTCGTAAATGTAACTACTCATGTAAGAAATGGTACTTCATGGTAGGAAGATTCTACTTTATGATCATCAAATTGCATCTTTTGGGTATATGTATTCTTCATTCAGGCCAATATGTGGAGGCCTATACAGATTTTATGTCAGTCCGCAACCAAACAAAGCAGCTGCCACACCACAGCATTATGCCTTTATAATGAAAAGTATCCCATGTCTCATTTTGATCTTCACTTTCCTTCATTGAATTGATTCTTTTCTAGGAAACATGTGTGTCAAAAATCATCAAGTTACACACAGGCCTAATCCTCCAGACAGCACCATACCAAAAAGATGTAGCTCACAACATGGGGTGAGCTGTACTTCTGACCATCCTCATTTTTTTTCTTCAGGATCAGCTCTGTACCTATCCCTGTGTCACCTTCTACTCTGGCATCAAATATAAGAGCAGGGTTAGGGCTATGCAAGTGTTTGGAAAGCTCCCACTCTGCTCACATGTAACCCAACAAGCACCACGTTTCAAACTGAAATTTCACAATGGTGTAATTCATTTGGGGCAAAGGCACCATGCAAACAGGAGCAGAGAAAATCAATATACCAATTTGGCTAGTGACTGTTCTAAGGAATACAAAAATCATGTTGATGCTCATCAGGCCTGAGCAGGAGCCAAGCTTTCAGGCTCTCAATATGTTTATTCATGCTTCTGTGGGTATTCCCATATCAGATGAAGGATGTTAGGCCTACGACATTAAACCTCCATTACTTGCACTTAAATTTTGGGTTTTGACAAATTAATATTTTTCAGCTGTTTGTCTACTTTTTAACCCTTTTCCCAACATTTTCTACAGTCGTTCCCAGAGGACTTATTTCATAAAGGGTTAGACAAGTATTATATATGTACTATCTGCCTCAAGACACATGTACTTCTTTGAGTGCTGGCAATAATCATCATGGATGACCTCTTGATATGGACTTTAGAAAGCCAAATCAATGTATATTAAAGTGAATTTAAGTGACCTTAACATCATACCAACAGCTGCATTATATAGCTTCCATAAGCTGTACTGTATGCATATCAAAGTATACATACTGGTGAACATATCCATTGTAACCTTTTACACTCAGGCAGTATTTCTTTATTATACATAATTGACTCAACTAAAAGCACACCCACCAATTAATACATATAATTGTCGTATTTCAGTAATCTGAACATGTTCATTAGTCTCTTTTTGGGCAAAACTGTTGGCAGTTTACATTTAGTGGAATTAACATGATAGATAAATGTCAACCATTTTAATTTCCACCCACAGAAAACTCAGACAGTTGGTGGTAATACAACCAATCATCTTTCTTGTAAATTCATATGGTTTATTTGCATGACAGGAACAAAATGAATACTGATATACTTGTCTGCTGAAATGCTAAAGAAATTCCACCACTGACATTTCTTAAATGGCTTTCTTGAATTATCCTCAGACATGTTTTGATGCTTTTTATATACGGTGCATCTTTTTTAATCCAAGTTTCGTATACATTACAGACACTTTTTGTAACACTTAGATGTCAAAGAACAGAGTTGGCACTAAGAAATTACGAGTTTCACCACCGAAATCTGTAACGTGGTACTGATTCAGAATTGCAATTCAAATTTAGGATACCTGTCGAACAAGCTACCAGTCCTGAAGGCTATCCATGTATACACAAAATGCCAAGCACCTGCAAAGATCAGCCTGTTATTCACATTGCCAGCAGTCCAGAACAAGCAAGTTAATTAATTTATAAACACATGGATGGGTGGATGGGTGCTGACCATTATTATAACTTTTCTCAGCCTCTTGGGTAGGAAATATTAACTGGGAGAACAGTTGACTTCAACGGTTCAGGAGATCCCTGCTCTCAGGAGGCAAAATCTGAAACAGTGGTGTGTACATGTGTCATCTTGAACTTCTCAGTGCTTACATTCTAATATGCATTTCATTTTAACTTGGGCCATTATGGACTAAATCTGACAAATTATTTTTCTCATCACCTCTTTCTTCTGACATTCATTTCATTATCTTGTAATGGAATTGTTCACAGTGCCTTTTGCAATGCAAATTGGCAATAATAGCAAGGCAAGCATAGCCCAAAGCATGGTTACACAATCAATGATCTATAAATAGGTACATGTATTCTACTTAATGTGCCAAGTTACACAGAAAGATACAATAAATAGCACTTTGTCCACATATTGCATATTGGGGAGTGACTATCTGCCCAAACTGTGTTGCACACAGAAAGCATATTTTAATGGAACATCCAAGAAAGTTATGGCTTTCTACTTTGCACCAGTATATCATGCTTATGTCACCCTGGTAACCATAATAGGAACAACAGATAGCAAGTACACTATGTTCCATATACTATATGGAGTGCCCTGGCCATTTATGAAATTGTAGTAGACTAAACCTCCATTTTGGACTTTAATCTTTACTACAATATTCATAATACCATAAATGAGATGGTTAAACAGACAATATTAAGTCTTGTTTTATGCTTCTGATCATAGTGGGGTTTGAGCAGGCACTTAACATAGCATCGAAGCCCACAGTAAGGAATACATTAGTTCACTATTCATCATCACTGCATGAACGAATGACTTCCTTTGGATGATGTTTGGGTAGCTATAGCTAAGGGATGTCAAGGTAATAAACGAATGCAAAGGGTTACACCAATCGTAGCAGTACAGCATTCTAAGTTGCCACCCTTGTGTTCTCTGAGCACTTGCCTGACCCTTCACTAGCCTCCACTGTCAATTGGCAATTTATTTCCCGAAATGCAACTTAATGCCAGTATGCCACGGTGAGTAACTGATTTACCTGGAATTTACCAAAATCAAATTTTAATATTATGAAACAATTCAACAAAGCAGTTTCAATGAAAGCCAGACCAACAGTGACTCCACACAGGATGTCCTTTTGTTTTTCAGGTCATCATGCATCATGACGACGTTTTGTAGCATTTATTAACCATTCATTTGTTACAATCTTTATCAGTAATATCTGCAGGATACATATCCGATTTCAGGAATGTGTACATAATTGCTTGAAATAAATATGTCATGCACTGAACTGACTGAATAATTAATCAGAACTAGCAATTTATCTCATGATCCGATGCATGGATGAGAAATATGGCTTTGTAATCAGCTTCCCATAGTCCATGGCAATGAAAGTAGTTTGTTCAGTTTGCTTCATGCTGTTATGTTATGACAGCACTGTCTTATTCATCTGCCAGTTGGCATCCTCCTATTTTGCAATATAAAAGTTATTCAATGTTGACCACTAGCAGTTGATTAACCCTTAAAGTGCTATTCACTGTGATCTGTACATCCCCAGGATGATGACACTGTATTTTGTCCAGTACTGATGGGAATGAGAGTTGCTGTGTGGGATGGAGCTCCTGTGCTTCAAATTTCATTATCATGCATATTTAACGAGTTATTTGCAATTAGTGGTAAGATTTGTTGTGTCAGCACTGGAATATTTGGGAAAAAACAATCTTTCACTGTGCACGTCAACTGCATAAACATGGTCTTGCCATCACCGGCACCCAAACCTGTGTCTAATTTCATTCCATATAACTTTTGTCACCTTTTCAAATTGTTTCATAGGACCTTTCCACATCTTAATGTGATAAAAATGTCACAATTTTATGTTGTAATCACACAGGAATAACCAGTTTTGTGGTCCTTCTGCATAGAAAGATGCCATGCTTCCTGTTACACAGCTGGGCAGAAGTAGTAATAATATCATAATGTAAACTGGAAGTTGAAACCACTTTTCCTATTTGTCCATGTGATGAATCAGAGTTGATTATTCCAAAAGTCCTATGATGATCTGCATTGCATCGTCGTTACCCAATAGAAAAGGGTGTCTAAAACAACAAATGGTATTGAAATATGACCTTGCTAGCATAAATTAACCACATTGAAGGATCTTTTAGCCAACAGGAAATCACCTACTTGAGTAGCGGAAATCCAGCGTTTCAAGATGGTACCACACATGGCCATGTTTTCATTTTGAGACAACCGTCTATGGTGGAGTCAAACAAGAGCAATTTTCATCTGAATTGGGCAATGTTGGGGTCAAATTGTCGCTATTGTAACACTGCACGATGTTGTAATATACATGTGACCTCTAAAGGTCAAGGTCATTTAGTCCTTTGAAATATTCAATGAGCCATAACTCAGTCAATTTTCATCAGATTTGGACCATGTCGTGGTCAACTAGTAGCTATTGTAACACTGCACAATTTTGTAATACACATGTGACCTCTAAAGGTCAGAGATTAAGGTCATTTGGCTCTCTGAAATATTCAGGGAGCCATAAATCAATCAGTTTTAATCCCACTGGATCCTGTTGGGCTCAAACTGTAGATATTGTAACACTGCACAATTTTGTAGTTTGCATGTAACCTCTAAAGGTCAAAGGTCAAGGTTATTTGGGCCTTTGAAATTTTCATTGAGCCATAACTTGGTCAACTTTAATCGTATTTGGATCATGTTAGGCTCAGATTGTAGCTATTGTCACAATGCACAGTTTTGTAATCTACATGATACCTCTAAAGGTCAAAAGTCAAGGTCATTTGGCCTTTGAAATTTTCATTGAGTCGTAACTCCCTAAATTTTCAGGCTATTTGGACCATGTTTTGTAATTTACATGTGACCTCTAAAGGTCAAAGGTCAAGGTGCTATAAGGTGAGATTACTGAATTGGAAGCATGGGTGGGGGAAGGCTTCCTCTCAGCCATTGAAGATGTCCAGTCCATGTATGCTGTGGCAAATATGCAAAATTAAAATGTCGTCCTGCTCTATTTTTGCAGGTGTATATTTTCTTGGTAAGGACACGTTAGGAGCTGTAAACTGTAACCTATTTGAGACCTCATATTGTATGTCAAATTCATACATATAAGACCCTTAGATTATTAAAATTTGGAAAACGAGAGGCCCATGGGCATAGTGCTCTGCTGACATATATGGGGATAAATAAGAGATTACATGTAATGGGTGTATAAGAAGGACACAAGGAGAGACATTCATAAATATGATATATTTGTATGTGTACACATTGAAAATTGCTGTTTGTTGCATTTGCAGTTCATTTTTATGTATATGTGTTGCCCGGTGACCTTGAAAAATAAGTCAAGGTCATTCATATTAAAACAAATTATGAGTCTTGACCCAAGGTATCTTTCCTATAAATTTTGTAATGTAAAAATAGGGCATTGTGAAAATAATGAATTTAATGTGTTTACCATCTATTTGGTAAAATTCTCCACAAAATACAATATGTGGTAGCACCAATACTTCACGCACAGTAGGGATATGTCTCTGTAATAAACATGTAATGTTTTGTTCACATCATAACCGCACTTAAATGTACAAGGCCCACCACTAGCTACTCATGTCAATCAACTTTATAGTTCTGGTGACCTTGAACAAGTAGGTTAAAGTCATCCATGATTTGTAACATTCTAGTTTTAGCCATGATACATATATTCTATAAATTTGGTCAGACTAGCTGCACTCTTTGCTGAAATAATGAATTTCTATAAGTTTCGACACATTCAGTTTTGACTGATAATTTCTGTGCAACTATAACTGCGCCACAAGTACCAACCTTGATCAAGATTTTGACCTTTCCCATAATCCCACCATATTTCATGAAGATCCACAAAAAATTTTAAGATGCTACAGCGTTCACAAAATTTTCACATTTCAACACATATATAACATATAATGCTGTAGGTGGTGCCATCAAAATGGAATTTGACCTATATTTCCATACACTCTATACCTTCTGAAAGTTATACTGGGTTAACTTTGAAACTGTGGACAGTATTGCACTAAAAAATAAAAGTTAACAGACAGACTGATGGAAAGATGAATGGATGGACAGACATGAGCGGTTGCATAAGCTCTGCAACCTTAGGTCAGCAGAGCTAAAAAGAATGCAAATTTATGTCTGCAAAAACAAAGCAGCAAAGCACCCAATTTTGCACATATATGCCATAACAAACATGGAATATTTAAGATTTTTGTGTGGTTTTTAAGTGTATATTACATACATGTTTACAAAAAACAAGAAATTAAGAACTTAAGCATTGCTTGAAATGTACATTTTCTAAGAATGTATCCACCCTACTCAGATGATAATATCACTTACCACCCGTGTTATGCTCCAAAGACAGAAAAATCTTCCCACCCCCATCTGCCCCCTTCATGAATGTATGTTGCCTGAATGGGACACACTCGCTTAAGGGCACAGTTCTATTTTGCATCACCACACTATAAGTGATGGTTTTATCTGATTTAGTATTTATTCTTTTGGCTGCCATGTCCCTTGCTTAAACATGGCTCTGCAACAACAGCACACTTGCCACCTGCAGATGACAATTTGCTATTCAAAACAAGACTCTGTTATGGAATATGGATCGATCAATTGAAACAGCAACAAAATTGAGGTTCCTGTGAGAAATAAATTAATGGCAATGATGGAGCTAGGAATGAAAATCAGGAAATTTTATCAATTTTAAACCAACAGAAAGAATGACCTATTACAAAATAAAAGGTCATGCCTGCAATTTCTTTTGACCAACAACATACATGCAAACAAGAGGCCCATGGGTCTAACGCTCTGCTGACCAACATCATGACAAAATAATTTCCTGAAATTCCTGTATTCCCTCTAGGACCTTGAAAAATAAATCAGGGTCATCTATACTATGACATATCAAACTTCCACATGATGCACAGGTACATTTGGCATCATTGGCCTTATTCTTTATCAAAAGATATTGAATTGAATGTCCTTTTCTTAAGAGCTTAATGACCTTGAAAAATAGGTCATGGCCACACAATCACTGTGACCTAACAAAAATACATCAATGTCACTGATATTACATAACATACCAGCATTGGACATGGTCTTTATATCCTATAAATTTGGCTACCTTATTTAATAACTTTTTGAGATGTGGAATTTTTTATGTTTAAACACATTGTGGCTCCTAATTTCCGTCAAATTATAGGTGGTACCGCTAGTGTTATACACAACTGAGTTTTTGACCTCCTCCACAATCCCATTTAATGAGGATCTATCAAACAATAAGGATGTCACAAGATACTCACATTTTGATCTGTATATAACATAATACTGTTGGTGGCACCACCAATATTGAATGATCTAGATTTTGATATACTTGATAAGTCCGGAAAGTTATATGGCGTTATCTTGAAAACTGTGGACTGTATCGCGGACAGAATGAACAACAAATGGACAGACAGACCTGAGTGATGACATTATAAGCTCTGTGACTTATGGTCAGCAGAGCTAAAAAAAATCCAAGTGATAAGAGTCTGTCTTGCATGCACTTGTAACAATAAGAGGGTCATGTGAACAGCCAGTCCTCAGCTGACATTGACCTTCAACTCATAAAAAGTCCCACTTTAGTCTAGGGTTAACAAATTAAGAACTAAGAGTCCCTAAGGAATGTTCTTGTGTGATATCAAAGCGATTGGGTCCATGGTCTTGGAGAAAAAGATTTCTTATGATTTGCCCCAAAAAGAACAAAAAAATTCTTTAAAAAATCCAAATATCACTGAACGATGACCATTTGAAAATTTGGTAGTGACCCACCCCAGGTACATTGCCATCAAATTTGAAGTGAATCTGGCTAATGGTTTCAGAGAAGAAGTCGAAAATAGCATCAGAATGCCTGTTAACTTACATAGTAATCAATAGGAAAGATGCATTTACAGACAAGTACCCAAACAGAAAAAAGTGTTAAAAATCAGGGACCCACAGCAGTGCCACGTAGTGAACAACTTTATTTGAGCCTCTCAAACGGAACATTTCCACAAAGTTTCAGCTTAAACTGAGTGACCATTCTGGAGACGTTGAATGGCGAAAACAAAGATAAAATTGAGAAAAATTGCAGCACCACCTGGTGAACAAATTAAGAACTATGAGTCCTTAGGACTGTTTTCGGGGTGAGTAGTTTCAGAGAAGAGATTTTTTAAGATTTGCCAAAAACAGAACAAAAATATTAATTAAGAAATCCAAAAGTCACTGGAGCGTGACCATTTGGACAAAGTTGGTACAGACCCACCCAAGGCACATCCCCACCAAGTATGACAAGGATCTAGGTCACAGTTTTAGAGAAGTCGAAAATGTAAATTGCTGATCACATACAGAGGGAGGACCATCCTATAACCTCAGCAGACTGACAAGTCAGCTGCGGTAAAAATTACTTGAAGGTGGATCCTCATAATACACATCTGAATAGATCTGCCACTTCTCCATGAAAAAATAATACACCATTTATCACAAATTTCATTTCATGCAAAATTTATTGAATACTTAACATCAGAAAAAGCTGCAGATGTAATACCAGGTTTTTCCGGCCGGAAATGGACATGTTTAATTTGAATGCACTTTGATCTTTTCCAAGACAGAGCAATGCTTTAAAGAATGCATAGCTTCCATGTTATATCAGCCAAAATTGCCTCTGACAAGGACAAAAGCTAAAGGTGAGTCCTGTGGGCACATCTCTATTGCCATACGGGTTTGCCTTACACAACTGAATACTGTAACACATTGTTAGGGTAATGTTACAGCATGGGCAGGGGTAGGGGGGAGTTCAGCATATCTTGATATATGGCCTCCTTTGTCTATTCTGTGATGTCAGGTTGTGCATGGTGCAGTTATTTGTCTTTACAGCAAAATGCCACAAATGTAGGTAATTATGGAGCAATTCTTGTTTACAGATAAAACATGCATGCAACTGGTGATAAACAACTGACTGGGTAGACCTGAGATGCTGGTTAATGACAAGACATAACTATCAGTGTCATATGCAATTGCCATAAATCACACTCCACCTATAAATTATGTACATTAGAACTTCGTAATCAGTCTGTTTTCTCTGGACAACTCGGCAACTCTCTACTGAGCAAGAGACCAAATAACTGATAGCTGCCCAAACAAAGCTTTCCACCATTGCTCTCCTGAATTTACTGCTTCAGTCCATTGTGCATGTACACTGGAATTAGGCCAGAATACTTGAATCACTAGAAACACTGATGGTCAAGAATGATTAACTGACATCTCATGACCAACCAGACACAGCTGAGACTGTCAGGCAATCACTTGACCAGTGGTGCCCTCCAGTGATTCAAATTACACATATCCCATTGCCACACAGCTAACTGCAACATGAAGTAGTGTGGACAAGGTACTCACACAGGGACATTAGTTGTTGATATAGTTGTGCCAGTCTCATAGAGGCCTTCCCTGTCCAGTCAACCTTGCATGTACAAATGACATTGAACTGAACGCATGGGTACATTAGTGCACAAAGTACACATATTGCGGGGCAAACAGCAGAATGTTGACAATTTGCCCACCTGTCACAATTGGTTACACATGTTGTTTTCCAATGACTGCCACCATAAAGCAGTCAATGTGCTAAATGCTGTGTCTATGCTAAAGGGTTAATTTTGCACCAGTGCCATGCAGTGTTGCTGCTTGCTACATAACTGGTTCTGCTAATATAACTTGTTTTCCACCTTGAAGTCCAAATAATGACCTCACAATGGTTGGGCAAGTTTATAAGTCGCCACATTCCCATGAACAATGACACCGACAGACATACAGACAAACACAAACACACAAATTGCTTTTCTCAAATACAACATGTATGTACTCAAACCATACGACTGCCATGTTTGGATAAAACTAATGTCATAATCATATATAATCATGATTAACCTATGATGTTAAAAGACATATAAAATATCTACCACCTCACATTTCCTAAATTTTAGGAATGGTATGTTGAGTGTCCTTCAAACGTTTAACTCTTAATTTCATGTCAGTATTGTTTCCATGTTCCACCCCATATATGTTGATATGTCACTTATTATTTGTGATAAAATCATAATTACACTTGCATATTAATCTTGACATATTGGCAACAAAGAAATGATCCTGTGATTTTTGATGTTTGGCTTTGTTTTTCTGTTATCCATCCTCAAAGTTTGACATTTCTATTTTCCCTTTGATTTCCAGGATGTTCATTTTCTTCATTTCACTGAAAAAGAATGAAGCGAAATTCTGAAAATCATAGAATTGTGTCTGCATTTCAGACATGACAGAATCAAAGGCTGTTTACCGGATTAAATATCGTCCAGCCGTTATCTTGGAATAACCATTCCTTGGTGGGGTTTTCATCCTATTATCCTTTCTGAGAAAACAAACTTCCAAGGCTTTTGCTGTTGATCATTTGCCTGTGAAACAACACCGTTTGCTCAAGTTCAGCTGATATTTGTACGAAATGGAGTAAACATCATCCCTTAACACTTGGTGAGGTTGTCAATCAATTATTGGCCAATCAAGATGAATAAAAGTGCCTTTCAAGTATGGAAAACATTCTTCAGCAATCTGTCAAACAGTGACAGTAACAATCTGGTTTCACAGCATGACGTCATGGAGGTGGGCCTTCGGGCTCTGTGACCTCAAACCTGGCAACGAAAGCTGACAGTTAGCTTGGTTTTCGAACAGATCAAAGATGGCTCACTTGGTCAGTTTCGTTCCTGTCCTGACGTTGATGTTTTTGCTCTAATAGCCTTGACATTGCAAATGGCTTGTAGACTTTGTGCAGGATAGATCAATCTCTTTGGTTGAAATTCAATTGGAAAGCTTAATTACAATGTCGCTTTATATGGACATATATTTGCCTCTGTGTCCATGGATTAATAGACAGTTTATTCCAATTTTAGCGCCGCAAAGACCAAAATTGTTTGTCATACAGATCAGACACGTATGTTAACTGACCTGCTTTTTCCTAGGAGATTCTAGTAAAGGAAATTGTAAATAACATCAATATTCTTGGGATTAGTATGTCCGATGATCTTTAACATATATCTCACCCAGAAGGTCGTTTTGTTGATTCAAGTTCCAGTTTTTTTATGCCTGTCTTTGGTGTGCAGGGCCACTGGGGTAATCCATCGCGCACAGCCTTTGATGTGACATTGTCTTACATTCTGCTGCTCCTGAATATTTAGTGTCTTCCTTCATTTGAACACAAAACAAGTAAGATAACTATTAGGTACACAACTAAGATTGTGATATGTTTTCATGTTCGCATCAGTTCCCTGTCCACAAACACGCTTTCGGCATGTTGCTGCATTTCCAGGCTCTACCATGATACCATTCCTGTTTTGGGCCGTTGCTACCTGTAGCCACGTGACCCACTGTTAAGTATCATTGACAGGTGGCATTGTTCCGCTAGGCGCTGAAAACGAAAAAAGAATGACACATGGACCTTCACATGTCCACATGCCTGTGTGTTTTTTTGCATTTTTCTCATATTTCTACTGTAGTTAGGAACTTGAAATTTAGCCATCTCATAGAGAGGACATTTATCTTGTAAAAATTCATTTAAAACTCAAAATTGCCCATGCAAAGGTTTTTAGTGTCTTACCTGTCCTTAAAACACAGAATTTTCTTGTCATCAAAACTACTGTGATGTAAACAGCTGACACCAGGTTACACTGGGTCATTGATTTTCCAGTCTTGCCAGTATAGCAGGTCAAGAAAAGAGATTTACTAATTTAAATGTCTCTACCGGCCCCATTTTTCACCTCTCCAAATTTACCTCTATCCCTGGACAGTTACTGACAAATGGCCCACCCCCTTTCCCTTTCCTGATCCTCCCTGGCCCAAGACAGGAGAGTGGTGGTAGGACAGTAAAATATTAGGAAAGCCTATTGCAGGCAACACCCACTCACAAGTCAAAATCAATACGACAATAAGACATCCTACACACCCTGCACTTATTTAAAAACCCAGGAGTGCACAAATAACGCAGCAAATTACCAAAAGAATTCATATATGTACCTTGTTTTCTGTGGCACTTTTACCTTTCTTATACATGGGCATTGATATTTATGAATGGTTTCATTAACATGACAATGCCACAATTAACCCTCAAACTCCCTGTAGGAAATAATAAGGGAATTTTACTTGTCCGAGACAAAACCGTTATGGACAATTGAAGTTGCTCCTGCTCTTGTCCAAATTTTACATGCATGTTATTTAGGTCAAGCTTATCTTAACAAAATCGCCAGTCTATGGACAAGTGAAGAAAAAACTTCTTCCTAACGCTGCCTGGCACAACACTCCGTTCACGATTTTGAGTTTTTCGGGGCTGAGAATAATAAGTCAGTGAAGCCAGTTCTCTGTGCCCAACTGTAAAAGGAGTCTTTCAATTCCACCTTCAAATGACACTGTCCATGTAATCCACTCCAGACACTACGAAGGTCCCCATTCTGTAAACAATAACTATCATAGAAAAGTCAAAACCAAGGTAATGATTGCAGAGAAATAGCCAGAGAATGATTGTAGCAAAATTCTATTTGAAGCATCATGTGTGTTCAGATGACAGTTGGCCCATAATCTGCTTGTTTGTTTGTTGCATGCAGTTTTTGTAGCAATCTTCTTTCAATACATGTACTTAGATCTATGTTACAGGAAACAACTCTGTATTTTTTTAACCTTTGTGCCACAAGATGCAGCAGAACAAATATGATATGTGTGTGTGGAAACAGCAAAATTTGCAGAAGATTTCCTCCACACATAAGCCATGGGACCACGTTTTACAAGGAAGCTGAAACTCTAGTGTGTGGTATCAGCTCATGCATCCAGCTATTGCTTCGATGCAATCTTCAGATTAAGGATTGCTTGAGACAAGTTAATTTTGGATTACGACAAGTAGAAATTTAGAGGCCACTAGGGATATTAGCATTGGACTTGCCTAGATTTGCTAAAAACTGCTGAACAGGCAAGCAGTTGAAACTCTTATGTCAAGTACTGTCCACTCCAGATGTCTGCACACTCTGCTGCAAGACTGCAAAGGGTTAATCAACGTTGCCAGGAGGCTGAAGAGGACCAATCACTCTCAACACTTTGTGGGACATGCATATAAATTTCTCACCAATATCTCTCACCCTGTTGCTAGGCAACAGTAACAATTTGCCACTATGATGTGGGAATACTGATGGACAACCAAGAGTGTAACTAAACTTCATGGAAACATAAAATGCTTATTTCAAACATACAGCAACTCCTTTTTACATCCAGCTCAGTGTATGTTTGGAGAACATGACTATGACCTTTACGAACAGTTGATTCTATCAAACATGCCAGTTTGGCAATGTTGACAGCAACATGTATTTTGCCACATTTGAAACAAATCTGCCTATACCACTTCCTTGCAGCATGATATGGGCCACTGCAGACTCGCAGTTAATATGAATGTCCCATATTATCACCATTATATTAATTGCAATTGCCTCTTTTTCATCTGGCTATGACAGGTAAAGCATCTTTTCATACAAAAAACAGATGACGGTTAGCATTTCTCATCTGAAAATAAAAAAATATACTTCTTTTGAAAAATGTTCCCATGCAGATCAGACTTGATGTTTCATTATCATTTATGTATGCTTGCCCTCTTGAACTTGAAACCAATGGGATACCTGTCACTAGCTATTAGTTGAAAGGAATCTCAACAGTTTCAGGAATCTCACATAACAGATGAGGCCCACATAAGCCATATACACAGCTCAACCATGTGTCAGCGGCTACCTCTTGTGGCATGCTGATTTACTTTCTCAGCAGTAATGAAATCTCCCATTTTTCTTGTGTACAATTTAGTGCTCATATGAATGGAATCTCAAGAGCACAGAGTTGCACAATTTTAAGAGCTAGGTCTGTTTCAGGAAAAACAGTCTATTGTGGCCAGAATATGTCTTTAAAGTCATATCAGTGATGCTTTGAGCTGTAAATATCATACAAATTCCTGTTAAACATATGCATAGGCTCTCAAGGATGACATGGCTATAATGAATTAATTATATAAGCCAAGATCTGTTCTTCCCTCCTTCTTTCCTCTCTCCCATAAATCATTCCCCAATATAAAGCATGCCTGAATTTGCGACATCATCTATTACTCAGGTCAATCCTGCCCTGCTTCTAAGCTAAACAACATGGAACTGACAGATACACATATATGCTGAGACACAAATGCTCAGCCATAAGTGCCATCTGGTGACTTCACTAGAATAGTCAATACATGAATAACAGCCCAAATCAAAATAATCAATGGCAGCTTCCAAATTTATAGAGCCTGCATGACTGATATCTTTGCCCAAAACAAGATACTCCACCCAAAAAGTTTGGTTGGAGAACATCTTGCCAAAACCAAGGACACATGCCAGACCCTTTGTGTCAGTTCAACTGACTGACAAGTCAGCACAGCTAAAATGAAGAATAATTGGGTGAAAAGAGAAAGCAATGTACTTTCAGTTGATAAGGAAAAATACATACACGTGTATATCTAAACTTAAACTGCATTCCATACTTCATTAAATATCAACAGTGTACCCCAAAATATAAAAGGTAAATATGGCCATATTTTTGCCTACTTGTAAAGCTGTCTGTTCTAGCAAACAGACATAGAAAGCTACACTTATTTTGCTACATATAAAATTGTCTACATGTACAGACTGATGGACATGGAAAGTGGCCACTGGGGTATCAATGATTCCTGTCTAAACACATCCATTGAATTAAAACTGAGTCAACAGCTTTCTTTGGCATGGGTTCGACACTTTGTGCCAAACCCACCAAAAGGAAAGCTGTTGACCTGCATGTTACCGTGATAGGTCTCATCGACAATTTTCATCAAAATGTTTTGTTTCTGTTGAAATTAGCCCAAATACTTGAAGCAAATAGCATTTGGTCACCAGCTGATGGTTTGGCTGGTTTAAGAGGGAAACGGTCAAGAGATCAACTCAGGTAAGGTCCTTCTTGACATTTGGTCTCTTATTACAGGTACAATAACATGGAAAAGACTGCTCCAGTGAATCAACAAATGTGGTCTTTCATGTCTAGTGGTCAGTCATTGGGATGGGTTTTCAAGACAGGGGCCACTGTATGAGATATGCTTATCTGTTCAAAACTATGCTACAACAGCATCAAAATATTTAGGCTACATGTGACCCAATTGTCATAACCAGCAAGAGACAAAACACCCTGGATCCCGACTTCAAGACTTCATCTGGAACCAGCACAGATGATAACGAATTTTTCTTTTCTTTCCTTTTCTGCACAGCAGGCCTGACCAATAAAGTGCCAAAGTACCACAATAAATGCAAAAATAATATGGCCATAGCCATGGACCACTGACACTTGAACAAGTACAGACAAGTGTCAATAATCAATCACACTTCCTTGTTGACACAGCAGCTGCTGTTTCAACAGGATTAACTGACAACATGTGAAAATATATTTTTTAAAGCCACATGTCAATATTTATCAACTGATTTTCTCTAAAATGTATACAACAAAGTTGGGCTTGCATTGGATTGAATAGACATCAATATTATGTGAGAGAGTGGGCCTATGTGATTGAATTTTTCTATTCTTTTCTGCAAACTACAAAATGAAGAGATTTGTAATACATTAGCACCAATCTTCTTTGCATAAACATAAAACTAAATTCACCATTTTTTAGTTTAATTACATTTAAATAACAAGAGGCCCATGGGCCTAATGCTCTGTGGCTATATTGCACCTGCTCATTTCAAAGTTGTGAGTCCTCAAGTGGCTTCTGAACATATAAAGCTCAGGTAAATTGAATGTAAAAATTGTCCACCAGATGGCACTTCATTCCACATGTAATCATAGCTTATTTGTGTAACTCCAGTGATGAATATTGTTGCATGTGCCAAAACAACGAGTGAGTCCTTAACTTTCTGTCCTCAGTGACCTTGGGATAGAAGATCAAGGACACCCAAATTATGTAATACAAGAGGCCCATAGGCCTGGCTGGTGCTATGCTGACATTGCCATTGAAGTCCAAGCAACACCTTGCCATTACAAAATCACCTCTTTCAACTTTACAGGCATGGTGACCTCATAAAAATAAGTCAAGGTCATTAATATTATATAGAATTCTAGCTTTGGACATTGTCTATATATCCTATAAATTTGGCAAGTCTAATCCAATTACTTTTCAAGATATGGAATTTTATATCTTAATGCACATTTTGGCTCATAATTTCCGTCAAATTATAGGTGGAGACACTAGTATCATTAGCAACTTACACTTTGATCTCCCCCACAATCCCACCGAATTTGGTGAAGAGCTGCTACAAATTAAAGTTCCTAGAGCGTTCACATGATTTTCATATTTTGACCCCTATATTGGATAATATTGTAGGGTGCACCACCACCATAAAAAAGAACCTAAATTTTTATACCCCTGTAAGTCCTGAAAGTTATATTGGACTAACTTGAAAACTGTGGACAGTATTGCAGTCACAATATTTTCACATTTGGACCTGTATATTACATAATACTATAGGTGGCGCCACCAACATTCATGTCTACAAAGATTTTTATACACTTTCTAAAGCTTAAACATTAAATGGGCCTATCTCAAGAATTGTGGGGTGCAGAGCATTCACGAAATGACCCCTCTATTCCAACTTGCCATCTGGCCTTGACCTTCAACTCAGATTACAAATGTTATGTTCAAAATATGCGCTCCACATCCAGCTTTCCATATATAGTCTGTTTGTTCAAATTGGGTAATAATTTTTCGAGTTATTGAAGAAAAACAATGAATTTGGACAAGCCAGACTCCACAATTACTGGGTCACAGTGACCTACAAATTAGGTCACCAAGTACAGTTTTATGTATTATGTAATCAAGTTCAATTTTGATCTGGAAGCGCAATTTTCTTTGCCATCGATGTCCAAGCTACACCCTGCCATTACAAAAATTACCTTTTCAACTTTACAGGCATGTTGACCTCACAAAAATAGGTCAAGGGCACTGATATTACATGACATTCTAGCATGGGACATAGTTTATATATCCTATAAATTGGGCAAGTTTAATCCAATTACTCTTTGAAATATGGAATTTTATACCTCAAAACACATTTTGGCTCACAATTTCCCTCAAATTACAGGTTGCACCACTAATATCACTAGTAACTTAGACTTTGACCTCTCCCACAATCCCACCAAATTTGGGCTTACATTGGATTGTGTTCCATTAAAAATTACAGATGCTAGAGTGTTCACAAGATTTTCATATTTTGACCCCAGCACAGTGGTACCTGTCTTGAGAGAACCCTTGAATGAGAGACCGCATATCTTTTTGAGATTGCTCTCTCAGAACACAGTGCTATCTTTTCCATGTTATTATACCTCTAATGAAAGACCACCTGTTTTGAGAGACCATGTTTTAACCTGCCCTAGGGGCGGTCTCTCAAGACAGGGACCAATGTATTGCATAATATTGCAGATGGCACCACCAATATCGAAAAGAACCTAGATTTTATACACCCCAGAAGTCCTGAAAGTTATATTGGGCTAACATCAACACTTTTAAAGTTATCGCCCTCACAAACCCAAAGTTTACGGACGGAGGGACGGATGGACTGACATGAGTGATGCTACAAGCTCTGTGACCTTTGGTCACAAGAGCTAAAAATCACAGTCCCATACTTAATATTACTTACCAGATCGTCTGTTGGAGGCGCAGTTTACAATGAAGGATCTCATACAAGAATGAAAATGCACCAAAATGACTGAAAATTTCAAATAGGTAGAAATAGGCCATTTCTTTCCCCCAAAACAATGTTCCAGTAACTGAATTCCATTTCAGATGGCCCATTCTGTCATTCTGTCTGCAACTTCATAATTACCGAAATTGTGACCCTTACACACACACATATAAAATATATATAGAGATGTATATATATATATATATATATATATATATATATATATATATATATATATATATATATATATATATATATATATATATATATATATATATATATATACATATATATATATATATATACACACACACACACACAGTGAAATCTCATTATAACGACACTCAGATATCCAACATATTCAATATAATGACACAAATTTTTATGGGAAAAAGTTTATTTTCTTTGTGATTTGATTAATTTATCTGACATATTCACTTATCTGACACATTTCTTAGGGTACAGATGGTGTCATCATAACAAGTTTTAAATGCATATATGTATTATATTTTTCCCTCTCTCAAGCAATTGATCCATCAATCATCCCCTAGGGGGCACACTTAATGCATTCAGCTCTTCATACTGCACCTTAATTGTATACCACTCTTGAGCTCCTTTACCATTTGCATAGGCTTCAAGATCTGTGCTTCACTCTAAAATGTCCCCAAACAATTTGTAGTTGAAATACAGATAAATACATCTGCTCATAAATAATCACCATTGACTGCTGGTCAGTTGTATTGCCTTCTAAAAGTGAGCCATCTCCTTGGAGTACACAAGCAGACAAGTCTCAATTTTCTTGATTCAGTGGCTAATTTGACCAATTATATCAGCATTCTGGTCATCCATGTAATGCTGTGGCCCACAGCCCTGGACCTCCACGTCTAGGCCAAAGAAGCCATAGAAAGCTGATGAGCTGGTTACTCATCAGCTGTGGTACCTCATTGCTATTTTGTGCACATGATCCCAGTGGGATTTGGCATTTCGAAACTGTTACAAGATTCATCCAAAAAAAAAAAAAAAAAAAAAGACAGAAAAAAGTAGGTAATTCAAGGTTTCCCACTGTTTGTTATAAATGGCATCACAGCAGGCACAGAAAGATAATATGTAAAATTATTATACATGTACAGATCACGTATAACAATATATACTTTGGTCAAGATATATTCCTATAACAATGGGTAATAATGCATATATACTTTGGGCAAGACATATTCCTTCCTTGTCAGGTTCTAGTGACCTCACGGGTCATCTAGCTCTGGCACTTGTGGGGCATGGTGCTCAACTCAATGCAGTTAGAGCACTCAATGCTGTAAAACGTAGCAATGACTCACAACCCTATAGCTTATCATGCCAAAACTTTATCCTGCTGGAGTGGCCATGTCCACAACGTTGCTCATCTTTATGGCATCAGCTGTTGACAAGAGTGACTGACACACTGAGTCTATAGCCATAGATATATAGCCTCTGTGGCTTTACACCATGTCTACACTCTGCTTGTGACTTCCTGCATAAACCAAACCCTACAAATGTCCAGAAATTTTTCCTGTCCAGGCAAGATGGTTTGTACTTAGTCAATATAGGTGTAGAGCAGCTCCTGTCTTGAAAGACAAACCCCTCCAAATAGCACCAATAGGTGACCATATCCTTGATAATCAGGTCAAAGGTCACTCTCAGCTGTACACCCTTCAATAAGCAACATGATCCACAAGTTTCTTCAGATGGTTTGGTTCAGGTGGGTGACCATCAAATTGCCAACTGTGTGGCCTGTGGAATTTTACAGAGGCAATGACCAATGGACATTGCAACTTCATTGGGGATAAAAGTGCCATTAATTAGATACTGGCCAAGCTATTTTAAATACATGTATTGCTGCCTTGGCCACATAGGAATAAATAAACTACGCCCATACCAGCAGCAAAAACACTGACAAAACACATGGGTCATGACTGCCATTCAAACATGTTAAATTCTTCTCTTTGGTCACACATATGGACATTTTGAAACTAATCCCGACTACCAATTCCACAATCATTCACAACACCTGCAACCTTCTTGACATATGATGATGACAATGATTTCAAGTGGTGAAAAACTAAGACATACAGTAATAAAGATCTTTCCATTGTTTTCCGCATGTGTTCTACCCCAGCGAAAAGCTTGACTTTCACTGTGTAGGCACCCCCTGTCAGAGTAAGAATAATTATTATTACATCATCATCTCCTTCACAATTTTTTGGTGCATGCCCACCTGGGCAAAATCTGTGAGCAAAAGCAAAGTATCCCATAAAACGGTTTTGACAATATTACGATATATGCACTGTGCTACCCTAAGTCTATACCTATATACCTAACACATGGTCCCAAAGTGTGATATCCCATAATTTTATCTAAACTTTTAAAAGCATAATACCACCATTTTTACAAACTTGCATTATCTTTAGTCAGATTATAATCTGATGAAAGTTTATGCAATTCTGTCACACCATTCTGGAGAGAACCTGACAAGTCCGCTAAGGTACTAAGAAAAAATCGCAGCACCACCTGGTGATAAACATGTGAACAATGAGACCCCAGGTGACCATGCATGCAATATCAAAGGAAATTGGTCAAGAAGTTCTTATCGACAAAATTCATTTTTAATTGTATTGCGATATGTAATGAATCGTAACAATGTAAATGATACCCAGCACTAGTACTAACCCGATATCCGGGTGCTTACAAGTCCGTTCTGTCAAGTGTAGATTCCAGGAATCCCCATCATTCAACCAGAAAGGTGAGTACTGTCAAACATTTACTCAACTCTTGCATACACAACAACGTTGAATTTATTCATGCAGTTGATTTTAATAACTCAAACAGTGGAGACTTCAGTAAAACACTTATCCTTGAAAATATTGTGGTCAATTTATCTGACAACACTTTATCTGAACCACAGATGAAGCTAAGTAAGTTAAGGTTTCTGTCCAAGACTCGGGAACCAGATATGGGACAAATAGCCAGTGATTTTGATAATCTTTATTTCTTTTCAGAATGATCAACATGATCAAGCTAAAATGTTTTGTTTTATTTTTTTCCTCACCACAAGCCATAGATAGTTTGTTGCCCACAGAAATGCTTCACATTACAGACCAGGAACTTCGAATTGGTTCCACTGTGCACTGCATCTATAGAATACCCATCCCATTCATGCCTGCAGAAGCCAACTTGGAAGCCTTTTGTAGATCTGTGACGCAGGATGTAGCAACATTCCAACCAAGAATTCCCACATCAGCTAATCTGATTCAGGAAGAAAGACTGGGTCTAAAACAACTGAAGGCCGTCCTGCATATCATGATCAAGATGTCAGACAAGGTCTCAGCCATACAAATACAGAACACATCTGATGACATTGCAAAAGCCATTAAACGACTGTCTGGTACTATGTGAAAGTAGATTGTAATGTCACAACCATTGTGGATATGCTGGCCAATAGGTATTAACTATTATACCTCCATGGTGGCTGTAAACTCCATGATGATGTGTTGTTGATCACTGTCTCCAATGCATCAGTGCTTAAAATTTTGTTGTTTTAATTTTATTAAAATGTTTGAATGGAACACATCTGTATGATAGAACAAGATAGTAATTAAATTCATGATCGAAGGCTGGAAAATAGACGTACATAGCAGAAAATCATGCCCAGGAGCATGCCTGTGTGCACTTGCTTATGTTGCACTGCCCGTGTTGCTTGTTAAAAAATTGACCGCACTTAAGGTCAGATTCTTGACACCACCTACAGCATCAAATTTTTCAGGTTAATTGAAAAAGAAAGTGCACAGAAATATAAATCATGCAATTTCTGACCAACTTAGTGTTCATCACTTGGAATTAATTGCAAAGATAACAGAGTCCTGGCATGTTCAATCATGCATGTCGCTTGTTGCGCAAGCGAGTGAAAAACTGCCTGGTGAGCTGTGTGCGATACCAGATACTGGCAGCTTGCTATGGGTAAAATCCAAGCACATCCTGTGTTTTACTTTCTGATTCTTCCCCCTGTAATCTGGCCAACGTGGTCGAGTACAAATTGTAAACAAAGCAGGGCGTGCTTCCCCAAGTGAACCACATAAACCCAAGTCGTATGAACCGATTTTGGTTGGACATGTTTGCGGGATCGCATGTGCATGTTCCTGCGCATGGTCACACAAAGATACATTCCTTACATTGTGTAGTAGTAGTTGGCTGAAATTTACCATAAATCTCAGACAGATATATGTGTGAAAAATGATATATTTTTATTGAGAATATATGGGAAATATATGCAATGGAGTACCAAAATTTGTGAATGGGCTGAAGTGGAATTTTTGGCACTATATCTTTGACAAAGAAATATGAAACTGTAAGCTGTAGCATTGAGTGAAACAATGCCAGGCAGCGTATAGTCTGGCAAAAATCCTAGCTATACCAAAGATACTACTGACTTCATCACCCAAATTGAAGCCCTGGAGCCATCCCAGTAAGTACACTTCTGGTAACATTGGATGTGAAGTCCCTTTACACCAATATTCCAACTCCTGACTGTCTTTCCAGTGCAGCGGCAGCCCTGTTACACACAAGGCCATCCACAGAAAATACCAATACCTTTGAACTGATTCAGTTGCTTAAGTTGGTCTTCACCTGCAACAATTTTGAGTTCAAATTTGGGGACCACTATCTTCAAATCAGTGGCACAACCATAGGGACGAAGGTTGCCCCCTCCTATGCTAACATTTTTATGGCAGAGCTAGCGAAGGTTGCCCCCTCCTATGCTAACATTTTTATGGCAGAGCTGGCACAGAGTAAACTCTTACCCTACCCACAGCAACCACTGGTTTGGTGGAGCTTTATAGATGTTATGTTCTGCATCTGAACATTTGGAGAGATACAATTAAATTTTATCTCTCATTTGAACACCTGCCACTCAACCATTAAATTCTAATCACACATACCCCCCTCTGATATCAGTTTTCCAGACACACAAGTGAAAATTGATTCTCAGTACAAAGCATACACCATGCTTTACACGAAACCCACAGACACACATACATATGAGTGTGTATCGTTACTATAGGATGGCTCATCCTGAACACTCTCAAGGGGAGGGACCCTGCAGCCAAATTCTATGTGTCAAACAAATCTGCAGCAAGGATACAGATTTTGTGGAAAACACCCTCAAAATCCTCAACTACTACGAGACAAAGGATTATCCCCTCATATTCTACAAGGCTCAAAGAACAAAGTAAACCCCAGTGGCAGTTACTTTACTCTTAACTTAATTCGGTAGAGGCTGATGAGCAGCGTGACAGTGAAAAACTTTTCATGATCATAAGCTACAACCCTTCACTTCCACCAATCAAAAGTACAATTCAAGAGCACTGGAAAATTATAAAAGCTTCTCCATACGCAGAAGTTGTTTTCAATGAGGAAGTGGTAATTGGTTTCAAACCGGCAAAGAATATTAAGGATACTTTGGTTTTGATCCAGAACCACAAACACCGCCAGTCCCAAGATAACCGAGCTACATCAGGGACAAAACACCGAAACAAGTCTAACTGCCAAGACTGCCAGTATTGCACCTGCCTGAACACCTCCTGCAAGGCTACAAATACACCTGTAGACGGGGAGAACTTATAACGTCTACAAGGGAGGGTGCTGTAAGAGTTCTAATCTTGTGTATCTCCTCATGTGTATTACTTGCAGCAAACAATTATGCAGGGCGAACACTGCGCCCACTCCACAACAGATTGCAAGAACACAATCATTACATCAGTAACACGGTAGAACCTCTGGACAGACATTTTGCCCAAAGAAATCATCGTGAACTCAATTTGAGAGTTCACATCCTAAAGTACATAGAAATTACAATGTAGCAGGCAGCTGCAACTTGAAAGGGAAAGACAACCAACATTAGTATAGATATTGAACCTTCCAGTCTCAAAATTATGGGGAAATGAGCTCACTTGCTCTGTCCTGAATCTTTACTGTTTGGGTTCATTTCCCCATTGCTCATGTTCTCATTCATGTTGTCCTCAATGACCACAAGGAAGAGAAAGTGTGAATTTTAAAACACCTACAATGTTAACTCCACATTTTTCTAACCCCCACAGAGATCATGGTGAACTCAATTTGAGAGTTCCCATCTTCGGGTACATCCACCTCCCCCTCTCCTCCTGTTCCCTAGAATGCAGCAAGCAGTTGCAACTGGGCAGGGAAAGACAATGAATGCACCAACTACACTCTATTGAACCTATTCAGTCTCAGTATTATGAGAAATGAGTTCACTTGTTCTGTCTTATGCTAAATTTTTACTGTTTCGGTTCATTTGCCCACAATATCTACTCATGTTGTCACAGGACTATTTCACAAACTTGCCTGTGGCTTAGAACATCATCAAAGTGACCATTGCCACTTCTCTGTAATTCCACACAATGGATTAATTGGATAGAAGTTCCCACAGGTTTATTGATGGTTCTCAAATCTTTCTGCACTTATAAAACAGAAACCACAGTTTAAGAAGGACAGCAAGGAAAAAGGTAACATGTGTGGACAAAAAACACATTTTATCTCCAGAGAAACAAAAGTATATCATAAACTGACTAGCTATGAAACGCTTCAATCAAGTATAAGAAATCAATGTCAAGACATTATATATGCTAGTAAGCTTTAAATTTAGGCATGACCACATGCTACCTGCCAAACCTCAAGCACAGTCAAGCTATAACAGCATGTACAGGGTTTGACCTGTTACAATAGACCTGTTTCAATCTAGTCCTGCACAACAAGCACCTGCCCACACACTGAAGCCTGGGATGACCTTGCTGCGGCTTGCTGACAAGTAAACATCATGTTGGACTGCTGGCAATGCATCCATTTCTTTCTGCTCCTCGTCATTGGCTTAGGTTTATTTTAAACTTGCCAGTAAGTCTCACCTTTATCTAGTTTGTGAAAATTTATGAAAAAAATCTGAATTAAAAAATCTACAAATTTATATAAGATTTCCACATGCATTGAGTGATGTAAAAATACGGATCACTCTTAGATCATAACAGAAAATCTATAATTTTTCTCATATTATCTGCCAAAAGCCTGCGGACATAGGATACTTGATTGACATATATCCTGTTAATGATGTAAACAAAACATTACTGACAAACTACAAGATGTTGACCTGGGAAGTAGTCCTGTTTTACAGTATATTATCCAAACTCATGGTTTTGTTTGTAACTTCACAACATTTTACACAATGGAAAATTGGAAATGTCAGCAAGCAGAATATGAAACAGGGTTAACCGTATCTTGGTTACACAATACCTGAGTCAATTGCCTTTTTTTTGGCCTGGTTGACCATCTGGTCATGTCTCAGTAGCTAGCTCAGGCTGTGAAAAGTTGTTGACCAAAGGTACCTTATTCACACAGGACTCATCAATATTTCTCTTTCAAAATGCTTTCTCCCAAATAGAAATGCAAGTAAAAATATTAAAGATGACAACACTTGATGTTCAAGCACTTCTGGGTGGTTTGATCAGGAAGGAGTTAATCAAGGTGACCTTGGGATATCAGAAGAGATGATCTTCAGCTGATATACAAGTCTGGGTAAGCCAGGATCTGGTTGAAGTGCTAGCCAGATGTGATGGAGAGACAAGGGGACATTGTGGAATTAGTTCTCCTACCAGACCTATGCCAACAGTAAACAGCAAAGAAACGTCTTACCATTGCATCCCAAGATAAAGATCATAAACAGTGAAGTAATTAATGAAATAGGACGTGAATAGACTGATCCTTACGGTGTGAATATTTGATCAGGCTATGCCACCGATATGCTGTAATCTTTCTGTACTTGTTTGCATGGCCTAATATTGATCTGGTTGCCTATGTGGGACAATTGTATTTTCCACAGAATTATATGCTGCTACTATTCTGCCCACCATGTGCACGGAACCACTTGGAAATTGCCAGGTCATTGCCAGTTCTTTCTCCTATTCTTTTCCTGCAAAAATTATCAGAATTGGCTTATATTTCCAATTGTCGGTTATCATCCGATTTTCCACTTGAATTTTTTGCCGGAATTTGGTGGTGTCTGGGTAAATAAAAGCCTTGTGACTATGGATGGTAGCAATCAGTAGGCCTGTCTGTTGCTTTCATGCGTATTGCCATCCTGGGACTGAATGTGGTCCTGTGTGTGGGAGGCTAGAGGCTCTGGATTGGCTGCAACTCTGTTGCAGGCCGATCATTATTGATTGAATCACTGTTAATATTAAAACTTCCAGATACGGAATATCTCACAAGGTGTGAGGATCACAGATTTATCATTAGGTTTGCCTGGACTGTCCCCAAGGCTTTTTCTACCTACCACAGATGTTCTATATATATATTCACTTGCCGTTGCTAGGGCTTGGTGATTGCAGACCATTGCAAAAGGCTTCATATGTGCCTAAAGAGATGCACTCAGTTTCCATCCAATGTTGGACAACATATATGCATATTGCATGTTAACCCTTCAATTTTTGACTCCTGCATAAGTCCCCCCCCCCCCCAAAAAAAAGCTCCAAGAACAAACAAATTGTATCATTTCCTAATGATCCTGCATGACAAACATACTACTCTTGCAACCAGTCCTATTTTGCAGCAGGGGTGCAGCTGCTTCTTCATATTCCAAATGCCTTATGACCATACTGTACAACCACGTTTGTGGCTATTCATAAATCTAACAACATGGCTACCAACTGGGTCCAAAACAATTGAAGAAAAAAAAAAAAAAACAAACAAACAAAAACAAAAAATGACAAATGCAAGTGTACTTAAATTGTACCTGTAGGAATACCAGAACTAAGTCTCTCATCAGCGAAAATCCATACCTACTCACCTGGCGAGAACACGAAACATCATTTGCCAATAAAAGAACAATACAGCAGAGCTTGGGAAGCTTTTTGCAGCCTTGGCACTAGCCACATGGTTTCACAAACATACCATAAAGGGTGCCCAACTTACAAAGGCTGATATGCGGTAACTTTTAGTGATATTAGCTATTTACCCACATTACCATCACAGTGTCAGACTGGCTGATAATGATTGATTTGGCTGTTTGTTTACATATACATATATATTTTTTT
The DNA here is from genome assembly GCA_964020975.1 of Hermodice carunculata. NCBI lineage: Eukaryota > Metazoa > Annelida > Polychaeta > Eunicida > Amphinomidae > Hermodice > Hermodice carunculata. The sequence goes on along the minus strand of OZ026614.1, from coordinate 72,435,154 downwards.
CGGGGGGGGGGGGGGGGGGGGGACGAAATTGAACCTCCGATATGCATTGTAGGACACAATAGAACAATACAAAACAATAGCAACATTGATGCGCACATATCTCCAGTCTTTTTTCTGTATATTTGTTTCATGAATTTTATCAACCAGTGCAAAATTTATGAGAACTTTCTGTGTGGGTGTATCTTTAACATACGCAATAACCCCTCACAGTGCTGTTTGGCATAACCCACAAGTTCACGGTACAGCAATTAAGAATTGATAATGCATGACCTGAAGTTATAATTCTCCACCTCACCTGCTGATATGTTGATCTGCACTACTAAAGTCTATACATAAAATTGGAAGCCATGACCTCAATGGCCTGGAAAATATTTTCCTAAATGAGACTGTTACCTGTTGTTTACATACACTCCCTCAGATTTTATGTGCCAAGAGTCACTGATTTCAACTTTATGTCTAATAATAACACACTGGAGGTAAATATACTATTAATGCATGCAAATTGCATGTGATATTATCCACTGGTTGTGTGGTGCAGGGCAGCAACCCACAAGTTGTAGTGTCAACACCATTAGGAGCTATCTTACTTTAGCCCATACACTCTGACATCAAGTTTATGACCAACTGCTTATTAGCTACAAAATTTTAGGGCCTCAGATGGATTTGCTTATTAAAAAGGTTGTGGATTTGTTGGAATAGCTGAACTGTCCTAGTGACTGACTCACTAGGCAAATTACTTATTCTGCGGGTGCAAGGAATCCATAATACCTGAAGACCACACTCTTTTACTATAAATCTCCTTAGTTTCACAGTGTTTTCATTTGCGTGCCTTTTGCAGCTAAGTTACATGTATATCCAATGCAAAATTCTGAGACTGAGCGTTACAGTTATTTCCCTCTGCACAAAAGTACATGCATTTCACCACAAGGGGACCTGTTTCCTGGTATACACATATTTGAAAACTTGTATTTGTTGTCATAAAATTTCTGAACTTCAAAAAAAAAAAAAAAAAAAAAAACAAGGAAATTTGTACAATCTGATGCAAAAATTTTCAGGTATGTAGTTTAAAAATCAAATCCCACCAAGTACATGTACACACCCAATATATTTACCTACCTACATCAATACAAAATATCTTTTTGATGAAGACTAACTACAGTACGAGGTCTATAACAGCATACCAAACGGAAACATTTTTCCTTGGCAAAGGCTGGGCACTTTGCACTTTATGCCTGACCAGCAGAATGGAAAACTGATGTAATGAGCATTTCTAAAGTCACAACATAAATGGTCTTTAATAATGTATACATCATGTACACATAGTTGGATGAACATAATGAAATATTAGGAAAACACAAACGATAATCAAGGGTCACCATATGCAAGGAAAGCCACGCACTTTGATCATCTTTGCCACCAGTACTCATTGACTCTCTTTCCAGTGAGTACTTTGGATTTTGCACATGTTGCATGTCAATAATCAAAATCATGCCACATATTAGTCAAAAGATTTACTCAGTACATGTACGTTAATCATATATCTGATACATGTACATGCACATGCCCTGTCTCTTTACAAATTTTTATAAGAAAATGTTATGGTCAGTTGAAAATAACTTGTTTTATGCATTTAATTGTCGTCCTTCGATATAATATCAAAACAATACCAGAACTAGTTATGCCAAGCAAAGAGTTGTGATGGCATTATTCCATTAATTGAGTAAGATTTACAGGGAACTGACAACTCATAAAATTAAAGCTATGTAATGTATGTATCTTTGTTCCACTCTAATCAGTCTTACTCTAAATATTGCATGTACTGGATTTCAGCCAGCAAAACATTTCAGTCATTATAACTATGAACTTTATGCTGGCATGCAAAACACACATTGCCAACATTTATGAGTTATCATGTTCAGTATGAGTGGTAGTTACTCTTTATTGGACAAACAGAATCATACATTGCATGGCACTTGCAATAAAGCCTTTACGTATTTTTCTTCATGACAATAGCTGCATTCTGAAATGGCATGAAGGAATGGCAACAAAGCAAAAATGTTTTACTGAAGTCCCTGTTACACCATGTGAAGCCAATGGAAGAAACGTGGGGGCATGCAGGGTGACCACACAATCCAGCCTATTGGGGGATACATATTTGGTGGCCTAATATGCATGACATTTCACTTCCTATTGACAATAACTGGCCAATTAGACAATCAGAATCTGTTTATCCCCCCAGGTGTCTCCACTTGCACAGGCAGCAACCAGTGAGGCCATCCACATCCCACATGTCCCACTGCTCATGAATGGCCAAAGTTTACATCATCACATATTACACCTATTGAAACACAATATACGTAAGTCTACTTGCCACTGCACTTGTCCTGATTTTACACACATTTCAATAAGGACAAGATCTTTTTGTAGACATCTGCATGTTCTTGGGCCAAGTGCACTTTTTCCCTTACCTGCAAATGTTTCACCTAATTAGCCAATGAGCCACTAGATAACACTGGTGAAAGAAGGAGGCATCTTGATGGATACAACACATCTTCAGTCCTGTTTCTTTAACCCTCCCCCCCCTCTTGAATTTTTTCCAGGAGGACAAGGTTCCGTCATTTTTGGCCTTGCCCTCGTCAAATTTGCCCCTTTGAATTAATACTGAGTCAACAGCTTTCCTTGGCATGGGTTCCACAACCCATGCCAAGGAAAGCTGTTGACCTGGATCATTTCATCTTGATAGGCCTCATCAACAATTCTCCTTCAAATCCAAGCTCCAAGGCAGTCCTTAAAATACATACTATCATAAAAGGAAGGGGTCAATGGGTTAAAAGTAAATTCGAGCTAATTCTTTTGTAGCAGGACCAGAAGAGTGACTCCATGAGCGGCAAGCAAACATAACAACTCTGACACCAGACGGAATTTGTACCTGGCACACTTGGAGTACAATGGGAACAATTATATCCAAATCTCACTGTGACCAAATTCCACTTTCTGAGAATACAGTCATGGAAACGGCAACTTGTCTGCTGTTGTTTATTTGGGCTATTTAAGTACATGGACGTGTGGGTCACTGAGGACACAGAGGACATCTGTGCCACCATCATGAAACCTTAACTTTGGACACAAAAAATGTTTTGAAATATCAAAGCTAATACTTTCAGTGCCTGGATCACTTGGGAAATTTAAAGTAAGCCTAAACTGTAGAAATTCCAGTTTTTTTCTACAGTGACAGCTTACACACACATGGTAGCCTTGCATGGACTGATCTGGTGTTACAAAATCCTTGTCTAATAGGAAATGGAAGCAAAATCAAGCTTGGTCTCCAATAGTTCTTATCAATATAAACTAGCCATTTGCAAAGTTCCTTAGCAAAACTTGAGAATACTTAGCATTTGACTAATTTGTCATAAGGTATTGGCCCCCCTCAACCCCCCCCCCTCCAATTTTCTATCATTACATCCTCTTAGTCATGATGTGTGCTCAAAAGTGCATTTTGTCAGACAAATTATTGTGAACATACCAGGTGTAACTTAACCCTTTCCCCCTTGAATTGACACTTGAGTCGACAACTTTCCATGAAGCAGACGACATTTGACCATCAGCCGGTTTTGGTTGGTTTAAGGCAGAAAGGGTTAAATCTTTGCACTATGTAACTTCTATGGAAAAATTGCTGTGAATGCACTGTGTGAAACTTAATTTTTAGGACAAGACAGAGTGTATACACAACTGCTACATGTAACTTTTCTTGCCTGCACAAGTTACAATGCATGCACCATGTGTAATATGTATATAACCACTGGACAAGTTACAGTGCATGTACCACATGATACAGCCATCTGTCCAATATGTAAAATCTGGACACATGCCTGTGTGATCATCCCACATTATGCTGACCTGCATTCACCCTAAAATATTTTTTTTTTTTTTTTTTTTTTTCAGGGGGTTGCTGTGAAAGCTCCAATCTAGTTTACCTCCTCACCTGCGGAACTTGTCACAAACAATATGTTGGTCAAACGCTCCGTCCACTGAAGGACAGACTCCGCGAGCACTTTCGTTATATCAATAACAAAGTACTCGACCAACCGTTGGGCAGACATTTTGCCCAACTAGACCATTCTGAACTGAATTTGAAAGTTCACATACTGGAATACATCTATACTCCCCCTCGTCTAGAACGCACTAGACAGTGGCGACTAGACAGGGAGAGACATTGGATGCACCAACTGCGCTCACTAGAGCCCTTCGGTCTCAACATCATGGGTAAATGAGCTCCCTTGCTCAGTCTTATGCTAAATTTTTGTTCCAGAGCTCATTTACCTATGTTTTTCTGCTAGGTAGACATATTTAATGTATTTACCTATGGGAAGATGCACAACTATCCGTTTACTGTGTAGTCACACAGCCAGAAGCTCCTTCAGCAGGGCTTCAGTGGAACTTTGTTTTTCCACGAACTATTCCTGTTTATGCACTCAACGACCCCTGAAGTGCACCAACAGTAACCTCGATCTTTTGAGTCCACTGTAATTCAAATTTTCATTTGGATTCAACTTTGCGTTGACAACCACTGTCACACGAAGTCCGGAGCTCCGTGTTACGTAATCACAAGCCCGTGTTTTGCGTAGCAACGGAAAAGTTGTACTCTGGTATATAAACAGACGTCACGTCATTTTCCCCTCAGTCCCTGATGAGTTTCAGTCGAAACGAAACCGGTCGGACCCACCTCCACTAGCCGTTGCGACCTTCGCCCGGTATCTTTAGCTCATTCACCCTAAAATAAGCCAAAATCTGAGCTGAGTGGAGCTGAGCCAAGCTGAGTTTTCACAATTTTGGTCTGTGATGTCACTTTCATACAACATTACACCCAAACCATGTACATGTAGTTATAACACACCAATTTGAGTCGTAAGATATCTGCTAGTGTTCATGTAGTTGACTGAATTATGTTACACAGGGAATTGTCTGGACTACTTTGTTGCCAACAGTGAAGGATTAGTGCAGGCGGCTACAGACTATATCTTCTTGATTTATACCAGAACCATTTGTGCACACCCTCCATGGCAGTTCTTTTACCTTCATTTCTATTGAGTAGCACTACAACATTTTTGCCAGTACATCCTCTCATATACATATGGCATATGGTGCCATGTACTATTGCTCCCCAAGAACTGCTGATCTGCTATATAGTACATGGCATCACATGCAATATGTACTTTATGTCATAAACTTATTATAATTAGGTCTAGAGCTTACTCACGTCACAGCAAAATTAACAAGAATTTTTCAGTGCTTTCGCACTATAAATCTGATAAGGGCAAATGATTTTACACGATCGAAGAAAACAGACAGAATTCACGGATATGAGAACCTCGAATGGAAAACCTTACTTTAAATGGAAACCGTCAATTTTAGAAAAATTGTATATTTAGATAGATATATTTCTACATATTTAACCTCTAACATGCCATTGTCAGTCACACCCAACATGTATTTGAATATCATTTGCATTCATTGTCAATTCAAACCTCATGCAAAGCAAGCCAACTTTCATCAGCTTCCCACTGGCCCACAATGTTTATTTGACTGCAAGAGTGTGTATTTTAACGTAGACAAACTTCAATACTTGCAGATGGCTATTTCAATTTTGTGGTTAAAAACAAGAGGCCCAAGGGCCTAATGCTCTGCTGCCATTATGGCTATATTACACCTGTTCATTTCAAAGCTATGAGTCCTCAAGTGGCTTCTGAAGACATAAAGCTTAATGTAAAAATTGTCCACCAGATGGCACTTCGCTGTACATGTAATCATAGCTTATTTGTGCAACTCCTGTGATGAACACTGTTGCATGTGCCATGACAACAATGAGCGAGTCCTAAACTTCATGTCCTCAGTGACCTTGGGACAGAAGATCATGGACACCCAGATTATGTAATACAAGAGGCCCATAGGCCTGCCTGCTACTGTGCTGACATTGCCATTGAAGGCCAAGCTACACCCTGCCATTACAAAATCACCTCTTTCAACTTTACAGGCATGGTGACCTCACAAAAATAAGTCTGTATTATACAAATTTCTAGCTTTGGACATTGTCTATATATCCTATAAATTTGGCAAGTCTAAACCAATTACTTTTCAAGACACAAAATTTTATATCTTAAAACACATTGTGGGGTGCAGAGCATTCACGAAATGACCCCAATATTCAAACTGGCCATTTGACCTTGACCTTCAACTTGGATTAAAAAACTGTTACTGTTCAAAATATACGCCCAACATCCAGCTTTCCATATATAGTCTGTTCAAATCCGGTCATAACTTTTCCAGTTATTGAGGAAAAACAATAAACTTGGACAAGTGCCAAACTCCATAATTACTGGGTAACAGTGATCCAAAAAGCAGGTCACCAAGTACAGTTTTATGTATTCAGTGATCAAGTGCAATTTTGATCTGGAGCCTCAATTCTCTTTGCCATTGATGTCCAAGCTACACCCAGCCATTACAAAATCACCTTTTCAACTTTACAGGCATGCTGACCTCACCAAAATAGGTCAAGGTCATTGATATTACATAACATTCTACCTTTGGCCATGGCTTATACATCATATAAATTTGGTCTAATCCAATTACTTTTCCAAATTGGAATTTTGCAACTTAAAACACATTTTGGCTCATAATATTTCAGTTTAGTTATAGGTGGCACCACTAGTATCATTACCAACTTAGAGTTTGACCTCCCCCACAATCCCACCAAATTTTGTGAAGATCTGCCAAAAATTAAAGATGCTAAATAGGTGGCGCCACTAGTATCATTACCAACTTAGACTTTGACCTCCCCCACAATACCACCAAATTTTGTGAAGATCTGCCAAAAATTAAAGTTGCTAAATTGTTTACAAGATTTTCACATTTTGACCCCTATATTACATAATGTAGGTGGCGCCACCAATATTGAACTCGGCCTAGATTTTCATACACCCTTTAAGTTCTGAAAGTCATATTGGGCTAACTTGAAAACTGTGGACGGTATTGCGCTAACGAGCAAAAGTTTACAGACAGACAGACTGACAGACATAAGCGGTCGAATAAGGTCTGGGACCTTTGGTCAGCAGAGCTAAATAAGTATGTTCTGATCAAATGGATAAATATCAAACAACTGCCAGTTTTTCGCAACAACTTTTGAGTGATGATCTGCAATGTCTTAAAATGGAAAATTTTGAAACGGATAATCATTGGCCCTCTCTGATTTACTGTGTAGTGTTGTCACAACACTTTCCACTCTGGCCACAGCGTGTTCCAGACTTGATTCAGTAAATGTGACAGCTCCATCTGGTGAGGAGTGAGTGCAATTATCATTATGTACTATTGATTTGCTGGTCATGCACTATTGCAAGATAGTGATTGCTTGACAGAGGGCCTTTGGCCAATCACAGAAGAAGCTCCACCTAATTATAATAAGTCTACAGTATAATTCAGGATAGCACAGGCAGCCGACCAGTTTTATTTTTTCCAAATACTAGGATCAAATACATGTATAAATGCACAACTGGGTATTAGTAGGATGCCCCATCATATGAGTGTTTTAAATCTTGTTGTGTTTCCAATGCTGATGTATCTGTCAAAATCATTAATGACAGTGGTCCCACTCAGTGAGCAACTTGGGGTGAGTTGGTGGGTTACATTACATCAGAAACATGCACCACGTTTAGCACCAGACAAGTGAAATTGCATGTACCACGCTCAGCATGTAACTACTAAACAAGTTAAATTACATCAGTAACATCCACCATGTAGAGCATCTAACTACTAGACATGTTGCATTGCATGCACCATGTGTAGCATTGAACTACTAGACAAGTTATTGTGCATACAACATTTGTAGATCTAATGCAACTACAAGACAAGTTACAGTGTATGCACCATGTAACTGCTCAACAAGTCACAGTGCATACACCACATATATCACACAACTGTTGGACAAATTACACTGCATTCACCATGTGTAGCATGTAGACAAGTTGCAGTGCATGTAGTCGTGTGAAGCATGTCATTTCTGGGACAAGTTGGAGTGAATGCACTAAATGAAGCACATTATTTATAGGACAAGTTACAGTACACAGACTACAACAAATATTCAAGTGGAATTCAGTGCACAAATTTCATAATGTTAACAGCCTGACAACTGACATACCACTTGACATTTCTTTAGGTACAGGAAAGAACCAATCTGGGCCAATTCTTCATGACTGAACAAAGGGCGGAACGAGTGATAGCCAATGAGCTCATTTCTTCAGTCATGAAGGAGTGACCCTGCTTGGTTCTTTCCAATTTAGGACCGAGCCTGCATTCTCCACTAACCTAGTAAAATTGGAAACACCAGCTTCCTGTTATATTTAAGACTTATAAAACATTAGCGAAAGAAAAGAACAGAACCCCCCCCCCCAAAAAAAAAAAAAAAAAAAAAAAAAAAAACGAACTTGCAAACATAGCCTAATACCCATCCTGGGATGTTCATCCCTGCCATTTGAAAGACCTCTGATTGGTCGGTCCACTGTCAACTACAGTACTGTTTATTATGACTGCTCTTTTTGCTCACAAATTGCACGCATATGAGCATGAAATTAGTACAAGGTGCAATCATGCAAATTCATTTTTTTAACGCACATATTAAGTATTAAAATGCTCACAATTTACGGGCTTTTTGGAATCAATTTGCATGCAAACAGTGCTTTTACAATAAATTTTAATGTCCATAATGCATGACAGTTTGCGCACATACGATTAAAAAAAAGCCTAATCTTAGTGAAATTGCGCAAGGTGCCCACACCCGCCTCTGAGCTCCTCTGCGGACTCCTGTGTCAATCATACGGTGCTTCCCACTCAATTCTTATATTTGAAACATTGACTATATTCACTTTTTAACCAACTCTTCAAGAGCCACATTAATTTTTGTTGACATTCATTGTCTCTGCCAAATTAGTTTCCTATCGACATAATTTTTGTAATGTTTGGCATTCCCAGGAAAACATAATGCCGAAAGAAAAGCATACAACTTGGGCCAATATGAATGATTGACAAAATGTTGCAGTATTTTCAAGTTGATGTCTTACTGGCTACCACATAAAAATATAAAATTTAATTAAACTGCATCCACATGTACCTTGCATGATGTTTTTTCAGCAATTTCAATGTTGAAAATTGGCAAAACAATGTAAAAACAGTGGCAAAATTGCAGTCAATTTATACCAAAACATCGGTGTCTCAAATGTTAGAAAAGTTATTCAGACGAGCCTTTCCATTGGCTGATGGTGATGTAGTCAGATCATCATCTGACCTATTTGAATAATTAACACTGAAGATAAGTCATGTGGACCAACAGCAACATGGAGACTCTCGGACCATCACTTCTTCCCTGAACTTCTGCCCAGGTCTCAACAGCATGCCATTGGCATGATTGGTGAAAGCACCGATACCCGGCACAATAAAAGCAGCAAATCTGCCTCTTTGATACTATTAAAGTGTAAAAACTTTGATATTTTCATAGCCTAGGATAAGGACTCAGATAGTTATGAAGCTTTCTGCTACGATTGCAAGACAAACAGAAGGATATTCACTGCACATTTGGTAGTCACAGGATGACATTTACACAGCTATAGTGCTGACACCTTACATTCCTGATTGTTCCTAACTTTATATCGTTTATTATTGAACTTGCATTAAAAGTTTAACTCCACAAAGTCGAATCATAAACTAGCAAATTTGCAGATATTAGTAGTAGTAGTAGTAACCCTTATTAAAAGAGGGTTAAACCTGGTAAGCTGATGCTTATCTCCCCCAGGGCCACCTTGCATGTGCCACTCAATCAACCATTCACACGTGTGTGTGGGGACCTGTCGTGAGTGCATTTCTTATAGGGGCCACTACTGAGTCAGGGGACTTGCAGCCTCCGTCATCGCTGCTGACATAATCAGGCACAGGTAACCCAAATATGTCCCACTAAGCCTTTGAACAATTAAGTGGTCATTGCATGTGAGGAGCCAGGGACGAATCTCTTTTGGATCGGTTGGGAGTTGAACCCTGTACCCCTCACACACATAGTGAGCACTGCAACCACTTGGCCACCGTGGCTCTATAAATATATACAGTTTGAAGTTCAACAGAACAGTAATGACATTAACAATTGCTTAGCTACTGATGGTGTGAAACACACAGAAGTGGACAGTTGGAAGAAAGGGGCAGAACAGTAAACACGGACTGAGACAAAGCCCTTCCTTCTCTTGTATGGTTAGCCATACAGACAAAACTTCACGTAGCATGGGTTGCTGGTTCAATACATATATATATATATATATATACATATATATTGACTGAACTGCCTGTTGGATATTCCATATTGTGGTACATATTCATATTTTTCTGTCGTCATTCAACAAGTCAACAACTTCATCATCTTGTCTGGTTGGTCAACAAAATGGTACAGGATGTTCGTTGCGGTAGATCTAATGTTGCATCACCAGGAAAAAGGCGAGACCAGTAAATCATGGCTGCATTCACCCTAGACTATGTGCCCACCTAATGATATTTTTTTACTCACACTGAAATGTGCGCCCACTGTTTGCTAGCAAAGGGTGTCACCCTATTTACATGCAAACTGTTGCACTACAGATGCAGCATAGTTTTTTTGTCTCAGACGATAGTGCGCTAAAATTTTTCTGTAATTTGCACACCTCCTTCGCGCAATCACAAGGCAGTTATTTATGAATAGTACGGTAGCTCTGGCAGAGTAGTCTGTGGCACAAAGCTTTACAATGCTGGTTTCACTGAGAAGGCAGTCATGAGTTGCACAGGCCACAGGAATAATGCTGTGCATGTTTATCAAAGGAAAGAGATGCCTATTCTTCAAAACATAAGCAATGCATTTGCACCACCATGTCCACAAATGTTAGTGCCAGTGCAAACCAAGAAACAAAGAACTTGTATTGTCTGTGAGGAAACAGAAAGCATTGATGTTCTTGGCCAAGATGACCCAATTTGCTGGGTCATTGCAGCGAAAAATCACAGTGACAATCACATAAATATATTGTAACCAGGAACTGAGCATATTTGTGACATCTTGCTTTGGAATAGTAAAAATTAATCTTCCAAATGGCCATATAGTTAAGTTGAAAATTTAATGTATTTCATTTGCCAGGACTGGTGACCTTATATGCAGAGAACTTCATTTTAGTTAAGCCAAAATTTAAATTCCTCAAATCTTGACACATAATGTGTTTTAAGTCGCTGGGATTAGTTAAGGTTATGCAACTTTAAACATGCTAAGAACTGCAGAATCGTGAATAATCCATGGACTTTTTTGAGTATTCGCAGAAGTGCAAAAAACTTTTGTTTTGTTTTTTCTTTTAATGCCACGGATGACCTGTTTTGTGTAATATGACTGTGTAAGATGTGCCAATGCCAAGACAGAAAATACATCCTGTTTATTTCTTCTACTTCAAAGGCAAAGTATTCGCAGAAGTGCAAGAAACTTTTGTTTTGTTTTTTCTTTTAATGCCACGGATGACCTGTTTTGTGTAATATGACTGTGTAAGATGTGCCAATGCCAAGACAGAAAATACATCCTGTTTATTTCTTCTACTTCAAAGGCAACTCATTAAAATGTTGAGCTATCAAATCACGTGCATGTTTGTCTGTTGATCTAATGGCTGCTGTTCAAACGTCATCCTACAGCGAGATCAACCTATCAGGAGGTTTGTTTCAAATCTTTCAAAATTGGCTCTTCGTGAAATAAGAATTGCTCTTAATTGGGAAAATCAAGCCTCCTGATTAGTCAAGAATGTAGGTTGGGTTCTAAATGTATACTTCAATGGATCCTTGCTGTCAATTTGACATTATATCTGAAATATAACCATTATCCATGAGGTATGTAGCTACACTGAAAAATCCAAACATTATACAGCTACCCAAATCCACTACCCAGCATGTGCAATTCTTATAACACTTCAAGCTAAATTTAACATGTAAAACAGAACACACAAACTACCTGAAAAAAAAGTCATTTGCTTCCATTATTATGATGTTTGAAGAATGAAGAGATACAATGTTTTCTCTGACAACTTGCTCACTTGATTTTACGATGCCAAACACATGAACACTTTCCTGGTTTTAATATGCTGGGTGTCAGTGGCTCTACTTTGCAGCAATCAAGTACCAGACCAATGTCAAGACATGCTGTTGACCTACAGTGTGCTATCTCTCTATGCCTCATCTAGAATACTCAAGTGTTTTTTATTCTATTTAAATAACACATAAAAGAAAAGTATTGAACCTCAAACAATTAATATCTGGGCACATTTTACTGGCTCAATCATAAAATGATTTAACTGCCTATGTTTTCACCTGGGGTATGGGGTTCAACACAAATCTCTCCACAAACTCTTTTCAAATATTTTGAGTTCAAAAGCTTTCAGTTTTCTTTTGAAGACTGCAACATTTAAGTGCATCGTAGTACCTCCTGTTTCAACTTATTTATATATGCATGTACCAGGTGAGATAGATCCTTGTACAAAGAAAAGCCCTCCATGTTTGTCTGGCATTCAATCCAGGAGGTAGTACCCTTGATGGAAATCTGGTCTGCCCTTTAAACACATGGGACTATCCCGAATTCCACAGACACACTGAAAGGTGTCTTGGATCATGACCCAGTCTGCCATCTTTCCAGTGTGTATGAGTTTCAAGATACATTGCATTTGTCAACACAACCTTGGCACCTGTGCATGACCATGAATCCTTTGTGTCTGCTCTGCCAAGATAATGTTCAAATAAAGAACCTCAGGAACACATTTTATTTGTCCAGATCTTGTAACTTTCATGGAACAAATCCAATATGGCCTGGACAACAATAATGCGCCCTCACCCCCACAAAAAAAGAGGCCATTCTTTTTAATCTATTAATATTACTCTCAATTCTTGAAATTTGCACAATAAAAGATCTTTTGTGTGGATGCACTATTCTGTGCACAGTATTGGCAGCCAAATGATTAACCCTCTCTCACTATTCTCAAAAATGCCCAGATGTAACTTGTCATCTGCTTTTAAGTTTTTACTTAAATTTTCATGTTGAAAAAAAAAAAAAAAAAATTTTTCTATGCCAATTGTAGATAATACCTATCATGATGGTATGCCACAGGTCAATAACTTTCTATGACCAGGAAAGGGTTAACCTGATCATATAATACATGTACGTATATGTGTTGCTCTAATGATGCTGTTGGCACCTATATTGATACAGTACATGAACGATATGAAAGAACTAGTGATCACAAATTCACATATCCTAACTAGGAAACCTGTGCATTGAAATCTTCTTGCTTTATAACACAATCCATGTTGTCATGCTTGTTTGATCATAAAACACGCAAATGGCAAGGGAAACTAGCACTGAAAAACACATATTTCTTGGTCATAGTAACCCTTAAAGTGCTGATTTAAGATTGAGTCAACAGCTTTCCTAAGTGTCCCAAGGAAAGCTGTTGACTAAGACTACTTTTTTTGCTTTAGACTAGGCTTGCAGGTATTTGAATAAAAGGTATCTTCATGAGGAATTTTAATTTTTTAACCATTATATGTTTAATGGTAATTATGTGAAAACAACTATAGCAGTGATTAGCACTTTAAGGGTTAATTACATGCAACTTGGAATAACTTTGACTCTGAGCACAGGACCTCAGTACTGATTTGTTCATCTGAAAACAGAATTTCCTGAATTTACATTGAAGGAATCTTTGCTGAAGATGAAGATGCTATTAAAAGAGACCATGATGGACCACCTTTGTGTTGACCAGCATAATGCAATCTGTTCTTAGTGTCAACATGTTTTTGGGAACCACTGTAAAAATTCTGTGACTCTCAGATAATTACGTATATAATAATTCAATCTGTTTCTCTTGTCTAGGTATTAAAGAAAGTGGATTATTGAGTCCTAATAAAATTAAGGTCTGACTCACATTTATGATTAGTTGGGACATGAGAAATTGATAATTTAATAATGATGCTCTAATATGATTTCAAATGTTCATAACTTGACCTCAGGGAACTTGAAATTGAGCTCAGTGAGGCAGAGAACCATTTAAACAGTATAGCATTGTGATTTACTGATTAAAATGCAGGGGTGTTGCTGCAAAAAAAATCGATCTTTGTAGCACGTTTCCATTTCTCACTTGTACATCTTGTATGTATTAGACAAATTGCAATGCAAAATCAAAGTACTAAATCAAATCCTGTTGTGGCAGTCTCTTCATGGTTGTGGTAGAATTACACAAGTGCAATATGGACTTCTTCTCAAATTACCCTTTTGGGACATAGCTATTACTCATGATCGCTGAGTATTACATGGTACCATATGCATCTCATGAATAAATTAACACAGATCAACACTGTAACTTACAACTTTCTCTCTCTCTCTCTTTATCATCAGTTAAGATCCAGTGGACACAGCTTTTCAGATATCATTATTCAGCTGTAATCCACTTGGGATTTTTGTTTAGAAGTAGCAACTACTCCATTTTGAACCGACAATTACATAATTGTACCCGTAATTTGGTTGCTGTTTCTCACAGATGTATACTTCTTATCCATACATAAATCAGTGTTGTGTGAACCATGTGTTTGAACATGTCTGACCAGAACACACATTAAAAGTAACTGTGCTCTCAGTTTCGCCACCAGCAAAACTGAATGTACATGTATGGCTGTAATAAATACCCCTTATGACAACACTAACTTGCCATAGCATCATGAATACTTGGCATTGGCAGTTGGAGAATGAGGATTGGACTACCTTAGCCAGAGTTAATCCTTCCCCAGCAAAAACTTACTGCATGTCAATTGTGGTGTTCGTTAATGTTTCTCTTCCGTCTCTTGTTCACAGCAAACATGAAAGCATTTGTCTCAGTCTTAGCTGAAAAGAGAAAAGAGTTATAGCCTGTGCCTGAAAACCACAGCACTGCCCCACAATTAATTTATTAGCAGCAGCACACTGCATTAACTCATTCCTTACTATGGTCACAGGCCTTGGTTAGTGGTTCTGGCACTGCCTGGCAAGGGCAACTGCAGCATGACTTGCCAGGCAGTGCCACAACCACTGACTTAGAACTATAGGCATGTTGGTACTTGAACGAAAGCTCTTTTCATGAAGAATTTAAGTGTGCAATTGTCGTCTTAAATCTGGGTAAATATACGGAAAAATCAGGGACTGGTATGGAATGAATTTTTATTCTGAGAGGTGTGCACTTACTATGTGCAGTTGATTGGTACAGAAGCTTGTCCATGATAAGTCAGATAAGATGACAACATACTCTGCACTGGGATTTCATAGTAATATGGCAAAGAAAACCATCATAATGAAATACTTGTGCTTGATGCTACATTAATTATTTCTGGATCCACCAATGGTGCACAATGGAACCTTTTGGTCTCAATATTATGCGGAAACAGACAAGCTTTCTTAGTCCTGTGTTACAATTTGAAACCCTCGTGTATATCTTCTTCTGACACCCTGCTTTGAAGATGACAGAAATGGCATTATTCTGTCCATATCCCAGAGCTCAACACTAACCTCATGCTCTTTCATGTTACCCTCATAAACAACAGTACAAACAAATGACAAGATCTCTATGAAGATCACAGGTCTATTCTCTCTCCATGCTGACAGGATATGCTCCAAAAGTTCATGTAGCAATGGAGTGGGAGATGGAGGGGTCCTTCTCCTCCCCTACCAAGCTATTGTTTACCTCTGGAACATGTCAATTCAGATAAATAACCTAATATGTCAAGTAACAAGCTGGCCAGGATCACCTAACCCTGGCCTGGCAAAAGCACCAGACCCTCCCACACAACACGTATGTGTTATGGTCCTCTTGCCCTGCAGTATGCAAGACACTGAGCAACCCTTATGGCAGTTCTTGATTTAAGTCCTGCAGGTGGCAAAACCTGTTTTGCCCCAAATTATGTTTGACAAACTGTTCTTCAATATAAGGCCAAGCCACCAGACGCTTGCCTGTTCTTTTCATTTTGACATTTGCTTACAGACATTATGTTTTGTACATAGGAAGTTTATTTTGGCAATTCATACACATAATTTTCCGTTATGATAACAATTTTATAAAGAATGTGGATTTGGTGCAGTGGGTATGTGCGTTTCCCACTTTTAGCTAGGTGATTGATGCCGAAGGTTGCTGGTTCGAGACCCGGCTTTCCGTGGTCACAAAACATTAAATTTTATCCCCATTTATTTACATGAAATTATTTTTGGTGTTACAATCTGTAAGTCATACTTGATATAGTTTCTTAAAATTACAGTCACAATCTATAAATTATACTACATAGAGTAGTAGATCCCAATATCATTTGCTGCAGCATCCTGGAATTTCTTTGCAACCGTACTGCAAAGCAGATATGACTATTTATCATGGCCAGCAATGACCCACTAACCTATGCTGCCCATGTAATGATACAACTTGCCACCCAACATAAAAAAGTTAAACACCTCTTATTACTATGTAATCTGTAAATTAGGTCAGCATCCCATATGCTTCATTTGCTATTTCATATCAGGCCTTCCAAAAAGAAACAGTAGATCAAGGAGATTGTGTCCAGAATCTCTTACAAAAATCTCTAAATGCATCATCTTCTGGATGAACAGCATCTGTGGAAAGGTGTATCCCTTCACAAACACACTGATGAAATAATGGGAGACAGAATTTTAAAAATTCATTACTTGACTGATTAGTTTGTCTGGTGCCCAAAGAGTTAATGGGCCAGAATGTAACAGACCCAGCAGAGGTACTCCACTAATATATGGTTCGATATGGAATAAGTATGGGTGATCCCCACACTTTATATCCTGAAACTGTATCATTGGCCAGTCATCAGTATGGGCTACATGAAGATATGCTGATAGATCCAGATAAAACCAACAGCAGTGTCAATTATTTCTTGCTGCGTTGGTGCAGATACTGGTTGTACAGTTGTGGGATACTGGTACCCCCCACCTCCCTCTCTACTCTTGTGCCTCACTGTGTCCTGCATTAAGCTACAAGACTGGGTTATTTACCAATGATATGTTGCCCGGCTTTTGTCAGCCTCCACAACTGTCAAATATTTTATGATGACTGGACAAATATTACGAGTATGAATCAATACTGCAGTTATAAGAATGGACTGCCCCGATGTGGCATTCAAGCTGGGTCCTACCCATACGATTGTGCATTCATAAACGTGTGGCTCTAAAGGCTGAGCTGTTCATATTCATGACACTAGACAGTTCCCTCTCCCTTGTGTAAATGAAAGGCATATATGAATTGGGCCAGGCTTAGCTGCAAAGTGGCGCCTTACTTCAAGACAGGGCAAGACCGCACACTTATATGAGCTCAAATTTATCAATGCTCACCTACACTCATTGTACATAAGATGCAGATCATTTATGTATCATGAAAATATCATTTCAATATATGCTTATTCCTTATATTCTAGACAGGTCAATTTTCTTGCCTCTGGAGCAGAGCTTGTTTACAGAACAAGATCATTCAAATCCTTGCACAGTGATCAGCCAGTAACAGGAGTCTTTTTGATGAACCATGACACTAAACATCTTGTCTTTGTAGCAGGAACACAATTATTTATACACTCAGTGTTGCCAACCTGCAAAACTTAAAATCCGGGAGATAAAAAGTAAAATTACGGGAGGTTGATAAATTAATACGAAATATAGAAGGGAAATATTGATGAATTTCCGGGAGGTGCCTCAAAATTGTCAAAAATCCACACTTTTTCAAGTATTTTCAGCATAAAATTCCGGGAGTCTTCCGAGGAATCCGGGAGGGTTGGCAACACTGTACACTAATACATAAAGTGGCATTCTTCAAGATATGAATTGTACTGCAATGATTATAGCATCTACCAATACTTGCCTCCAGCCTTTAATGATGCACTTTCAACTTGCATTTATAAATTAACATCCATGAAAGTACTGTACAGCTTCTGCAGGTTGGACAGGATTTCACTCCATTGCTTTCTATTCCTAACTTCCGTCTGTCCAATCAGCACCTTTAAATGAATCGTGCTACCTTTACACCCCCCCCCCCCCCCCTGTAAATTCAAGTTTGATGTGGCTAGTGAATTATGATATGTATTGTGTCCCAAGGATTGTGCCACGACAGACAGCTGGACAAGTCAACAATGGCATACCTCCAAACTGGGAAGGGGGGAGGAGGGAGTATAAAAACTTGTTTTGAAAAGGGGAGCTGGCCAGAAAGGTGAACAAAAAAGTCAATAAACATATAAATATCACATTACAATTCAAATGCCCAGTACTTAAGATCCATAGTCAGTCTAATTAATTATAACAGACATGTACTATGAGTGTAAAATGGGCCATAAAAACATTCAATTGATGTCTTCAGGAACAGAGACAGGCAAGGCACACTGCACTGGGCAAGAGTAGGGCAACATGCTAAAAACACATATCAGTGCAGTACTACATGTATGTTGACAGTCCTTGGTTATCCAGTACCTTCTCGTCTGATTATAAATCACACCCTCACCCCCCCCCTTAGATAGTGTTTCTGTAACCCCCAAAATGGGGGTACATGTATATTACCCTTTCAAAGCCTGAAATACCCTCTGAAAAAAATCTACAGGGTCACAGGTTTTGTTTATTTACATGTAAAATTGGTGAAAATTCTGTCTCCTCCCCTGAATTTCCCTTCTTGTGACCCCCTGAAAAAATTCCTACCGGAAACACTGTTAGATGCAAAATTAACACAGGTTAGCCCAATGATAGCATCTGCCATCTACACTATCACCCATGAATGTTTATAGCAGTTTTGTTATCTGAATGTACAGGGCTATGCCCTGAAGTCAGTCAACCACCACAGCCCCAAGCCACGTAAGCACCGCGCCAATAAAAATGAATGATCCCCATTAACTGGAAATTATTTCATGTTTACCACCTGGAATATATATCCAGTACGTAATGATAAAATACATCCTATGCATGTATATATACACACACCAAAAAAAAAAAAAAAAAAAAAAAAAAAAAAATGCTCCATATCTGCAAAGTGATTTTCCCATATTGCATTATTGTACTTACATTGTCCCAGCTACCCAGCAATGAATTGTGAAAATTGCATCCCCTTTGCAAATAACAGTTCTTGTCTGCAAAGGGCTGTTCAATCTCATTCTGTGGGAAAACTAAACTGAAACCTTTGACATTTCAATGCAACAATGAATGCAAGAAATGACCTCTGCATGACTTTGTAAATATCAAACCCTGGATTTGCACAGAATGGTATGTTAAATTACCACTCTGACAAGGTGATGCACATGCTTAACAGAATAAAATGATACTCAGGTGGTCTAGGGGATAAGAAGGGGAAAGTAGCACTAATATTCTTAGGGATGGATAGATGGAAGTATACTGGCCAGTACAACTCTTTTCTAAGAAATATGAAATTCAAATTTTCATGTAGATATTGCATGCCCAATGCTGTAATTTAGTAAAACAGACATCTTGAGATTCTGAGACTCTCAACTTATGCATATACTTTTCACTTCCTTTACATTCAATATTAAACCTGTGTAATCTTTGCCATATTGTTAAATTATCATCATTATATATATATATATATATACAGTGGTACCTGCTATTTAAGACCACCCTTAAAGCCAGACAAAAGTGGTCACATATGGCAGGTGGTCTTTCACTGCAGGTAAGCTTACAAAGAAATTAAAGGCCATTGTCTTGAAATGGCGGTCTTAAAAACTAGTGCGGTCTTTCACGAGAGGTGGTCTTTAGAGCAGGTACCACTGTATATATATTGATTGGTTCATTACCTTGGAAATGACCAATGAACCTGTAGCCCATCTACAAAAAGAAATTGGTTCACGCGTAAAAAAAGTGCTAATCAAAGATTGCGTCAACAACTTTCCTCGGGACACCTTGCACGCATTGCGTGCAGTGTCCTGAGGAAAGCTCTTGACTGACTAAGACTACTTTTTGCTTCAGACTGGGCTTCCTGATATTTGAATGAAACGTATCTTCATAAGGAATTTGACTCTTCTTACCATTATATGTTTAATTGTAATTAGAAAGCAACTGTAGCAGTGATTATCACTTTAAGGGTTAACATGGATGAATTGCCTAAATACAGTGCACTGGTCAGTCAGCAAATGAGTCACTTGCAATCCAAAAACTGCAGAACAGACCAACAAACTGGAAGGGGAGACTTAAAAGTATAGAGAGAAGCCCCCATCCAACATGAAATCTTGCTGCCTATCCCTATGCATTCATCAAAGATTCTTTCTGGAAGGTCCATCATATGTGATTAAAGTTGATTGTAAGTTTCACTGGCATTGACATAAAAGTTCTGACGAAAATGGGGCTGAAGCATAAGCTGTTAATACACACCCCATACTCAGATCTCAGCACCAACTTTTTTTTTGAAATTATAAAAACATTGAACTATTTGGCAAACAATGATACAAGTTCTAGGAGCAGGACCTTCATTATTTGCACTGGATAACATTCAAAATCTGGATGATTATATCTGTTGCAAGTACATTACAGTCTATGATGTGTACATTAATCACCTGAATTGAGCCCACTGACATTATGAGGTACCTTACTTGCTTGAGTGAAATAACTATTTGCACAACCATGTAAAGTAGATATAACCTCCACTGATAAACTTGCCTTTAATCAGTAAAGGGACCTGGGTACTTTATACAATTCAAAAACACAAATACATCTGAAAAAAAAAGTTTTGTCATATATACTGGTACACCTGATAAACGTTACAGATGAATGTCATTCAAAATCCTCAAGAAATGGTCTGATGAAAGAGGTCAACATGATGCAGCCATAGGGAATTTGAATGTCGACCCATGAATAATTAACATACCTACCTTATCAGCTATTGACCACCTAGACATATACAGGTACTATATTCTTTGCCATTACGCTTGATTTAAAAACAGTGGTTAACATCACCACACTTGTAGAAATTGATATATAGACAGGTATCTATTTTTGTTGGTCTATAGATGACACCATACATCATTTTCTCGATAACATATTAAAAAAGAAAAAAAAATTATGACCTGAAAAAGTAAATCACTTGAGCATTTCTGCAAGTAAGTTAACATCTTGTTGGACATGAGGTGTGTATCATCCAGTTTGTTGAAACTGACAGCGCTGACTCGCAAACTACTGTACCTCTATTGCAGGAATAGTGTTGCAACCTATGCTTCCAGTCTTCACACTACATATAACTGCTGGTGGCTCATTAGACCAGTCACTTCCAGTCCCTGACTTTCCCACATATAAGTTTGTAATGAAAATTGCACATTCAGATGCCTCCAAATTAAAAAGAGCCTACATTCAACCACCACATGCCAAGTCCAGTCATTTCTTTTTGCATTACCTGACAAGTCATACTGCAGCTGATTCCACAGCAATATTATTGTAGCATGATTTGCAAGCAATTAAGAACTAAAAGCCGATCAGTGACCAAAAACCCCTCGGCCAGGATGGACGGACGGACGTGTAGGTGACAACAATATCCATGGGTAGGTCAAGGTTACTTCTGTTTGACCTAATGACAAAGCTTTGGTGCAAATGCAATGACCAGAGATATCATGGCAAGGCCATTTTTCTTTAATGCAGCACTGTGACCTAAATATGTGACCCAGTGACCTAGTTTTAACTAGGTGTCTGAGACCTGAAGCACTGCAATAGCCCCCTGTGATAAAAATTTGGTCTCTGTAAAGCGAGTATTTTTGGAAATATGGCATTAACAAGGCATGGACGTCTCCTTTTGAAACTTAACAGCTTCATACACTATTCCACCATACCAACACTGGTATAAACAGGACGGACACATAGAAAACTAGACATACCTTCAATGCAAGCGTTGACTGAAGGGTCTGCCATTTACTCAAATTAGGTCATGGTGACACCAAAATCTAATCAGTTCATCTTGGCATGCTAGACAAGCATACTGGCAAATTTGCAGAAAACACATTGGAGCATTCTGGAGATATTGCGGTAGCGAGCCCTAATGAGTATGTAATTAGGCTGCCATTTGCTCAAATTAGGTCATGGTGATACCAAAATCTAATCACTTCATCTTGCTATGTAAGGTAAGCATATTGCCAAACTTAAGCAAAATACATGGAGGCATTCTGAAGATATCGAGGTAACGAGAATGTGCACATCCAGATGGATGGACATCTGGGCAGATGGACGGACAACCCGAACACAGAAAGGGTCCCCCCTATGGGGCAGACCCTTGAAAAGACACTTATCAAGACTTTTACCACCATTGGATGGCAAAAGCTCTTTGCAAGCATAATTCTCATGTCTGACTTCACCCACAACTCAAGACTTCCCCTCCTGGTCACAAATATGCAGAGACATTGCTTTCTGATCTTCATTGATGCACACACAATTGGCCACGTTTAAGAACTGAAACTCAAAATGATAACAATAATTCCCAAACTAGCCAATTTCCATCCAATTTTGGTGACTGCAAATTTACACTAATGACAACAATGGGAGACAAAATGGGAAAAGGCCATCCTTTGAGCTGCTGTGCCATATGACTGCACTACAAACTAATAGCTAACAGTCTCATTTACATTTATATGATATAATCTTCATCTGCCAGTGTTTTCCATTAGGTCACCCAGAAGCCAGGTGTCAAAGTGACAAAATTTCAATAACCAGTCTGTTTGGGTGTTTTATCAAATCATTACAAACACCAAAGGAAAAAAATCAATGTTCTCTTAAACTGTGTATTTTGTGACAGAAATATATATATATATGAATCTGTGTTCATGTATATTACCAAGGCACAAAATAACTGGATTTGCATAGCCATTTGCTAATCATAATAATAATGAAATGGTTAGTCAAAATCAAGAATGGCTAGCCAATTCATTAATTCATTTTAATACATGACAAGTCATTTTGCACTTATTTACAAGGGAATTGGCTCATCAAATTTGAAAATGTAATTTGTCCCTTGATTACATACATGTGTTGACACTGTACATGTTTGAAATGAAAATTATCATGTCAATAATCTTACTGAATATGCCCCACTCCCAAGAAGGTTACTTTTACAGATAAAAGCAAATTAATACATGTATAAGTATAAAACTAAATACCAACAGAACCTTCATGATACCTGTTATCAAGTAAAAAACAACATAGTCAAGGTTTTTCAAGGTTGGCTCTGTTTTTTTTCAACTACATGTAGTTTCAGATCAAAGGCCAAAAAAACCCATCTAAAATCAACGTTATTTAACCATGAGCACTACTTACAATGCAATGAGTAACTTTAAAAAAATGAATGTTTAAATTCATTACTAAGTTTTCATACATGTCAACTGTACTGAAGTTTAAAAAAAAAAAAAAAAAAAAAAAAAAAAAAAATCTGATGACATAAACCTGGCATTACTGTTAGTGTATGTGCAAGTAGCCATTGTGCTTATAAGCCAGTTGGAGCTCATTTTTGGAGGGGCCTCAGAGGTATTGTTTTACGTCAATGCCTCATCATACATGCACTGTTGTTGGCTCCTCAGTGGCAACTCATCACCTGGGGTCTGGCCACTTCTCTCTGATTATTTCATTGGGAAAAACGCACAGATTTCCTGCTAAGCTTCATAACAAATTGAGAAATTCCTAGACTATCACAAAAATTGTGACAATCATGGGCCTGCACTTCAAATTAAATCTCCTGCCTTCTTTCCTTGTCAGCCTGATTAAAGATTAAATAATTCCAGCTATGAATTTTGATGAGAGAAGTCCAACTCCTGACACTGCTGGCTGGGTCCTTGGGCACATTAATATGTTGTGCAATAACTCTTCCAGTCTATGCTGGTTAAAATGTCGCATTATCCACAGTATAGACTGGATGCACTGCAACAAATGACTTTGCACAAGCTGAACCAGGAAAGTAGCTGGCTAATGTATGTGGGGGGAAGCCTTGCAGTGGCATCTAGACCCACATTGAACAGAATAACCAAGGTAACATTGCAAACTAACAGAGAGTGGGCACCTCACCATCTCATCTTCCAGTTATTTTTTTTTTCTTTTTGCAATACTTCTTCCCTCAGTTACAGTTTTCAAGTATTTTCAGTGAACATGTCACTTGTGTGGTCCTCAAATTTAGTGAGCTTCTCAGCACATTTAATTAAGCCACCAAATGGCAATGTCAACTTTTTCATGTTGGTGGCATCGGCCAGTTACAAAATACACAAAAGGTGAATGACAATGTCTTCTGCAAAATTTGGACAAGTATTTATGCCACATGTATACATGTAGCAATAACAACAGCCTTTATCCAAATAGCTAACCAGAGTATATGTAGCCTAATCCCTGTAACATAATTTGAATCTAACACGCTGGATATTTTCAAGGCAAACACTGATGGTTTGCAAGCATAGGATTGACACACATGTACTGACTTGCATCTGACTTGAGATCTTTTCCTTACCAAGAAAATCAAACTAGAGCAGTCATTGCTCACAGTCTGGATGTCTCCACTTTGTACACGTGACCTTGAAAATGAGATGAAGATCATCAAAATAATATCATGTCAGGAAATTATGTTAACCCTTTAAGTGCTGATATAAGATTGAGTCAACAACTTTCCTCGGGACACTTTGCGCGCATTGCTAATGTGCACAAAGTGTCCCTACTTTTTGCTTTTGACTAGGCTTGCTGGTATTTGAATGAAAGGTATCTTCATCAGGAATTTGAATCTTTTAACTGTTATATGTTTAACAGCAATGAGAAAGCAGCTACAGTAGCGATAAGCACTTTAAGGGTTAAGGTACAATCGAGCTAAATTTGAGTTTGATTAATCATGTGGTCTGTCAACCATGAGATATGGCAAGGATTCTGCTACTGACAGACAGCCAGACATGCCAAAAACAGCACACCCCTAGACTCCATTTCCATTTGGCCAGGGTGGGGGTGGGGGGAGGGGAAGGTTGTGTACAGTGAAACCAGGAAATCTATCTTTAAAGACCATCCCTAGGGATGACTAAACTATGGTCTGTGAAGACCTAGGGTTTCTCATAGGGGTGTAGATAGCATAAAAGTACCCAAGTAAACACCCTGTCTTTGAAGACCAACATTTTTTTTTTGACTCTTACATCAAATGTCAATTGTATCCATGACTATTAACTTCTGTATATACAATTTCTGACATGACCTCTTACTGAAGCAGAAGGTTCTGAAGTAAACAAATCGTGTTACTCCAGGGTGTTTGAGAAGATAAATGAAGGCAGGTAGATAATTAGAACATGTGTAAGCCACAGGATGGAAGGTCCCCATGGAGTAATTTGCACACAAATTGTTTCTCATCAGTTTAATTCAATAGGTACATGTACATATTGCTAAAAGTAGTCGCTGTGAGCCATGTACAACATTCTTTGAAATTACCTGACCTGGGTCTATAAAAAACATCGCTTTGTTAATTTATAAGGATACTTTCAATATCCACAAATACCTGTCCAAATCACCTTGACACTGGCTAACAATACATGTAGCATAATTAATATTTCTACAGATTTCCCATAATGGGGTCACCTGTGCATGGTACATTTATAAATGATGATGTGATCTCTTACAGGAGTATGTTATGACTTCTGGGATGGTAATGAAAAAACAAAAACAAAAAAAAGAAACAACAAAAAAACAAACTCATCTTTAAAATGAAATTTTCATGAAAACCTTCCTCAATGTCACTACGACAAGGTTACATTAGCAAGCCAGGGTGTTTTTGTATTTTGGTTGTCACTTTAGTTGAGCACCCCAGTCGGATTAAGAGTACATGTATGCACTTTGCGCCACAGCAATACCCCATGGGGATGCTCACAGCAAGACCACTCACTGGGGGGTTCATTAACATTGTAAATTGTACATTTCTCATGTCGAAGAGTTTAATTGGTGGCTCAGCTTAGTTGCTACAAGTGAAACAAGAGGAAGCGGAGCAGACCAAAACAATGCCAGTTCCTCCTTAATCAATGGTTTGCATATTTGTGGTTATGAAATGACCTTGAAACTGACGTTCTAGTTGACCCTCATGATGCTTTCTCATCAAACAGCCATGATGAATGTGTCTGCCACATGGCAGTGAAGTTTCAGGTCAGCCTACATTAACGTTTCTATGCTTGCTTCCAGATAGTATTATAAGCCATATCTTCCCATTGTGTTTCAGCCTAATAATTAATGAGACAATCAAGAACTCTAAATGTAACTTCAAATAAATTTAACCAGAAAATATTTTGAAACACAAAAACTAAGTGTCAGCTGCACGGATAGATTGAAGCTATATTCAACCTTCACCCTGTCCCCATTATATGTCATCAACTGGCTGATGCTCAAAATAATGTCTGCTTCAGTTTTTTCAACTGATTTCAAGAGAGAAAGACAATTTGGCTGAATTTTAGATGAAACCTATCAAGATCATCTGATCCAGGTTAACCACTTTCCTTAGCATAGGTTGGGCACTTAGTGCCCAACCTATGCCAAAGGTATTGACTCAGTCTTAATTCAAGGGGAAAGGGTTAAGTACCAAACATGAATTGAAGGGTCTTAACTAAGGGACAATCCAAGCCTTCTCTTCCATCCAGTAATACGAAATATTAGATGGCGGTATGGAAAAAGGCTTTCACTGTCCAGTAGCAAGAGGAGGAGAGCATAACAAAGAATATGACGCCCTTCTGCTCAGCTGACCTTGCACGCACAGGCTGAAGTGGTCCCAAAAATTTTGGAAAAATATCAAGGTCACCTCAATTTAAGACTATCCTTATTGTTTCCAATATTGATGTAGTCTTTACTCATACGTTCAGAAGTCATCATTTTTTACATGAAAAGTGATCGGATCCACTTTTACCAAGATGAAAGCCCATATACTAGCTTGTCCTTTTAATGTCACTCAAGTTCATGCAAAAATCAATACTAAAAGAAATCTCATCTTGGAATTTTCCTATATACATGTATGTGTTTACACTGTTATAGTAACCACAGGCCCAGAATCTACCATTGCCAAGATACAAGGCAAAATATCAGTTTGACCTTTCAAAGTCACTCAACATCAAAAGAAACCCCACAGGTACTTTTATATTGGTGTTTCAGAGTACCCATGAACCCAGGATCCACCATTACCAAGATATAAGTGAATTATATCAGTTTGATCTTTCAAGATCACTCAGGCTCAAAATTAAAGCTATTAAAATAAAACCTACTCAAAGCAATTTCATTTATCCCAGAATACAGCAGTGATGACATAGCAACTAAAATTTTGACAAATGCACCTCTGTGAACTGATTTAAAATAACATATCACAATTGTACCAGATTTTGTGGGGCAGTTCAGCTCCTAAATTCTAAAAAGAGGAGCAATAGCTCTTAAAGCTAAGCACCAAACTCTGATGTAAAACCGGTATGTGCTTTGTGTTATATTTAGTCCATTTAAAATACACATGTGCATGTTATTCTACAACAGAAATATTGATGTGAGACTGAAATTATCACGACAATATTGAATAATTTACTGTCTTGCAAATAAACTTGTGTGACATTAGCATAACCATATCAGCACTTAACCTTTGAACTATCAACTCAAAATACTCTATGTACTGAAATCCATATTTTCAAAGAGCAAATTTTACATTAGATCTAAAAATACACATTGATGATCACATAAATTTACAATTGACTTTGTCATGGCAGCCATCTCGCTGCTTATTACAAGTTCCCTGCAACTATAAAATGTAGAGTTATTCAAACAAAATTGCTTGACCTCTTCTGCACCATCATTAGTCAATTGGGCCACAGTCCATTCAGAAATCCTGGCTCTTGCCTGATTATTATATATTTGATTACCCCGTCTCCTTCTTTGCTTCATCTCTGTATGATGGGGCAACTGGGCAAGGTGGTAACCATTTATGAAAAGTGGCAGAAATCATAGAGCATGAGCATCCAAGGCATAATACACTCGCAATTTAATCATGGAATTGTCCCTCCTCCCTTGCGACATCTCAATGTATCTTAATAAGTGATATGGTGCATTTAATCTGGGACAGTCTTCACTAAGATTAGATACATATTAGGCATATTACAGCAGAACCTCTTGAAGTATATTGGCTTGCATATTTAATATCACACTGACTTGTTTATGAGAATCTGCGGCGCCCTATGAACCAACATTGTTATAAATGCAATTTTATAGTCCACATTTCAGTATGAAAGGCATTGCTGTCAAGTTACACACATAAATGTATTACACAAGCTTCAGCATCTTGCATGACAACAAGGTATCTTCCAACTGCTCCCATCTCCCCATCACAAAGTGACAGGCATGGACCTAAAAATATGTATACATCTTCCCGTCAATAACATGTAAGCTAATGAACTAATCCTATGCAAAGACACACATGCTGTTAGCAAACCCTGACTGTCAACAGAGCCACACGCATTGCTGGAACAGGCCCGGGTATGAACAGTAAAGTCACTGCTTGGCAACCACGCAGCCTGATTTGAATATTATCCATGAATGAAGTGCACCACATGCAACCACAACCAAGGTTTGCAATATGAGAAACATCAACCAATGATCTACATGTATGTATTGACTTCAACATGGAAAATACATGTACCACCATAATTTACAGTCGGTTACTTCACTTCTTTTTCCTGTCAGAAGGGAATCTCCAATTATAATATGATGCTGATTACATCAAAGTTGTCCAATTCCAATTAATCGAAACCTGTAAATGAAAGACTGATTTGCCACTAGCCAAATTTACTGTGGTTCTTTTCATTATTTATATAATAAAATCAACATGTACTGATAACTACCTCCATAATTAAGTCATCCGTCTGTCATCACATCTATTCTATAAAAAGTTACACAAAAATAGCTTACGCAGTGTGATAAATACATGTATGCTTTCATTTTACAAAAAATGTCTGTAGACATACTTGTCCTTTGCGATACAATAACAACTTCTGCACTGTAAGCCCCACTGTAAGCATATGCTACAGAATGAGTGTGCAAATATTGTATACAGTGTGTTCACTAGAGCTAGGTTTCTGACATGGGGGTTCATGGTTTTGAACTGGGGCCATGATTTTTCCATCAAAGTAATATCCTGACAATGTGAATCTCCTTTGCACGTGGTATATACCATACTATGGTCACAGGCCTTGGTCAGTGGTTCTGGCACTGACTTAAGACTATAGTCATGTTGGTATTTGAACGGAAGCTCTCTTCATGAATATATGGAAAAATCAGGGACTGGTATGGAATGAGTTAAGGCCAGTTTGCTTGATGGGTTACACTTGCAAACAGCACAAGTGAATTATACTTATCATTCTTAACAAACTTTATGGTCAGATATAAAGATATACATATATATACTCATGAATCTGTCCCTGTCTTGCACTAACAGGGACCGAATGGGTCCAATGGTCCCTCAAATATGGGGCCATTTTTTTTTCAGTGTACATGTACATGTACGTGTCACATTTCTCATACCCTTTCTAAGAATGAACAATGAACACATGTTCACTTGCCTCCAAAGCAGTCCCAAGCTGCATATTTTGTCTACTCTGCTAGTAATATGGAACTTGGTCTGCTTTGCAGGCATTATGTTCACGGTACCAAGCCAGAATTTTATGGCCAATAGTTTATACTATTTCAAAATACAGGCATATTGTATTCCCTTTTCTACTCTATCGTAATTCCTTTCAGCTGTGCTTCTAAACAACTTGGTCTTTTATTTCTTATTGTAAATTTGAATACTTAAGGTCAATGTTTCATTTTAGCGAATCAACAGAACAGACCACACATGCCAGGATTGGTCTAAAAGTGATCCAAAGATACCATAAAGTTTCTATTTGTAGCACAGGTGCACACAACATAACAATAGGGTGCAGAACAATGATGTGCTCTGGAATTACATTGTCAGTCCACAAGCTGCTCATCTTACTTTGAAAAATTAATATCTGTGACTCCAATGAAGTGTCATCTGTTCTGATTTGATTTGATTTCTTTATCTTTTTAACCAGGGTCACTGGTACAGTATGAAAATACTGATCTTCTGTCAGGCTGGATGATACATGATAAAACAAGACAAGAAATCTGTCTGTGCAAAGCACTGCAATTGTCCTCGCCATCTCTTTTTTTTTTTTTAACTTAAAACTACCTGTTCCCATGTCTATTTGAATGCTTCTATGCTTCAGTTGTGGGGAAAAAAACTTCATACTGCACCTTGGTGTGTTTAGGGGCAACCACATATTTTTTTCCCAAAGGAGAATTGCACAAGGATATGACAGGGCAATTTAACTTCCCATACACTTTACAAATATTCAGACAACAACTTTGCTCAATAATAAACAGAGATCTATATTGTATGAAAATATATTTATTTCTATAAAATGATGAATTTTCTGGCTGGCCAAGTACAGTATATTGACTTGAAAAAAAATTCACTCATTTGTCTTTTAAAGCTTCACATAACTGTGATGTAAAACCACTGTTATGCTTCTGTAAAAATAGGAGCAGTTGTATTTAAAGCTTCTTACACTTCGGAACAAAGTACTTAAACTTTGTTATCCTTCAGTACAAATTTAAAGTTTCTGATATTTCAATACAAAGTATTTAATTAATGCTTCTGATGCTTCAGTGCAAAGCACTTAAACTTTCTTATTCTCAAGTGCAAAGCATTTAAAGCTTCTTGTGCTTCAGTACACAGTACTTAAACCAACTTATTCTTTGATCCTGTGACCCTTGGCACTCTTCCTTGTACATCACGGCAGTTCAACTAACGCAGAAACTAAACTAGTATAAAGACTTCAGCAAACTCCAAGTCCAAGCCAACTGGTACAGCAAAAGCCAAATTAAGCAATGAGGCTGGCTTTTATACCAACCCACAATTTCAGAAACCAATCACATCTCCGAATTCTTGAGGAGGGAGAGCTAACTTCACAGATTAATTAACCCTTGTGACAAGAAACATCATACTTTACCGCAGAATAAATTAAGCCGAATTACAGACACCAGGTCAGTCTCAACTTGCTGTGATTATTGCAATATGTTTGATGCAGTTTATTAATGTGATGTATTTTGCAATGGGAATCTGTCAGCTATGACTAAGGCTATGATGGTACATATGTCCCATTTTCACGTTTATTATTAATTGATTCATTACTGCATATGATATGGATCATGCACCCATGCAGAACTGTACAAAACGTCACACTGCTCAAAGGATCTCCCCTATTGCTCAAAGGATCTCCCCTATTTAAAGCTGAAGGTAGGATTCCCCATGATGCATGCACAAACAGAGTGTTCTTGATATCAGCAACATCTCAATTTGAAAATCACCACCGGAAATGCAAGACGAAATAAAGAAATGTGAAATAACCTCCAACGATTTTTGCGAAATGTTTAGATTATGGTGTTTCTGCTTCGAAAAACATGATGTGTCAGCTCTGTGTCAATTTTCAGCAGCGTTTAACATTCTTTGGGCAGTTGTAGAAGTTGTAGTTATGGAAATGGAACTGAGCTGGAAGTGGGCATGGGCCCATGTCACTCATTCTCGACTCATTGAAACAGCGACTGTTTACATAACGGGGGTAATATGCACATCTAAAACACAAACTTACTTCAATGTCGAAATGTTAGCCAAATAAGACGGATATTTTCCGAAATATTGGGCGAACTGACTTTGCACCCAATGACTCCATAACTAATCGCCTCACTCGCCAGGAGTGCTACAGTACACATGCGTGGCCACGTCCCTTTGCCTAAGTGATGGCTGGAGTCCGCACCGGATCTTATTGTTCATGGTGGGGAATAATGAGTGGTATGACATATATATATATATAATGTTTCAAAAAATACAAGTCATGTGATCTAACACATATAAACTGTGGCAAACATGATCAGGACACACACACAAAAAATATCTAGACATACATCTATTTTTTATATCTGTCCAAAATACATCTAGACCTACTGTTCTTGGTGCAAAGCGGTTTGCACTCAAATGGTAACAAAATCTGACACAATGTGTCCAATAGACAAATATGATAAGGCAAGAAACCACAGAACTTTGAGGCTTTGCTTGTTACAAACGTAGGACTAGTTTTTGTGCTATAGCATCTGTTCATGTACAACTGTCAAAACAAGAGGCCCATGGTCCTAATGCTCTGCTGGCACCATGGCTGCACCCAGATCTTGATGTCAAAGTTCTGAGTCCTCCAGTGGCTTCTGAATATATAAAACTTATGTGATTTAAGTGTCTCATTTGTCTACCAGATGGCTCTTCGTTCCACAAGTAATCACAGCTTATATGTGCAATTCCAGTGATGGATAGTGTTGCATGTGCCAAGACAACAATGAGTGAGTCCTTAACTTAATGTTCTCAGTGACCTTGGGACAGTCGATCAAGGTCACCCAGATTATGTAATACAAAAGGCCCATGGGCCTGGTGCTGTGCTGACATTGTCACTGATGTCCAAGCTACACCCCACAATTACAAAATCACCTCTTTCAACTTAACAGGCATTGTGACTTCACAAAAATAGGTCAAGGTCACTAATATTACATAAAATTCTAACATTGGACATGGACTATACATCCTTGGCATGAATTTGGCAAGTCTATTCTAATTACCTTTCCAGATACGGAATCTTATATCTTTGACCTCCCCCACATTCCCACTGAATGCCACGAAGATCCACCAAAAATTAAAGATGCTACAACGTTCACAGGATTTTCACATTTTGACCCCAATATTGCATATTATTGTAGGTGGCGCCACCAATATTGAAAGATATCTAGATACACCCTGTAAGTCCTAAAGGTTATATTGGGCTAACTTGAAAACTGTAAACTGTATCGCGCTAACAACCCAAAAGTTTATGGATGGACATGAACGATCGTATAAGCTCTGCGACCTAAGGTCAGCAGAGCTAAAAACTGCACCCATTCATATAGTCACTGTTGTTGTCATGTTAAACATGTGAGCACTTGTGTTTACCTTTTATAGTGGCTTGATGTAACTATCCTTGCTGGATATGACTTCTCTGTTCAAAAGCTCCTCTTTTGAATTTAAAAGGAGTTTCCAAATGAAGAAAACTTTTAGTGTGTCCAACAGGCAATGAGAGTGAAATCAAACCAGGTAGAGCATGCTGGCAGACATACTCAAATGGGAACAGGCCACTTTAACTCTAGCTTAACAGAGTGTGCACCATTTGACATACATGTATGTATGTGTCATTGTCATTATAGTCCAACCTTTCCTGTGATAAATTGCCTCCAAAATTTACTTATCATGGACTGTGTGGCTTAGTTTGGTGATAAACCCCACACAGACAACTGCATGAAATAAAACATGCACATAGACACGTATAAACTTTGCAAAAGTAACAAGCATGATGAGCTGAACCTTGGTGAAAAAATAGTTCGGTTTCATCTCGATTCCAGGGAGGTGTCTTCTGATGGGCAAACAGCAGTATATCTTAATAACCACATCTATCATTTTTATCCTCCCACTTTCTCATCTTTTAACAGAAGCCATGATTTCTGGGGGCCAGTTTGTCTCTTTTCCACACTTTTTTCCACTAAATTTTATGTGCATTTTGTTTCAAAATTTCTATACTAGCAAGAAAAATTTCCCAAGTTTCCCTGGGAGTAGTCGTGATTAACATAGTCTGTCAGCAAGCAGTTTCATAAGATGCTAATTTTGCATGTTTCCGCAACAAATACATGTACATGTATGTGCCTTCATCTTTCTATAACTGCCTGTTTTTGATTAATAGCCATACATGTAATTTCAATGTTTGTGTATAAAAATTAAAAGATTATGTATGTAGGTTGACAAATCTTAGATGTAATGTGACATTTAAGAACAATCAGACACATAACATGATTTAATTTACAATCCAAGTGCTGCAAACTATATTACATTGCACAGTTGCTCGAGCATAAAACAAGTCCTGTCAGGGCATATAGTTACACCATACCCAGAACTCACCTTAGGTAACAGGGTCGTATACTTTCTTG
Source organism: Hermodice carunculata (assembly GCA_964020975.1). Taxonomy (NCBI): domain Eukaryota; kingdom Metazoa; phylum Annelida; class Polychaeta; order Eunicida; family Amphinomidae; genus Hermodice; species Hermodice carunculata. The sequence continues at coordinate 72,401,007 of OZ026614.1, read as the reverse complement.
ATGAAACACCAAATTGAAATTATCCATACAGAAATACTGATAATTACTCCTCCAGCTGACTGCACAATAATAATGTGCTTGGAATAATCTGCTTGCCTAAGTGCATGTTATACCACTACACAGCACCCATGTACAATATTGCAAGTTGCCACGACCAAACACAAAAACATAATTTTTGCAGTGCTGGACACACAATAAACATCTGACTGGCGTTGTTGTGTGAAGAGCACATGTAACTTGGATTGGGAATAAAAGTTAATTTTAACCAAAGTGATTTAGTCACACAATACGTCCCTAAAATATACATGATGTATATTGCTACAGTTTGTGTACTGTAAATTGCTTTAATTTTGCTGTGTTCTTATTTTAGCTTATTTTGCTGATGGCATAATACCATTAAAATAAAAACAGACTGAAGTAGTATTTTAACATAGTTCAAATAGAAGTCATGTCCAAAATAGTGAAATTAAAACTACAATGAAATGTCAACAATGAAAAAAAAAGATAAAAATTAAAACCTGTGAAAATAAACCAGTGTATGATAGAAATGCAAACAGAACCCTTAAATTCAGGTTTGTTTGTTTTATGGGAGTTTGTTTGTTTGTTTAATCATTTTTTGAAGGGTATGGGGGAAGGGTTAAAATTGTTTTATCATACCGTTACTATCAGTATGAAACTGGTACATCTTGTAAGATTGTTGAAAAAAATGCAGACAGCACTTTGCTGCATATACATATACATATATCTTTGTGGAATCTTTGCACAAGTTCATGCTTTTGGCAATATAAATCAGAGAGTTAATAAAATACAGCCCCGGTACACCAGATTTGCATCACATACTAAAAAATACTAAATGGAATCCTTTATGTGTGTATATCCACCATTTTCATTCAGTCTATATATTCCTACAAATGAACAAGAGAACATAATACCAGATTCATGAAATAATATTTCAGCATTCAAGTTGCTGCTGGAACTAGAACTGGGTTAATTGTTCCAAAAATAGCAAAATACAATATCAGTGAAACATAATTCACTGCAGGTCTAGTGTGTTTTCAGGATTACACAAATATCATCTTCAACTGTTTTGGTAAACTTTTTTCTTTCTTATTTTTCTTTTTCTTTTTCATACAGATATGTACAAAAACATCTAAATTACAAAAACCTATTTATACTTACATAAAAGGCATCACAAAACCACATGAACTTTCATCAGAATAAAGGCATTTTTTGGCAATTTGTTTGCTCAATCAAATGAGTTTGTAAACTTTATGGAGCATTACACAACCCCAAATCCATAACAGATTTTAAATAATGTATAGGACAGCTCAATTATTTGATACTCCATAAACTTTTGAAGCCACTATTTATGTATAGATATAAATTCCACCAACAAGAACCTATCTTACTTATGTTAAAATGTCAAATGAGGTTTGACATGGATGGTTCACTGTTTGAGCTTCGCAAGAACCATAATTGTTTATGAATTAAAACAAGAGGCCCATGGACCTAATGCTCTGCTGGTGCCATGGCTATATGGCACAGGTATCTTCATTTCAAAGTTGTGAGTCCTCAAATCGCTTCTGATTATGTAAAGCTTATGTAATTTTAGTGTCTGACTTGTCCACCAGGTGGCACTTTGCTCTACATGTAATGATAGCTTACTTGTGCAATTTCTGTGATGGATATTGTTGCATGTGCCAAGACAACAATGACTGAGTCCTTAAACTTTGTGACCTTGGGACAGAAGGTCAAGGTCACCCAGATTATGTTATATATGAAAAAATACATGATATACAGGATCACTACTTAGTGCATACCTTTCTTTACCCTTTCCACAAGCTACATATCCACTAAGTTTCACAACAATCTCAGTGATGGTTTTGGAGAAGTTGAAAACAGCCTCAACACACAAAAATTCATGAAAACATATTTAAATCACAGCTCCACCTCTTAAACAAATAATATGGTCTAGGGTTTCCCAGAAGTGTCCCTGTGCAAGTCCGCGGAATTGGCTGAGCATTTTTAGAGAAGATTTTTTAAGATTTTGTCCCAAAAAATTCATTAAAAAAAAAAAAAAAAATTTAAATCATTGGACTGTGACCAAGCACACTTGGTAGAGACCAACCCAAGGTACATCCTCACCAAGTTTCATGAATCTGGCTGATGGCTTTGGAGAAGAAGTCGAATATGTGAACAGTG